>JAJMIF010000014.1:112006-206768 GCA_030583505.1 Sugiyamaella castrensis | reverse complement strand
GGGGAGAACCATGGGATAACCCAACAGTCATCTAAGTTAAATTCTCGTGGTAATACAATATAAGCCATCATCAGCCTATGTCTTTCAAGCCGTGCAAATGACAATTAAGAATCGTAATATAACAGAGCCAGATTAAAATATATAAAAATCAAATTTATTACAAAGTATTACATATATACCTATTTTTTTCTTCCTTACGCCCACAGGAAATGAAGACGTTTCCAACCCTTAACTGGGGCCTCTGGGGGTTCTGGATTATTTACAATTTCTTGAAATAATTGTTTAAGATCAATGTCTTCCAATTTGAGCCATTTTGTTTTCTTGTAAAATTTCCAAAACAAATAAAAGCCTACAAATGCTGGAATAGCTACATAAGCACCAACAAATGTTCCTGGACTCCATTGAATGAAAATAGTAAATCCTCCAATTATAAGTAGAATAACAGATGAGATACCAGATATAATACCCAATACTTTACCACCTTTGAACTTAAATGGAAGATCATCTCTAGAATACCCTTGAACTTTCAAGGCTGCATTCATTCGATATTGAATAAAAGCAATTAAGATCCATTGAATCAATAATATAGATGATGTGACATTCACAAGATAACCAAATACTGTTGAAGCAGTACTTCCAAGACTCATATAAGCTAATGGGAAGAACATAAAAGTGAAAAGAACACCAACATAAGGTAATCCTCGCTTATTGGTTTTAAGGAAAATTTTAGGAGCTTGTCCATTAACTGCCAAAGAAAATAATGTTCTAGGTCCACTAACCAAACTAGTACTGGCGGCAGACCAAGCTGAACACAATACCAACGCATTAACAATACTAGGGAGAACTTTAATTCCTGCAAGCTCCATGGCAACAACAAATGGACTTCCTGATGCATCACCAGCACCATTGGAAATAGCAGGACTATTATAAGGAACAATCAGTGTTACGATGAATAACGTCAACATATAAAAGCCAACAACTCTATAAAGAATCCTCTTGGCTGCTTTAGGAATATTTCTTCTAGGATGCTTAGTTTCGCCAGCAAGAATAGGAATATTTTGTACACCTCCAAAAGAATAAACAGCTCCATTAAGAACATTAAAAAATCCAATAACTCTTCCTGCTGCTCCGGTTTTCATATAAGTAGCCCATATACCGGGATCCCTCCAATAATGGAATCCCAAACGTGGCTGGCCCTTAACACCACCCAAATCAATAATTAATCCAACAAGGATAAGACCTAAGATTAATAATATTTTTAAGATTGCAAAAGTAAATTCAATCTCACCATAAACACGGACTGACCAACTATTGGCGAACAGGGCTAGAAGAATAAATATAGTAATCCAAACACCAGAACTAATATCAGTCCAATAACTTACAATTACTGCAGCGGCCACGAAATCTCCAGGAACTATAGTAGCCCAAAATTGAATCCAACCAAAGGCAAACCCCAATGCCGGATCTATGAAATGTTCTGCCTGTCGGATAATAGATCCTGTTACGGGCATAAAAGCAGATACTTCTGCCATTGCAATTTGATTAAAACTAATAATGACTGCTATAACTAAATAAGCTAGAAGCATACCAAGTGGTCCAGCTTGTTGAAGAGCACTTCCAGTATATAAGAACAAACCTGTACCAATAACACCTACAAGAGCAATCATTTGAATATGTCTTTGTTCTAGTCCCTTATGAAGTCGGGCCTTATCCTCCCTAAAGACCTCGACAGACTCGATTTCATCAGGATATGCATCTCTGATGATTTCAACATTTTTTTCTTTTCCATAATCTTCTACACTCATTTTCAAAAAGAAGTCAAGAGACTGACTGCCTATCAGATTATGATCTAGGTTTTTCTTGTCTTTTCTCAAATCTCAATAAATGATATTCTTCTAGCTTATATTTATATATTTATATGTCTTGATATATTTTGTATTGTATATAGATTTTGTGAATTTTAAGCCTATATCCTTTACGCTGCTTACTGGATATCGCAATCTGACATATGATAAGCATCATATAAATCAAATCAGTTTAGCTTCGGAGATATTTGTTTAATTCTGGAGATGATCATCGGTTTCATAAGCAGACAAGCTTTTCAAATGCATAAGATCTGCTGTTTTAATCGATTTTAAAAGCTTAATATCGATCTAAAGAGAAAGTCCAAACTGATGATCTTGAAGTATTTTCAATGTCTCACCTTCCAGGACCTCGGGCCCTCGGTCATCCCCAGATATATTTGTTATCCTCCCTCGTATCAGCGTCTATACACCGAATCCGAAATTTTCCGCTCCTCCTCATAGAATTGTAATTAACTTGCCGTTGCGTTACCAAGGCGTATTGTATTATACTTTCCCCATTAGATGATAAGTACAAGCTTAGATCATCTGTTGACACCTATTCATCTTACCGTTATGAAGAGCAGTTTGCCCGCCTTAGACCGACGATCTTACTAAAAAAGTTTCTTCTCCATCTATCTTGTCATGAAAAATGATGGGATATCTATCTAATGTTCTGTCATCATTTCAATATGTAACGTTATCTGCACCAGTTGGAATACCCGCATAGAATAAGTTAACTTAACCATTACGACATACATACATACATTTGTACATTATCATCATCGTATGCATATATTTAATGGGTTAAAACAACGACTGCCTCCAGCGGCTGGGCGGTGATGCAGACCCTGTTTCTCTATGATCATTACGGTAAACGATAAGTTAACTACTATATTATACCTACACATAGATTGAGCTATGTCTATCATACAGAAAATAAAATTTTCACCTGAAAATCTCTCGCAACCAGGATATTATCCAAAAAGGGAAAACTTAACCCGACATCCATTCATAATAACTGGCCTATACCATTTACAATCTCTAGCATGGTGCCGTACAGACATAATATATCAGATAGAGCGTATTTGGAACCTGTCATGTCTTGGGCGATGGATTTAACCGCTGATCAAAAAGTCCCCACCCCTTAGTCGGGAACCCTGGACCTCTGCTGTATCCCTACTCCCTAAAAAGAATTTCGCACTGGAATTTATAAACCTCCCCGCCGGGGTTGAATATCTCGCTTCGCTCCATACATGTACATAAGTCTCTCATCCCTTTCCATGTTATGAATCCCCACCCACCAGGCCCGTTGTCTCACCACCTGTCCAGAACAGTGTAACGATAAGATTTTATTGGCAAGCAGAACCCATTACCCGAGACCCCAGAACCTGTATAAAACAACATCACGATAAGATTTTATTAGCGAGTCTCACCGCTCGTGGCCGATTGTCTCACCATTTGAAACTGTCTAAAACAACTCCACGATAAGATTTTATTAGCGAGTGCGACTCACCCAGCCCTCATAGGTTCCACCACCGATTGTCTGAAACATAATGATAAGATTTTAATTGGTGGGCATCATCAACTCCTTATGCGTGCGTGTATATCACTAACTTAACTAACTTAACGTTATCAAATATCACGTACATGGCACAGCAGGCTAGCTAGCTCGAACTCGCCGCGGCCGATCAATTAGCCCAGTTAAAGTTAGCTACATAACGTCGTCGTTATCGCTAATTAAACGTTGTATGGCGTGCCCGTTATGCGGCCCTAAAATGGTTGTGCAGGCGTAAATTGCCATTTGAAAAATCTCGTATCCACAGCGCCAAGCTAAATAAACGGCGAAGTAAACGCAGTCTAGACAGTTTTGAATATCAAATGCATGGCGGCGGCTGGCGGCTACTTGCATAGTCATTACGTCGTAACACTTAATTAATAGAAGATCTCGAGTTCGCAAAAAAAAAGCTGAAAGAAATTGGCTTAATTGTATTGTCGCTTAATTCAAATGAGAAAATTAACTCTATTTGGGGGTCAGTAAAATTCGAAATATAAACTGTTAATAGGATAGAAACATTTATTTCTCTAACGAGGGTTCTCTAACGAGGGACAAAATTTCTGTAGAAATGAGAAGGCTGATAATACGAAAATGTAACGCCATCGCCTGACTGCTCTGTTACAGTTGCCCACCTAACCTTTTCGTAGAGCCAATGCTGCGGCCAACCTGCATCGGAATAACGGTTATTGAATGAAGTTCAGTTAATTTTCATTTAATTTTTTACGAAAATTATTTATAAATAATATTTCAACTGTTAAGTTAAAAAAAAAACACCAGATTACTTTGACAAAAATCCGCGGGTTAAAAAAGCACACTTCTTGCCCATTCTTCTTGTTTTAGGAAAAATTTATCAGTTGTTTCTTCTCTATTTTCAGGTTAGGTAAATTCATTTAGGCGGATGGACAAATACATGAACGTACATATAAATTTAAGCTACTTGTTGCGGGCTTAGTTGGCCGGCCTGCCGACTTTAACTGCTTTAGTCTCTTTGTAGATGAGATGATGATGCCCCAGACCCCATACTTTCACTTAGAGCTTGAGATTAAGTCATTATTTATTTCGTAAATTGAATATTTTTATTCATCATTTCATCAAAAGAAAAATTTTCTGCATATAGAAAAGATCAATAAGATCTTAGTCTCGACCTCGGCGACTCGCGTCGCTCGAGAAGTTCAAAAAGGTAATATGACTCCTAGGGCGCGGCACTATCTCCAAAGACTCCAAACCATCGGATAGGGCAACAAAGGCTTTCTTGCGTGGAGAGTGTGTGTGACCGACTCTGTGAGTACAATGGAGAGTCGATAATAATAATTTACGTTGATAACCTCGTCGACGTCGACGAAACACAGCCGTACTTTGGGAGTTGAAAATGTCTATAGCTTTATTAGAGAATATTCTCTTAAATTATAATCCTTCCTTAAACAGGGTTAACGAAAAGAAAGACAGTCACAAATTCGTCAGACAGACTCAACCCTCATTTAACCCACTCTAACTTCGTCACGTTAGTTCTACCTGTACACTTCTTGTCACTCTCACACACTCTTCTCTCTGTGAATTCTTCCGACAAAAAATCCATCAAATCAGTTCAAAATGGGAAACGGAAAACCTAGAGGACTTAACTCAGCAAGAAAGTTGCGAAATCATCGTCGTGATAATCGATGGGCCGATCAAGCTTATAAGAAGCGTTTGTTAGGAACTGCTTTCAAGTCATCTCCTTTCGGAGGTTCTTCTCATGCTAAGGGAATTGTTCTTGAAAAGATTGGTGTTGAAGCTAAACAACCCAATTCTGCTATTAGAAAGTGTGTCAGAGTTCAACTTATTAAAAACGGAAAGAAGGTTACTGCTTTCGTTCCTAATGATGGTTGTTTGAACTTTGTTGATGAGAACGATGAAGTTTTGTTAGCTGGTTTTGGTCGTAAAGGTAAAGCCAAGGGTGATATTCCCGGTGTTCGATTCAAGGTTGTTAAAGTTTCGGGTGTTTCTTTACTTGCTCTTTGGAAGGAGAAGAAGGAGAAGCCTCGTTCGTAAACGGCAAAAAGAAGGAGTTTTTCTAGAAGTTACTATCAACAAAAAATGAGAAATATTAATAAACAAACAAGGGATAGATTTTTCTAATATGACAGCTTAAGACAATGATCTTATTAGTTTGTTATTATCATTATTTTCATTTTTTTCATTATTATCATTCTGTTGGTTTTTTTTTGTTTGGAAATATATAATATCCTTATTTTGGTTGTATGGTTCTTCTTTTTAATGCTCCTTGTTCTTTTAAAAAATAAGAAAAAATCTGTATTGTTTTTCGATGTGTGTATATCTCTACCTATATATAAGGAAATGAACTCTTAATTAGGCATGATTTAAACAAATTGGTTGAGAGTGGTTGTGTATTTTCTCTGAGAGTTAAGGCTCTGCCTTTGAACTCGTCCCTTTTCTCGATATGTGCAATGTTGATGTACGATCCCGTCTGATTGAACTGCCACTTTTTGTGATCCTGGTTATAGCACTTCATTTCTTGCTCGCTGACGCTTGGCATCCATCGATAGGGTCAAGCCCCAGCTCCAGGATCCATAACTAAGGTATCGAGCCGTGCCTGAGGTTCACGGAAGATAAATTAATGAAGCAAAACGAGAGAACCGGATCCGGCATAAAGGGTATAGACATCAATAAAGGAATTGTGTCTTCATTAGATTCATATTGATTGTTCTTTTTAAAAATGCATATTGATAGATAATTAATTTACAATACTGTAATTATGCTTCATTTTCGATTGATTACAGCAGTCAATATACCATTCTTTCCCTTGACTTTTAACCATCGACCTAAACGAAGTTCTTTCGAAACAGCCGCTACAACAATAAAAGTCTCTTTATCTTTAGGACCAGTCTCTACAATAGAAATCCTATTAATTATACCAGCCGCTCCCGGTATTACTCCTAACTTTTCAAAACTTCTTTGATCTTGACTTAATTTCCAAACACAGATTTCACCATTCCATGAACCAGTGAAAAAAGTATCTGAATAGGGAATAGCATGAATACTAGTAATCTGACGAGGTAATGCTGGTGGTGGTGGTACAATAATAGATGAAGTAATTTCAGCAGAAACTTGATCAGGTTTTAGAGATTCATCACGGCCATGTGCTTCACGATATACATAAACAGGTTTCTTCTTACTAATAGACCATAAACTAATATTACCATTATCACTTCCAGTAACAAAGAGTTGATCATCAAGCATAGAACAGCAATCAATACTCCCTTCAAGAATTTTACTTGTAGAAGAATATGGATCAGTACTACTACGACCATCTTTTTTAGATGATGATGTTGTTGTGTCAGCTCCTCTAAAAGTCAACCTTGTTTCTTCAGCTATTTTCCATATAATTGCAGTTCTATCTCTTGACCCAACACTAACACACTTTTCTTGACCAAGTGCATCTATATCACAAACTTCATCTTGATGACCAAATAAAATCTCCACTTGAGCTAACTGATCCAAGTTATAAGTTCTTACTTTAAGATCAGCACATGAAGCGTAAAGTTCATTAGTATTACGACGAAATACTAGTCCCATTACAACACCTTTACGATCTCTTGTTTCAAAGACTTTAATTGGTGATAAACTTTCTGCTGCCCATACAACAATTCTTCTATCTCTTCCGCCAGTTACAACATATTTTCCATCAGATGAGGCAGCTACACATAAAATCTCATCAAAATGACCTTTAAAAACTTCACGTTCTTCAGAAGTCTTGACACGATGATTCCCTTTAATGTAACGAATTATCCTTGGTTTAGGTGAATGAGAGATATCCCATTTAGTTAAAGTAAGATCTTTAGAAGTTGTATATGCAAATGGATATCGAGTGGCTACAGCAGTAATACCATAAGGTTTTGCTTGAATTATTTTAACAGTCTTTTCTTGAGGACTAACTCGAGTTAAATTTAAACTGTCAGCTAAAAATCGGTATATCTTTCCTTTTGTTTCTGCAACATCTTCTTTAAGTCTTCTACTAATAATTTCTCTATCCAAATCTTTAGCATCAAAAGCATATTCATCACCACCTTCCAAACCAATTTCTTGTTGTAAATTTTCCAAATATTGTTTAGCTAATCTTCTTCTTTTATCAGCTTCTGATTCTATGCCAAATTCTTCTTCTGAATCTGAAGAAATTCTATCATTATCATTATCCATAGAAATGTCACTATCTAAATCATCAGAATGAATTCCCTCATCATCATTATCATCATTTCCGTTGTCATTGTCGTCAACAGTTGCAGAACGACTTCTCTTCCCCCCACTTATTCTTCTATTATTACTGTCATTATTTCTATTAGATGATGATGATTTTCTATTATCATTTGGTTTATTGACTCTCGTCCTCTTAATTGATGTTGTTGCTGTTGATTTTCTCCGTTTAGTTGGATTAACAAAAAATGAATCAACCATGATCACTCAATGATACGAAAGCAATAATACACTCAATAATGAATATATATTCTCTCTATTCAATTTTATCCCTCCCTTTGAATAAATATATTGAATCAAGCCAGTTCCTTGTCTCTTCGTGATTAATTTTTTATAGCAGCAAAAAATTCGTACTGATGGTTATCAACTTTATTGCCATAATTTTTCAGTACGGCTGAATTTTTTTTTTTTAGTACGGCTGCTACCAAAAACAAATTAGTAACAATACCCTAAACAGAAATCAACTGCCTCATTCTGCAGGCCGGCCCTAGGCGGAACTCCAGTCCGCTGCTCTCTGATTCAATTAATTACCCCAGTTTCCCGGAGAGCAACGAACGCTAAGGTTCTACGGGGGATTTTCCCCCCGAGCACACGAAAACTGAGGAGAAATTGAAAATAGCAACTGGAGCTTCTAACGATTGGTGCAAGGATTACGTAATTTTCATTACCATGTCACGTGGACAACGTGGTTGATTCGCGTCACTAGCGTGATTCAAAGGATCATCAAGCCGAGGCTGCGACAGTTAAAGTTGAACGAATCAAATCAAAATATAGACCTTCTATTATTTGATTTATTCCTCTGACCATATGACCATAAGGCGCAACGGTTGAGTAACTTGAGTCTGGATGGGCAGTGTTGAGAGTGCGTAGTTCCCAGGGCCCGTTCTGCCTGCAGTTTCCTGCTGTACCTATGATGGTCATCAGAAACTAAATATATCAATCAAATAAGGGCCTTGGTGAGGGGACATGGCGAGAGGACTGGCTTAGCATCGTTCGATGGGGTTTGGTCGTACATCGGTCATAAAGAATTTCGATTTCTCGAATCTCAATACTTTCCAATCGACTATTCTCTCGCTCTTGCATATTTCCCCAACAATACCCAACATGAATAATGGAATCGTGTGTCTATGTTACAAATGCACGAAACTCGTGATGGAAGTGATGGACTGTCTTCAAATAGACCTCTTGGTGGCCTCACGATGTTGGTTCAACAATGAACTTCAAGATAGAATCCATCGTCAGCAATGGACTTTAACGAAGAGATGAGTGCTTTCTACTCATAATTCCTGACATGGCGACGAGAGAATCAGCTGCTACTAACAGCTCAGTCGAGGGGAAACAGCTAAATGCTCTTAATTTAATGTGAGGGGTTGCCGATAGTTATTGAACCAATTCTAAGCAAAACCTGTTTACTCTCATGATACCATCTTACGTTACATCATGTTGGCTCAATTAAATCTTATTATCAATCTTTATTCATTAAAAACTACCTATGGATTTTATACATTACCATATATGCCATGTCATATGTAGTCAAGGAGTCAAAATCCCAGGTCATATTATTATTACACTCTTCCGATTCACCATTAACTTCTTGTTCGTTAACTCGTTTCCTTCTTCTATCTCATAGTCTTCATCTCCCAGATCATACTTATTATTATTACTCTTCCGATTCACCATTATCTTCTTGTTCGTTAACTCGTCTCCTTCTTCTATCTTATAGTAGTCTTATCTTCAGTTATCTCGTTTCATTAACTTATCTCTGGTTAAGCATTCGAATCTTTTCTTGTACATCTCTCATATCATTTCGAATCTCTTCCAATTCGGCCCGAACTCTTGCCGTTGTTTCCTTACTATTTGGATCTGCTGTTAGTGAATCTGACAACTCATTGAAATTCAACTCAAACTAAAACTCTAACTTACCTTGACGGTCTTTCAACGCCTCGATCACTGCCTCTCCATCATTTAGCTCTTGTATCAGCTCTGCCAGCAGCTTGTGTAGGCTATGAATGTCCATTCGATGGTATTATAGCAATTAACCCCTTGGTGATGCTACGAAAGCTATATGTTGTAAGTTTTAAATTTTCTTGGCGATTATTGCCTAGGATATATAAACTGCAGAAGGCTCGAGTATATAAGAAGATTGTTCAAAACTTATGGCAATTGATAACAACGGTCAAGCAGTAAAAAGTTTATTGTTTACAATATTAATTAAATTTGTTGATGTCAGTAGATCTGTTTTTAGTAAAACAAACATCTCTGTCGCCTACGAATCTCAACCTTCTTCCCCTGACCGACAGGTCACAATAGTGGCAGCACATAAAATGGCGCAGTGACGTTTCAGACTCGCATCCTAATTAGCATTCTTGCAGCAAGTGGGGAGACAGTAGGCAACAGTTATAGAAAAGTGAGACAAGACGTGCCATAACACTGTACAGTACAGTTCCAAAATCGAGCATCCTGGCTGGCGAGTTAAGTCTTTACATTCGTCAAGTGAATTATTACTGTTACTACCGGTGTTGATCATTTATCCGCTGCTCTCCTTAAGGTTATTAATACCTTTGATGTTTATCAGATGTTATTTTTATCAAATTGATTTCTGATTGATCGATTATCTCTCAACTCTGCTTGCCTGCTTTTTCTTCGGTTAAAACTTCAACCATTACAATTTAATTGGGTTAGATATGTTTCTGGTACAGCAGTCTTCTTCATTTCTACGGATCCAAATATATTACACGAAAGCAGTATGACTGTGTCTTTTCCTTGTCTTCCAATTCTTATCTTACCGTTCATTCATCATCTCCGCTATCTATCTCTCTTTTCCTGTTCAACCTGAAACCATCATGAAACAATACACAATCCTCACATCCCATGTTAAAAATTCGGTGAATGCTATCATTCTCTGGCAAGAGAGGAGATGCCTTACGGTTCAGACCCCACAGCATTCCGCTTAGATGTGTTCCTTTTTTTAGCCTCGTTTAAATTATTTTTTTTCCAATCTTATTTTTTTTATCTCTCCTACAAGGCGTTTCTTGGTTACTATAATTGGCTGAGGCTTAGGAAGATCTGTGCAGAAATGCCACAGAGATTGTTCCTGCTCATTTAATGTTAACGTGGTTAAGTTAATTTACGGATTGATACATGTATCAAATGTGCAGATGATGCTCGATGCAGAATTCTGAGTTCCCGTGCATCATGATGACTCCAAAGCTCTTAGCTGTGTATTTTGGATTTACGCGACTTGCTAATCAACTTTTCACTTATCAGATGAAATATTGAACTTGGTTTCTTCGTCTTCCCATTCGAATCGGATGTTATTTATTATTCGCCCTCCGAAAGGATTATATATTGATGTTTCAACGCCCTCCTGCGGCTGGCAATACGTAACAGGCTAAAGTAGCTCGCTTAATCAAGTTGGATTTTTTTTCACGGTCTGGTATTCTGGGGACTAGCTCCCCAGAATCCCCTGTCTGTTTTAATCGAGTAAGGAAATAATGGGATATTATTTACATCGATCTAGGTTAAGAAAGGCTGAGGTCCTTCTGAGACATAGGTGGCCAAGAGGATAGTTACTACCACGATTTGGTTCACTTAATAGATTAAGTAATATATAGGCTTCAAATATAATTTTAGACCTATAGCGCATAAATATTAGAATCCCAGTAGGCACAAGACTAAGGTTACGTCATGGTGAAACATAGATATGGCGTTAATCCCCGGAAATTGAAAGGGATCGTTGGACAATCTAAGGAAGTGAACAGTTCATTCCTTAGTTAGTAATATTTCATTGGAACATGGTGACGCTAGCTGCACTTAAGTTACCTGCATATTAAATACTTTCATCGTCTACGAATAATCCCATTGGAGACAAGTACATTAGGCCCTTAATGGCGGAGCCCGAATTCTCGCATCGAGAGAACGGTATTTTCGCTCGAGAATCGAGATTAAACCAAAATTCCAACTCAATTACTACGTTCGATCTTTCGAGACATCTGAAAACACAAGTTGACTATGAATATTTTTTCATATTATAAACCAGAGGCGGAGGCATACCAATACGACCGATCATTCCTCGATTTCACTTCGATATAATAAGCCAATTGGAATAAAAATATGGCCATTTGCAGAATCACAGGTGAGAACATCAGCTAATATTTATATGTATAACTAACATTAATATTTCAGTATTTACTGCTCAAGGTAATTGTAGCTCTCATTCAAAGACAAAACAGAGGAAAACACAGCCAAATATATATATCTATATTTTTCAATGATAACTCTCTAATAATTTCCATTTCAGAATCGCTAAATCCAAAATTAGTCCGCTGATTTCACTACTCGCCCATCTTTCCTTAAGAGCCTTGATTAACTTAATTGTTGAATCAATTAATGTTAATATTCTCGTTTTAATTGTTGTAAGTTGAGATATCGATTCATCCACTATAGGATGATCTTGGTACCTGATATTATTACTAGTCAAATTCGTACTTGAATTATTACTTCCATTATCTTGTTTAATTTTTTTTGAAATATGTCTTCCTAAAATTTGAACGGCAATAAATGATTTCCCAAGTTCTTGCATAGATCTTATTTGATTAATAATATTCTCAAAATTAATACTATCATCATTATCATGATCTGTTTCATTAATAACAGTTCGACCAATCTTCGTTTCACATAACTGTAAGTTAACTTCTAAACTATCCACTTTCTTTAAATATAAGATCATCTCCCTTGCTTGATCTTCTAATGAAACTAATTCCTTCTTCCTTCTTATTAACCTCCTAGTATTATCAGCACTTTTTTCTAATTCCATCTTGACTTTTTCAGTCTCTGTTTGAAATCTTAAAACATCCATCTTTACATCTTGTACTTTATTCTCCCCACCAGAAAGAGAATTCCCCAATCCTACAAAATCTCCATAATCTTCATTAATAATATCAGTCAATTCATGTGCCAATGTGTGATCCCATGAAATAAGTTGTTTCTGAAGATCCTCTAATGTCTGAAATTTATGAAATCGTGTCAAGAATTCATCCACTACAAATGTTTCATCTGAGAAATCTTGTCTTGATATTTGTAACACAGAAGGTAATTCATCATCTTCTCCAAAGTATTTGTCCATTATGATATGAATACCAGAACCAACACAGATCCGAATACAAAAAAAACACTAAAATAAATACCGGCAGAACGAAAAAGCACCTCAACTGAACATATCAGCAATGACTTCGGCCTTGGATTTTCAAGTTCTTGGTTGAAGTTGGAAGTTCATGATGTGGTTATTCAGAGGTAAGGTTTTGTCAGGTGGAGTATTTCAGGGGGGGACGCGTGTGCCGCCGGTGGCTGAGGGCGTTGCCCGCCCCTCCCCCTCCCGGCCCCCTCCCAGTCTCCAACATGAGGCGTTAATTATGGTTTACTAGCTAGGATAGACTGATGATCAGTGGATCCGTGTATATATATGATATAACAGTGGTTATATCAGTCTTATATGAAATATATGTAGGTTATATATATAACAAGTTAAGTTAACATTATTGATATGATATTTATGAATATAATAACCTTTTTTTTTTAGTTATGGCCGAGAAAAAAAATATAACAGTTAATGTTATGCAACTCATCCATTTTATATTTTCTTTATTATCTCGAATATGTTTCTTCCCAAAAATCTGTAATAATTCCTTAGAAGAATATTTCTTTCCTCTCTCGTGACAATTGGTTATGTGAACTGAATCCTGTTAAGCAATTTACTCGAAAACTATATGTTACACTCCTATAAAAGTCTTATTTGACCGGTAATCGTGTTATGAACATTTTTACCGTGTTCATAAATTCCAAATCCAATGTCTTCGTCAATTTCCGGTGCTTCAGAAAATTATTTTACTATTTATTCTCATCTATGGTTTTACAGGTGCACCTCCAAAACTCACTGCGGCTTATGTGGGGAAACTATTCCTCTGTAATGTTGTGTAAGTGCAACAGTTTAAGATAAGAGAAACAGACACGAGTTTTAGCGCAGTCAGCCACCACGCCTGACATAAGGTTTCTGACGATAACGGGGTCACGATAGCATTGAGAATCGTGTTATCGGCTATTGTGATATTATTATTATTATTCTATTATTCTATTATTGATTATTGATTATTGATTATATTTTATATTTCTATTTCTTTCTACTTTTATTTCTTCTTCTTATTCATTCATTAACTTATTATCATTTTATCTTATATTAAATATTATTATATTATATTATATTCATTGTATCGAACGTTGGCCCATTCTATCTTGTGTATCTTAGTACTGTATCTTTTCTCTGTGTCTCATACGTTATAGGCTCTTAGTCTATAATAACGGAATTACTCTAGGTGGTAATAGTATGATATGGTCAGTCACGGTTAAATCATAAACACAGTAACTAATACGGAAAGATCTGCGAGAATAAGGCTACGTATGTTCGGAAAAAGAGGGCACCGTGACCACCCCTAATAGAACTAACGTTAATGTAATATTCGACATAAGACAGAAAATTGCTGAAATTCATAATAGAGGACGTCTCATGATTGCCCATAGAGATACAGTAGAGGTCAGTATGTCTCTGGCGAGTGGTGCGTCGCTGAGAGTTGTTTTAGTATAAATTCTGGCGGGTAATGATAAGGGGTCGATCGACTAGATCTGAAAGTCTCCCCAGCCACCGGAGGGAATTAACCTGGGCGCAGCAAACGGATCTGGGCCAAGACCAACCTGGGTGCTGCGAACGGATCTTTGGGCCAAAACTAAAACCGGGGCACCAGAGGCCGGCAATTAATTAAATATAATTAAACCCTTCCATACGGCTGATAATTGTGATAGCCGTACTATATCCTAATTCAGATAATTAGGTCACGTCTGTCTTTCGCGTCTTCTCGCGTCTTGGGTATCGTTGTTACCTTACAACTTATTTATATAAAAGTTCTATTAAGTTCTGACGAGTATTGATTATTAAGATCTAAGAAGGAGAGAAGGAAATATATTTTGAGGCTATTGTTGTTATATTTGTTTGACTCTCTATGAAACTCAAGATCAATCCTCGTCAAGCTCATACAGAGGGCATCACTCGTGTCGCATACTCATTGACTGGAGAATTTCTGTTCTCGGTCGGAGCTAATGGCTTGATTCGTAAATTTTCAAATGAGTCAGGACCTTCAGAACCGGAGAATCTAGATAATCATAGTGATGCGGTTCTAGGAATAGCTACTTCTCAAACAAGGTTTGCTTCATGTTCAGAGGATGGCACTGTTAATTTATTTGATCTGAAAACTAGTGGTTTGATAGGATTGGTTGTTCGAAGTTCACTTGCAATTCGCGATGTTAGATTCTCTCCTGATGGAAAATGGTTAGCAGTCTGTGGGGATGATCGATCTGTTAAAATAATTAATGTTAATAATATTTTAAAAACAGTTGAAATTAGTTTACGAATGCCAGCTAGGCATATATCATATGACACTACCGGTAAATTATTAGCACTTTCATGTTTGGATGGAATAATACGATTTTACCAACTGATTCTTTCTGATGATTACGATGACGACGATGATGATGATGATGATACGTTCGATGCTCATAGTTCGACTCCTCCCTTAAATGTTGAATTAATCCATTCGTTAGACGGAATCGTCCCCGATATTAAAGATCCTGCTGATAACAGATCAACATTTGTTGCTTGGCATCCCGATGGTAAACATTTTGCAATTCCAACTAAGACATTTGAAATCGCTATTTATTCTCGTGAAAATTGGCTGGAACAAAAACGATTCCGCCATGATCAACTGGGCCATAAGAATGCAATTACTTCATTAGAATGGTCGCCTAATGGGAAATATCTTCTATCAAGTGGATTGGATGGCAAAGTGCTGGTTTGGGAGTCTAAATCTCTTACAGTGATTGACAAATATCAAATCGATAATCCATTATCATGTGTATGGCATCCTGAAGCCAATGAAGTTTCTATTGCTAACGAGAGAGGACAAATCACGACCCTTGTTGAAGTTTTAGATTCTGATAAACCTGATCCATTCGGTGAGCCTTTGCCTTTTCTTGCCCTTCTAAATGGCAATCGTAAATCAGTGATCGACAGCAGACGTAGTGGAGGTCATGATGATGATTATGATAATTTAGATAGCAAAAAAAAAGACGATGATGATGTTGATGATGATGTTGATGATAATGTTGATGATGATGTTGATGATAATGTTGATGATAATGGACAATTAGACTGGATTGTTGATGATGATGGAGCAGGATATGTTGAAGAAGGAATGATCTCAAAGGATAATAGAAGAAGGTCTCGGTCAGGGAGCGCAATACCAGGAATAGAATCATCTTTGTCAAAGAGATCAAAATATAGCAATGGCCATTATTCTTCTATCGTCGCAATCCCTGATCCATTTATATCTGGAAGTACCCCTTGGAAAAATGGTAGGAAATATCTCTGTATGAATATGATTGGTTATGTTTGGACTGTCTCTCAAGATTCACACAATACTATTACTGTCACTTTTTTTGATAAGGGTTTACATCGAGAATATCATTTCACTGACTATATCAAATATGATTTGGCCTGTTTAAGCGCTGAGGCTTGCTTATTTGCTAGCACCACCTCTCGAAATGTGTTGCTGAGATTTCATGATGGATTTTCTGATAATTGGGAATATACTATATCGGAGGGGGATTCAATTCAATCTATATCATTATCAGACTATGTTGTAGTTATTTGTACATCAAAGGGATATGTGAGAACTTTTAACATCTATGGTACCCCACTTTCTGTTTATCGACAATCCCGTGATGTCGTTGTGACATGCACTTCGTGGCAACATTATTTGTTTATTGTTAGGGCTCGTAGTGATGGCAGTCTATCTTATTCATTAGAAGATACAAAGTCAACTGATATATATCAAAAGGATGATGTTCTTGATATAGGGGCTGAAACTCAACTTGTTTCGGTTTTTTTCTCTGATAGAGGAGATCCATGTATTTTTGATTCTTCAGGCGTTCTTTTGGTCTTACATCGATGGCGTGACCCTTTACAAGCACGTTGGGTACCAATAGTGGATTCAAAAGCAATTGCAAAAACTCAAGGAAGAAGTGAAAGCTACTGGCCCATAGGAATTATTGATAACAGCAAATTTTTGTGCACTATTCTAAAGGGAGACAATAAATATCCACTATTACCTCTTCCCGTAACGACTGAGTTCGATATATCTATTCCTGTAGATCCTACTACTAGTGAATATGAACAGGATCTTCTTACTAAAAGGATCATATTGACCCTGTCAAGAAGTCAGGAAGGTGATCCTGCTATGAATGGAGAGATTAATACTGTTTCATCTCAGGAACTTGACGTTGATAAGGTAATACTTCGTCTTATCCAGGTCAGTTGTAAAGATTCCCGCTTAGCCAAGGCGATTTCACTTGCTGGTATGATTCATAAGGATCAAGCACTCGAGGCAGCAAGCAAAGTTGCTCTTCGATTTGATCAAACTCATGTTGCTGAAAAGATAAATGATTTATTAGCTATTCGACGGCGAAAACGGGGAAATCAAATAGAATAAAAATAAAATACCTTTTTCTAAGCCAACTGTATATTTTCACCTTAAACTGTCTTTAAAGTTATCCTTGCAGTAGTCTCCGACTGCGTTATCTAATTAAGATTCAAAGGCTCAGGCTAAATACCCCGATGTCGGGTAGTCCTTCGTTACGGGCGAGCGAATACAATCTACTCTATCGTCCTGCGGTTACCGGAATGGTTACTGGTCCGGAGGTTTCCCGGTTTCCGTTGCGTCTCCCGAGATCGTCACTTCAATAAGTATATCAAGTGTTAAGTGTTACTCAATAGCTTCCAAAAAATCTCTGTAAATGAACAATTAATTGATTTTGGTTTAGCTACAACTCCAAGGCAAAGATGGGACCTGACAGGATCACTCCGAAAATTAGAAGTTTCAGGAGAAGAAAGTAAGTAAATTAACAAAGAAAAGAAAAATTCAAATAATCTAGAATACTGCCTAACCAAATCACTCTCTAATATAGTGCATACGCCGATAAATGAGCTCAGTATCATTGTCCAGCTTCATAGGTCCTTCATAGACCATATAAAACCCAACTTTTGAGTAAAGATGAGACCCTGGTTCAGTAGATTGAAGGCTGAACTTCTGGGGGCCATAACTTATATGCTTCTTATCTTTTGACACAAACGGAGTGCTTATATTTGGAGTTGAATCAATGGTATAGCGGAAAAGCATTTGACCAAGTTGTCGACCCCAGTAGTCTGAATGAATATAGAAATCCTGACAATAAACAGTGTCTTCACGTTCATATATCTCATTCCTCAATTGATCATAATTCAATTGAGATAGTCTGTCTAATCTTCCAGGTTCTTTGGGAAACATTTTCCTGAAATTAGTCTCTCCAGAGCTGTCATAGTTTATCAACCGAGAGTTCATCAAAGGGTGATCCTCGTGTTTTAGTTTAAAGCACCAATTATAAAAAGTGGTTTGATACGATACCCACTTTTTATAAAGAGTCCATTTTAACCATCCCCATCCACTGAGAGTATTAGGCCGTACCATCTTTGCAAGTTCGTCCAACATGTGAGCAGGAAAGAGGAAATCACAAAATCCAATCAATTTTGCAGACTCGTTATTATCTTTATTAGTACTGTACAATCCATAACCTATAAAATTGCTCTCGGTGATAGCGCGATTATAGTATAAATAAGCTAACGCTGTACTAATCTCTTTATACATTTCATGGCGAGCAACATATAAATCCATTCGTTTCGAAGCATCATGAGGTTCTGCGTCATATAAACGATCTTCATCTGATCGATACTCTAATACCGGAGGAAGGACATATTGCCAAAAATCAACCTTATCAAAAGAGTTTAAGAATAGTGTTGCAATATCCAAGGCATCATTAAATGTAAATATCTCTGGGTCAAATCTTTTAACAATATATTCTTTCTTCGGTCCTAATATTTCAGCCATATTGGTTTTTTTTCACACAATCTCAGATAATGCTGAAATAAAATAAAAAGATTAGCTACATAATACATATATATGTATTATCTTTTAATATATTAAATCCTGACCCCTCCGACACAATTACCTATCATACGCACGTCAAGTTCGGTGCGAGATCGGTGCTCCGGTTGCAGTTTATTTTGGTCTATTTTAAGGTCTACAGATCTAAAGCTCTTTCATACGGCATCATAATAATTTTTAAAGTTCACAACCCCTTGAATCATCCTGTCATACACATTATACTAGTTTACCAGCAATTCTTGAAAATAACGAGTGTCCAAAGACAGACATCGACCGTCGACGTATTTAATTCAATAAGAAAATTCAGTTCACTAGGGGCTGAACCGCGAAGCAGCTCGTTCTACCCACTGTACCCAGTATTATATAATATATGTAGTAGCTACTGAGTTCAATAACACGAATATATGCCATCCTCAATATAAGGCTTGAAAAATTCACGGCACTCGGGGAGCTGTAGATCTTCTCTTCAGATCAAACTGAACATCAAATCTGTTACATTTGTTAAAACACCACGCTGGCAACGCAAGATAGAATTAAGGGTTTATCTGACAATCTTTCCTATCTGCCCTTACATCAAGAAGCGGCGCTCTTTTCATACGAATCCAAAATAGGAAATCAGGGTGTTTTGTCTCCGTTTTCCCTGCAACGAAGCGAAGGACTAAAAAAGTTAAAATGTTATGAACACAGTACAGTACTGTATATTCGCTAGATCGCTGTTCGCTCGATCATTGACCCTTACAGCTATCTTACTTTTTTTTTTTCCTCCTGTTACCACCATCACATCCAACAGTAGCTAAACTAAACAACTATAGTAGTAGTTCTATGTCTCAAGGCATGCTTCAGGTACAATCATGTACGTTAACGTTTTATTGTTACCGGTGCTAGATCTGTCTTGCATTAACATCTTGAACTTTATAGTGGGGCTAGTACATTTGTACTGCCCAAGCCTAGCAGTCATCCTCCATTTTACGGGGAACTGCATCCGGCGATGATTAGATCTGATGCTTCTGGTTACAGCAAATTTTCACATCTCAATAAGTCGAGCTTCTATGAATAGACTTGATATCAGGTTCAGTAATAGTTGGTGGGCGGTAGGGCGAGAAGTATTCCAAGATGAGAGGTAGACCTTGTCTAAACGAAGCTCTGAAGACGGAGATGAACAAACAAATAAATTGAGAGAAGTGTACCGGGACCTCCGACGGTTATCTGTTTTCTCGCGATTTACTCGGGCTTTTCTCTGGGTTCTAGGTTGTTGTTTTGCTTGTGGAGTTACTCAACGCCTTATTTCTCTTAAACTAAAGGAAGGAACTTTGTTTGATCAAATTCCAATCTCATTAGTACTAGAGGAACGAACTATATTAACTTTTTTGATCATTATTACAATAAAATAATTTGAGTCTGAAGCTATTAACTGACACCACGTCTATCTCCGATGGGCCCCTGACTCTCACCGTAACAGAGATTGATGCGGAGGCGGCTCGGAGCGTCGCGAGAGCAAAGGGCCGTGGTGGTGAGACAATGATTAGGCAGACCACAAATTAACGCGCTGAAATGATAAATACACGTCTTTGACAGAAACAGAGGTTGCGTATGTTCTATTTCCCCGTTCCCTTTACGTGACCCAGCTTGAGGTGAGAAGTGCTATCTATCGTCTCAGCCACTGGAACCAAAAAGGGTAATGATGAGGAATACTCACGAATGGTAACATTGAAAAGAAATATACCAGAAATAGTTCAACATATATCTGATCGTAGTCTGCGTGACTGTGTGTATCCGCATTATTCCAAAATATGTCAGTTCCCTTTTCACCAGTGATAATTTTTTATTTCTCGTCTTGTTTTCTTTCCCGGGCTAGTATTCTTCACCAATAGGCATAGATCTTTCCTAATCATCACGTAATCGTAATTAGAGAACACTCTTAGACTACAGAAGTTATTAATACCAAAGATATAATAAATTAATTATATGTAGTTAGTGTAAGTATAGAAAGAAAGATAAATGAAGTAGCTACATGATCGCTAGAAATAAAATTTGCTAATGCATATTTATTTTTCATCGTAGTAGTACAAACAAGTAAATTCATGAATTTGTAATGATACATATGGATCGAATAACATAGAAGAAGTTAGCTACTTGTTATCTAGTTTTTGTAGAGTCTGGTGCTGAGCCTAACCGGTGGAGGCAGAGGAGGCGGAGAGTTGAGTTGTTTCGAGTGATGGATAAGATAATCATAGTTAAACTTGATTAAAGCGTTCCATCTAGTTATCTTAGATAACAGTCAAAGAAGCAATTTCAAGCTGTCGACAGATCCCTAGCTCTCGCAATTGCAATATATACGGCATATTTGTGAGATCCTGCCTCCGATAGCCCCCCAGACCCCTAGCTCTTGAGGGTTCAGGATCTCACGAATATGGCATATATCTGGGAGTGAGACTTGATGAGGTAATCTCTCACCCTCGTAGTAACTGATAACTATACCAGCAATACAATATCGCATCGCACCTACATCAGATTCTATGATCCTCGAAGGAAACGAGAGCTGGGTTCAGTCTCACCCTCCGGAGGCAATCTGCTGCTCTTGTAACAACAAGACCACCAATTCAATATCAACGTTGAGGAAATTTTAGTTTTCAAGTTGAGCTGGTTTGACTTTGTACGAGTTGCTACTTTGTAGTACATATCTTTAAACAGTTTTAATAATTAGCCATTTAACTCATTTCCAGCAAAATTACCTCTGCCTGATCTATACTATAAATACCAGAAAAGAATATTATAGATTCTGGCTCCCCAAAGGAAGAAACCCAAAGAAGAAAAAAAAAAGGATCGATGGGAAAAGAGGGTCATTATATATTTTTTCTAGTGACGGGTAAAATCGGTAATGCTGCTAACGCTGAGTAGATATACTATAATATATGGATACAGGTATACGTCTGTTTTGTTATATGAATTCAAATACTTAGTCGTATAACGTAACGTGATGATGGTAACATATATATATGTAGTGTATACGAGGAATCCTGAATCATTGAGGAGAAAAGTTTTTCAGGGGAACTTCAATAATATTCTCTTGAAGATAAAAGAAAATGAATCGGCGACCACCTGCTTCTTTATCTCTTACTAAGATAGAACGAGTTAACTTCATAACATATTCCGAAGTTTCTGACCGATGATGAAACAGGGGTCTGGGCCGGAATCAGAAAAGTCACTGCAGAACTCCTCGAACATACCACAGCATCTGGGACAGAGTCCCATCTAGTGGAAGTAGATTGCTGAACTCGTCTCATTGAGATGGGAGTCCATTCTCACACATCTTCACTTGGATTAGGAACTACTATGAATTGTATCTGCTACTTGATCTCATTTCTAATTATGCTTTTTAAATACGAGTTGTGAAGAGCATATCTTTCTTCATCTTACAAAACTCCCCCCTTCTTAGCAGCCGCTAATGATGCATAATCTTCAGTATTTGGTTTCAAATGTTGACTCTTCTTTAAATGGATCTGATCCTCAACTGAAACTTGTGGAATTCTTTTCTCCAATTGTAAGTTTTCAAAAACACACTTATTCAAAAGTCGTTCAGCAGGTCGACAACCCCAGAATTGATGATTCTGTTGTTCCAAGCATTGCCAATGTAATCTAAATTCCTCTAAGCAATGTTTATTAATATCTTCAAGTACTGAAATTGCACAACGAGTTACTCGTCGTCCTTCTTTAAGACAATCTATTTCCCCATTACCATTACTTTCCTTCTTACAAAGTATATAATCATCATTATAAGGTAAACATCGAGCACCAATAAAATAAGATGCCGATTTTAATGGAGCCGAACTAGCACCAATTTCTGGAACATCCGGGATATTATTTGGCATGGGTGTCTTATCGACATAAAGAGCATAATCGCTATTAGGTTCTCTTGTATTAGACATGGTTAAATATTTTATGAAACTTTGGAAAGGGTGAGAATGATGATAATGATAACTATAAAGAAGAACAATGTATTATAGATATTCCCTCTTTTTTCTAACACCAAGAAATCCTTATCGTATAGTTCCCAATTCTTCGATATATACCTGATGATTCCCCTCGAGCTATTGGAATTCCTCTTTCTCTTTTTCGTTTGTCTCTCAATGCCGCTACTGATGTGAAATATTCAAATGTTCATAGGTCAATCAAGTTCTTATTGGTGGGTGCAATTCGGTTCGAGGAAAGGCTAATATTGACGCCGGGTAACTCATCTAATAGGTATGATATACAAGCATATCCTTATATATGCTCTTAAACACGAGAATCTTGAGCCCAAGTGTGCCAGCCGAGGGCGACCCCCGGTTTACGCCTCCAGCGGTTGGGGAGCAGACCCAGACCTCTCGCTTCTCTAGAAAGGATTAATCTCTGCTTACTCCACAGTTCTCAACAAATAGACAGATCCCAGTCTCTGGACGCAGGACTTAGTACTATACTGGTCTTTAAGTTCACTACGAGAGATCTATCGACAGAGCATCATTATTAATTTCACATTAAAAGTATCATAATTTATTTACTGAAATATTTCAGGTTTTTTTTTTCTTTTTGGTTTGTTTTCTTCGTTAATTCCTTAATTCCTTTCCTTCAATACTAACTCCGGATTTACGTGCTTTAACGGAACTTCTGGACATTTTTAGTTTCATTCTTCTGAACTGATCTTCACCTGTAGCTCTTCTACCACCCAAAGATCCGCTTAAATTACTTAAAGGTGCCACATCATAAGTAACAGGTTTAGCATTTGGAATGGCAGCTCTATTACGCCTTGCAGCAGCAGCTTCGGCTAATGCATCATAATCACCAGCAGAACTACTACTGATAACATCATTACCATTACCACTACCACCACTAGTGCCAGTAATAGCTGCCCTTCTGGCAACTGCAACAGGATCATAATTTCGACTAACAACTGCTTTATCTCGATAATTATCAGATCGTCCCATAATTGGTCTTGTCCATTTACCAATTAATCTGTCAGCAGTCCGTTTAATAACTAATTGAGGACGTTTGCTTTTCTGATAGAATAAAACAACTTTACCCAAACCAGATTCACGAAGATGGATTGTTTTAATAGGCAGTCTATCAATAGCTTCAAATAATTCTCTTTGAATTTCATATCCTGGTAATGAAGCATCAGGTAAAGGTTCCAGCCATTGTCTTACAGCTTCAAGTAGATTATTATCTAAAATACTATCAGCAAGATTCTGTTTACGTAATATATCCCGAACTTCTGGCAATAATTTCAATTTATTTATTGCCGGAACACCATTTCTAATACATTCAGCATCAGCAATCGCTGCACTACGCATTTTTTCTCTAAGATTAGAAATTTTTTCATCCTGCATTTGTTCAATATCATCACCATCAAGCTTTCTTTTTTTAGATGCTGGTTTTAATGCCTCATCAAGTTTTCTTTCAAGTTCCCTACGAGCTCTTGTTTCTGGATCAAGGTCTTCATCTGGTATGAAATCATCTTTTTTCCCGGAATAACTATCATCATCATCAGAGAGAATAGTACCATCTTCTGTTCTTTTACCACCAGATTGTTTCTTTCGTTCTCTTGTTTTTTCCTTTGATTGACTACTGCTATCAGCAGCTTCTCGTCGATAACTTTTTATTTGGAAAACAGATTCATCTATGAGTTTTTCATCCTGAAATTGTTCTTCATCAAGATCTGAAAGTTCATCATCATCATCATCATCTAAACCAGGAAATGACATTTCTCCAGTTTTTTGAACATCTTTATTGACCTCTTCTGCTTCTGCTTCTGCTTCTGCTTCTGCTTCTGCTTCTGCTTCTGCTTCTGCTTCTGCTTCTGCTTCTGATTCTGATTCTGATTCTGCTTTGACTCTTGCTATCGCCGCAGCAGCTTCTTCTTCTTCTTCTTTCTCTGCTCTCTCTCTCGCTTCTCTTTCTAGTCTTTCTTCTTCAGCTTCTTCTTCAGCTTCTTCTTCTGCTTCTTCTTCTGCGACTTCCTCTGCTTCTTCCTCTTCTTCCTCTTCTGCTAGCTCTTCATCTGGGTTTAGTTCGTTCTCCTCATTATCATTCTCCTCCTCTGCCTTTTCCTCTTCCTTGTCCTCTTCCTCCTCCTGTTCGACGTCTTCTATCTCGTGTTGTAATTCACCCTTTTCTTCTTCTGCTGCCAGAACATCTTCTCTTTCTTGATCTTTTTCTAATTCTTCGTCTGACATTTTGTAGATAAACTCTTTGAAGTCTGAAATAGTTGAGTTGAAAAGTGAGGAGAGGAAATCATTTGTGAAATGTATCGACGGGGAAGGGTGGTGTCGTGGGGCTCATGGGGCTCATGGGGCTCGTGAGGGGTGTAGATTCTTTGAATCTCGTTTATCATATGAAATATTGAAGGTTAAGGGTTTTTTGTGACAAGGTTTAGTTATTTACTATTTATTACTTGATCATGGTTATTGATCTTAAGTTCATATATTATATATTAATCAAACTCTATTTCGTATATTTCAATATATTATAATTCTCTTAGAAGTCTTATATTTGTCTCTGTAACTGCTTATTACGTTACTGGTATCTTTTATCCGGATACACCTAATCTTTAGATTAGGATAGACCTTTGAGATCTCTAATAGATTCCTATATTGGGATCTACAGGGGCGGGAAAATTGTAGGAGTATCCGAAGAGAGAACGGGTCAGAGCGTCCAACAGACTGAGGCCGGCTGTAGGACCTTAGTTTTGCCCTTGACAGTTCTCTCCTCCTCTCTTCCCCTCCAGCTTCAATTTGTCTCTTTAAGCTCGATCCTAGTTGAGCTTCTGCTCGATATCGTACAGGAGATTACCCGGCCTAAAGTTGCAAAGATGTATTCTATTAACACAACTTTGTCTAAATAACTTCCCATACATGCAGAATCTGATATCACATTAACGCGTATAATTGTAGACCATGAAAACTTAGAACATCGCTCAAAGTTCAATATCACATTGCTTCCTCCAGGATCAGTATTGATTGATATCGGATCCAGTATTTTAATTTCAGGTGATTAAACGGCCACCATAATTTCTCTAATCAAATAAAATGTTCGGCGGTCCTCCTCCTCCTCCTTCTGAAAAAGAACTTACTGAGCTTACCAAACAAGCTAATGGTGTGATCCGTCAAGCTGTCTATTTGGCTGCTGCTCTATGGGCTGGTAAGTAGTATATTAATTTGCCGGCAGATTATGTTAGTATGGCTGTCTCTCTCTTGAATAGTTAAAGTCACATATATTTCTCGAGCATAGCGGGACCTGGGGACCCACGACCAATTATTCAATCTGACTGTTAAGGAGAGAGACACTAGCATGTTCGATTTAACTTTTCTAACATATTTAGCCCCTTTGGCATTTGAGCTCATCAAAGGTCGCTTCTAATTAATCATTAATTGTATTATCTGTACATATATATACATACAACATGACTTGAAAGAAGAAAAAATCCATGCCCATTCCCCTTCTTGTTAAGATTACGTTATTAGATTCATTCCAAATGCTGAGCTCGCTATCCGTTTCCGGTAAAAGGTGAGCACTTCTGTTTCAGGGCCTGCAATTATTTGCTCATATCCCCCAACATAGTAATCGTTGCGGGAAGGTTCATAACTAGGAAGGCCTTAAAGGTAAATCAAGGGCTCTGACCGGGAGTTCCTGAGGCTGCACTGCCCGCGTATTTCCAAGTCTCTGCACCTCAGTAAGGGAATTACGGGGTCTGGAGCAGACTCCAGGGCATTCGTTCGGGATGATTCTGAAATTATCTGGCACCGGTATTGTATTTTTTATGTGTGAAATTTTTTGACTATTTGTGCACGTGATTAGCACGTGATCTTAATTCATGTAAATTTATTTTATTATACATATTTCGATCGATCAATCAATCAATCAATAGACATCGACTCTAATATATTTTTATCGTCATGTCATTTTGAGACCCAACTACCATTTTATTCATCTGATCTGCCCTGAATTGATCTTCCCTGAATTGATCTGAATTTAACTAATCTTAGTTATCTTATTTTCAGTTATTGTTTGGAAATCAAAAATATGCTTAAAAATCCATCTATTCAAAAGTTGATAGGCAACTGTTTGGTAGCCCGATTTCGGGTGGACCCAGTGCCTAAAAATCTCACTCAGAGCCTAGGTATATATTCACATATTGCCCAGACAATTAAACAGGTGGGATATCAGTCTTCAACAACACCAACGCCTCAACCGGTTGGTGATTTCCCAACTATTATTGAATATAAACAGGATATTTGTCCTGTGACTAAACAGCGTCTTGAAGGACTTCGAGTTGTCTTCCATGATCCAGGTAGGAATAGCAATACTATTAACGACTCCTCTTCATTGATTAGTGCTGTTGCACCCGATGGAGATATTGTTTCTCAAGATAGACCTCGTTGGCAATTAGTAACTAATCAAATATCTACACTAACCCCGTTGGAGCAAACATTGATTGAAACTGATTCTGTTCTTATTGAAGATGGTACTAAGTTTTCTCTTGATTTGATCCTTTTAAGTCGAAATAAAAGTGCAGTTACAATGGCCCGTGATGTTCATGTAACTTCTCAACTTGGTACTCTATCGGGAGATCTAAGAAAAGGTATAGAAGATGCTGATTCTCAATACAGGGGAAAATTAAAGGGGTTTATTGATTTATTTGAGAAAAGGGAGAACACTAACTCTGTGGTTAGTTGAGAATGGCCGGTCAGCTGGAAACGTTCTTTCTTAGTATTCAGAAAACAGCGCCGGCGGTTAAATACTCCTAGGTCTTCCAGACCTGTCAATATTGGAATAGATATAGTCGAGCATTTGACGAAATCTTGTCTCGTAAGAAGGCTATGGAGAATATCGACATATCTTTTTTTACATACTTATTTTGACTCTAGCAACTGCTTGTTTGTCCTTTTCGTTGAGAATTAGTGAAAGTCGTAGGGTTAGACTTATAGAGAAGGATAATCTATCATAGTTGAATGTCAAGAGTATGGTGGAATCTGAGATGTTGACGATCATTCCTTGGTGATCGATCTAAGGCAAGAGATAGATACGGACATGAGAGGGGGTGGTCACATGTAATTAAATAAGTGCCTTTTTTGCTTGGGTCAGCTAAGCGGCAGGTAAAAACGAAACTTCAGAAGTGGTCGTTGGTTTTTTCAATGACCAGGTAGGATGTCACACGTTTATGTTCTTCCAATTGACGCTGAACAGTGCTCCCTTTGTCTATACTCTATTACTCTGTAGTGGGCAGAAAGAATAAATGACCATGTTATATTCTATAGATAATAAAAAGCTCTATCTGAGAGAAACGCGACTCGTTAGAGATGCAAACCCATCTCAAAACAAATCTTGACGTCGCAAATAGCTGAATTCAAGATACCCGGCAACGGTATTCTAGCGATCTAGAGAAAACAATAACTTTGAACCCCGAGGGGAGGGAGCAAACGGGGTCTGCAGCACTTCACAACCTTGAAAAGAATATGCTATTACTTCGTCACGTTCACTCCTGCGAGTTAAGACGCCAGATTTCCTATCAGCCAGAAGCAAATAGAATAAAGATCAAGAAAAATAACTACAGCGGACACAATCCTTTTTGAAAGAGATTCATCTAACTTCAGAATATAAATAATCATATATATATTTCTATTCATTACTCGTGTAACCTCACTTGTACACTCCTTCCTCCAATTTTTTCAGAATACCGTCAACTTTTTCAGTGTCTTCTGTTAAAACTTTGGCTAAATAGGCAATTCCTGCCTGCTGTGCCTTTAAAATTCGTGAGAGTTTGTCCAGTTGTTCCTCATCTCGTTCCCAATCAAGAACATTACCACTAGTTGGTGCAGTGGTTGATCCATAAACACTTATTTGATGATCTAATGCTCGAGCTCTTTCTCGTAAAACTTTCATTCTAGCCCAAACTTCATTAATACGACCGAATACAGCTGGATTATCGATCTCTTTATTAAGCGCCTCAAATTTCTGTTTAAGAACTTCCTCATCAGGTCTTAAAACATAACCACGACTCTTAAGAACTTGGATTTTTACTGCCAAGGCCAAAGTTCTATGTACTAATTTACTATGACGAGCCTTCATTTCAGTAATCTTGACTGTAGTATAGAGATCATGTCTATTAGAAAGTTCATTTAATTTGTTATAGATTTCATGCATTCTCAATCTATAGGCATTGACCTGTTGTTGTTGAAGAGCCACTCTTTTCTGTAAATCAGAGAATCCTACAGCTAAAACTGGAACGCTCGAGTTATCAGGCCGATTCTTCATGGCGTTATCCCATTTGGTTTGATCTTGCCCTGGTGGTTTGGTATAGAGAAGGGCTTGATCTGCAGGAACTTTATTATAAAAGTAAAATTGAAAGCTACAATTGGGGCTTGTGGGATCACATGAATCCTTTATTTTCTGTAATTGGTCTACAACTGAAGGAGATAGGTTACCTGGAGGTCGAGGTTGACTTGGAGCTTGAGAATTAAAGCTTATATTCATTGAAGATCCTAAACCACCACCAGCACCAGAGGTTATACCTGCGCCACCGACTGGATTGTTCATTAAAGATGAAAAGCCGAAGGTACCTCCTCCCCCTGTTCCAGATCCTGGGTCAAAGCTAGATCCGAGTATAGGATTAGCACTACCAGAGGTTGATTGCCCAAGTGCGTCTAAAGGTTTTGACCATGAAAAAGAAGGTTGACTTGCCATGGCAATAACGTAGTGCAAAAAAATCAACAGGTGGACTACCTATATTCGATAAATGATGCCAAAAGAGAATCAAAAAAAATTATGAAGTTGAAGACAGAGGAAGACAGAGGAAGACAGAGGAAGACAAAGAGATAGACTGCCCTTGGCGAAAATCAATGAAGGATAGCGGTTTGAGAGAAGGAAATCGATGAAGGTAATGATGTTTCAGTGAGAGAGCCCTGGCGAAGATCGATTCTGAGAGAGATTCTTTGGATGCGGATGTCCTTTAAAAAATATGAGAGAGTGAGAGGCCTCAATGAAAGAAGATCAATGAGATATTATGATGGTTCTTTCACAAAGATGAAAAGAGATAGCCCTTGACGAGGATGGATGTGGGGGTAAAATCAGTTCAAGCTACAGCCGTACAGAAATTATAAATAATTAAAAATTAATCTCTGTTCACGTGATTTTACTTGTGCGCGCGCGCGAGAGTCTCCACACCTGCGCAGGGAAAGTAGATTTTAATAATAATAATAATAATAAGTGAACCAGACCAGTTTTATGGGATTCATCTGTCTTTTATTAATATCAAGCAGTTACCCAGACTCCTCCTACTCCTGACTTCGTTGCTCTTGCTACAGTCCGCCACAGCGCTCAGATGTAAGCTACTTGTGTTGATTCCGCCTGTGATAAGCAGCAGCAGGCGCCAACCCATTGCACTAGAGAGAGGCAAATATCTCTTATTGCTCTCCGAGCATGTTTTCTGTTGCTAATTTTTTTCCTTTTTTCTGTTGTGTGTAGTTAGTTATGTTATTTGAGTAATTATATATTTCTAATATACTGTTAAGATAAAAAAAAAAAAATGTCTCTGGATATTATGATATGGGTTGTACCAGGGTATACTGTATCACTATGGCCAGATGGATTGACTAAATTTCGAATAATATCCATCCTATTCCTAGTTCACCAGATATACTAGACCTGGCTCTGTGGCAGAGTCCCAGACAAGAGTCGAGCAAATCAGACGTAGAGCGTATAGTGAGTAAGGAGTTAATAATCAGAAACCAGATCATCGAATGCCAGTTGTTATGAAACAACTAGTTTGTGATAGACAGTCCTTGTCAATCGGAAGTACTAAAGAAAATCTATAACTAGCAATTTATTTTAGCAATTTCAAGCACTACTCGATTCATTTGGAGAGAGTGGAGTAGTGAGGTCGACCCCCTAAGGGTCGACGAAGAAAAAAAAAAAAAAAAAAAATGGAAGAAAAGGTTTTTCGAATCTAAGATAGGACTGTCCTTTTATACTTTTCTATTGAGTTCAGGGCTAATCGATCGATCACATGTAGATACATACCTTTGATTGTTGTGGTACTGATTATACAACAACCGGTAGCTGTCCCGCGGTGGTTCATATGCTGAAAACACTTCTTAATGATCTGGTAATGAGGTTTCTCGATCTACTGTCACGATTCCTATAATTGCGAATATTCTGTCATCCCTAATTGAAGCATGTGGGAAGAAGTTGTAAAAAGAAAAACAAAATAATCTTGTTCATATACATGATAAATAATATGTAATATAGTATAATAATCTTCCCATACTCATCCTCAACTCAACGTCAACATAATCGATTCTGATACAGATCTTAATCTAGATGAGATGGACGAACGTGAACAAGAATCTTACGGAGAATTGAGTGGAATTATGAGAATAAACCGCAGAGGAGTTCCATCACATCATAACTATCATCACGGCCTCTACCAGACGTCTAGGAGCGTCGGCTAGCGAGAATATCGTCATTCTCTTCTCTCTCTGGAGCAACGGTTAGAGCGTACCGCCTCATCTTGCTTCCAGCTGGGGCGTAGTCCAAGAACCCTGACTCAATCGAAAGGTAGTGATTAAATCTTGAACGTACCAAAGAGTTAAGGGTCTGGCGCCAGCCGCCAGAGGGTTAGCGTTTGCCTGGGGTTGACTGGCCAGAGGCATTAAAAATCGATGACCCTGTGCTGCTTCACCAGACCTGGAGCGAAGTGAGATACGGGGAAGAGCCCGGCCGCCGGAGGCAGAACTGGAGCAAAAAGAACCGCAAGGTTTGGATGTGAAGCGACGGACATACTGACAAAGTTAATGTTTAATGTTTAATGGATATAACAGGTTTACTAGAAATAGAAGTACAGGTTACATCACAAGAAAGAACGAGAAAAAGAAGAAACAATACCAGAAAAGACAAAAATTATTTGAAGATTACAATAGAATAAAACAATAGTCGAATTGAGAAAAAGATATAAGAGTCAAAGAGCAAAAAAATTGAAATAAAAAAAGTCAGAGTAGAAAAATAAAATTAAAACACATTACGATTCCAATGAACCATCTGTAACTCAAATCAATTAACTATTCACTTTTTTTCATAAACTAATTAGACTCTCTCTCTCATGATTGGAAATAAATTGAAAAAAAAAACAAAAAAAAAAAATGGAATGTCAAAAGATTTAATATCAAATCAACATCCCTACCATAATCAACGTTAATACTACTCCTACAAGAAAATTACTATCACCATCACCATCACCATCCATTCATATTCACTTTTTATTTCGGGTTACGTTTTTATTTAAAACAAAACCTTTTGTTGTAAATAAAAACCTTATTAAGAAACCGTACCTGCCGGGTTTTTTCAAGAGATTGATTTCGTTTGCCATATCACTATTCTTAAAGAAGAGCAGCAACCAAACCAACACCAGCGGCAGCCATAAGTCCTCCATTAATAAGAATAGAACCAGCACCACCAGAAGCACTTGAAGAAGTGGCAGTAGAACTATGAGAGGCACTAGAGCTTTTACTAGCAGATACAGTTGGTGCACTTGATGCAGAACTACCATTGGTGAAAAGAGCGGTAGTTAAAGGAGTACTACTATTAGTAATAGTAAGAATAGAAGAAGTGAAATTAGCAGATGATGTGATATTAGCAGCAGAAGTAATCACTGAAGAAGGAGCTGAAGCAGTAGCATTCAAGGCGATAGCAACAATTGGAGCAGGTTCAGTGGTCACTATAGCTTCAGTGGAAACAGCAGATACAATAACCGAACCAGAAACAATGGTAACATAATCATAAATGGTTGAGTAAATGGTTGTAGTGACTTCGTCAGAAGATTGAGCAGAAACAAACATGGAAGAGGTAGCCAAAGCTAAGATAGCTGTAGAAACAGTAGTGAAAAATTTCATTTTGAAGACGAATAGAAGTAGCTCTTCTCTCAATATTTACTATCGAAGGAAATAAAAATGAGGGTATATGTGTGATTAACGCGACAATGAAAACAGGAAAATTTGAACAAGGACTCAATTTAAACTTAAGAAATCCTTTTCACGTTAGTTTTTTAGAAATGAAAGACTCTAGTTGGAGATCAGGAATGTTCAAATAACGCGGCAGAAAAAAAGAACGTAATTTGCGTATCGCAAGAAACAAGAAGAAGTAAAAGAGAGGCCGAAAAAAAGGAGAGATGAAGAAGAGAGAGGATAGACATAAAAAATCTAATAGGAGAAAATGATATGTATAATAGTTAGAGAGAGAGACTGTGTGTGTATGCTGTATATGCGTGTGAGTGAGAGACCGGCCAGAGGGGAGATCACGATAGTATTTTGGATATAGCTGTTAACATTGTTAACTAACTAACTACATACATATGCCCACACGTACATATTGATGTTAAAATTTATTACCCACGGTTAATCAAGCAATATGCATAGATTTTCTCTGTTGACAAACTCATTCTGGCTTGTACTCTCGTGCCATGTCGTCTGCTGCGGGAAGAGGATGAATGACTGAATTGTTCTATCTCGATCTTTCATAGTTAACATTTTGGTTAAGTCACTGATAATGAACTAAGATAATGAACTAAGAAATCAACCAGCTCCAAAAGAAGTGGATACCATAGCGGAGGAAATGAAGGTATAACCTCCAAGACAGCCAGTTAACATCAAAGGTACCAGTGACCTACCTAATCGGAGTGACCGGCCGGTCAGCCTACGGCTTTTTTCGTCTAGTCTGTCTTCTCCCTTCTTCCCCTTCATCTTCTTCTTTGCCCCCCTCTCCTCTTTTGCTCTCTCGCCTCCCCCTTCCTCTGGCCTAAGTTAGTTACTTGGGTCGAGACCACCTTACATACGCGTGTTTCTTGCGCTTCACGAGGTTTTAACACGCTAAGACCACACTTTATTGTGTACGTATTTCCTTTTAGAGAATGGGCCCGACTACAGGGGATAACCAAGAACGAGACGTACTGCACGTCAAGACTCTGAGCCGCACAGCACCTAACGTACGCACGCGCCATGGCCACTTAACATTAGTTACCAATGAACCAGTGGTTGTTTTTTTTGGTCAGAACAAACAAAAAAAGAAAATATTTATTGCACTCTTAACAATAATACAGAACTAGAGTTACATGTTATGACCCTAAGCTCCGCTCGGGAGTGTCCATTGCGAAAACCCCGGTTCTCTCGCTTCTCTCAGTGGTAGACCAGGCGTAGCTCCCAGAGCTGGTGCCCTAGTTACACTCCAAGGCCAAACATCTCCCTTGCCCCCCCTTGTCTATGCCTCCGGCTGCTGGGGTGTACCCCCCAGACCCCTTGCTCTCGCTACGCTCGAGAATTGCACCAATGTACGGACATCGGATAAATCAACAGATTGATGTTAGCTTATATATATGATTTAGCTGGATCCATCATCATACCCCTTAAATAATTTCATGTCGGCAATTCAGTAAATCATATCCTGGGTAAGTTAAACATAGATATGCAGCTCACAAGATGTTGACGTTAGTTAAGTTAACGTTAACGTTAACGTTAACGTTATCGCTAACGTTTATTATTATTTTTATGCAATAAACCCTTGCCTTAAATTCTTAAAAATCTTCATCCCCTTAGATGGTCTATATTGTTAAACTTATATGGGCGCATATTGCAGAGAGAAGAGGAATTTAAAAGCTGGCAGAAACCTATGACATGACATTTTTTTAAGTAGTTTTATTTCCTAATTTCTTGACTGGTTTTTATGATTTGATTGTTTAACAATCCTTGTTTCATTTAGTTTAATCGTCGTGTAAGTTAACTATATCTCATCCCTCCGTGTCACAGATGGCCAATAGTAGAAAGGGGTTAACTTAAAAAAATTTTCACTGTTTGTTTTGGAAATTTGCGCCATTACTATTTCCTATTCTGGGTACTATCTTGAACGCAGATTTCCATTTTTGGATTACTTAATTGACTTCAAATGCTCTTTTAGGATCTGAGTCATCTGACCAGTAACTTTAACACAAATTCAGACCAGACCATACAAAAAGATCCCAGACAAGCTTTTTCACCCCGGCGGTTGCCTCAAGCCAGAGCCCTAGCTCTCATTTCGTTCAAAAATTCATCTGAATTTCTCAATATTACGCAGAGCTAGCTGAATCTTGTAACTCGTTATTCGGCGGTGTTGTTGGTGATGATTTGGTGATAGGCAAAAAGATAGCTATGGGCGGTCCCTGTTTTCCGTCTTGCTGGCCGTTAGGACACTGCCCTGGCCACATTGCTCTCTACCCCCCGAGGTAAGTAAGTGTGCATCATCATCTTCTTTCCCAGTAAAAAAGGTTACGAGTTCTGGGGCCGATCATCGAACGGAGGCAGAGGGCAATCTGGCGCCTTAACTATCGTAGGGAGATGACAGGAGTAACTGGAGTTCAGTTAAAGACTTACAATAATCAAAAGAAAATAAAGTCTAGGTCAGAGTCCTAGCTTCTTTAATCTCCGAAGCAGTCCATAGAGGTTTTTTTGTTTATATTTTTGTATTAATAGCGAGTTATGTATAGCTAAAAAATATTGCTAAGTGGTCTCTCATTTAAACGACCCAATATTTCCATACAGGGGCCGGTTGGGCCCAAAGAAGAAGGGTAAAAAAAATAAAAGTCCAGAGAATGATGGGGAGGAATTGGAGTCCTTTTATATTTTCAGGACAAAAAAAAAGCGGGTGTAATTAACTTACGGTACAAGTGAGCAGCAAGTTATTGACATGTCAAGTGGAGTTAAACGTTGTTAACTAACTAACTTAACCAGTACGTACAGTACAGTACACTGTGTAGTTGGCTGCGGCGGTAGAACAGTTGGATGGGAGGAGAAGGAATGCAATGAGCAGTGAGCAATCATTCTTATCTGTGGTTAAGTTAACTTAACTAACTTAGTTGCAGATCTGTTTTAAGAGTGCATGCTGCATCGTCGTCGTCATGACCTTCGGCTTCAAAACATTATTTACACACAGCACGTTTAGAAGTTTGGAGATGGGAAGGTTAATTGCCCTTCTCTTCCTGCAAGCTCCTGGTCTTTAACCTACCTACATCCACGAATATCCATCGTCATATTAATCGAAAACAAGGAGTCCGAAAAACTCGATCGAAGTGAGATTCTATCACTATTTCATTATGGGGTTCTAGGGCAGTAGGACTGCTGACTGGTTAAACGCATTAATTCTCGCTCTTGCATAGCACGGTTAAACACCGGTGACTGGTCACCAAGTCCTCAACTTTCTTAACTTTAAACTCTGAGTAGTGAGAGATAGGACTCATAGGAGAGCGCCCGAGGCAAGTCAAAGCTGAGGAGGGACACGGCCAACTGACGATAATGCCTCTAGGTACAGGAAGATATAGAAATGAATCGAATTTGTAAATAAATATTATAATAAACCATTCTTACACGAATTATATATCTCTTCTTTTTTTTCCTTTTTTTTATTTCCTTTCTTTTTTTTTTTTTTGCTTCATTAGAATTAAATATAACAAAAGGCTTCAGTAGAGCAACTGAAAGCGACAGCAAGGGGTATGGGATGACTTTTAAATGATTATTGTTGAGAAAGTTTTCTTTCGAGTTCTAGTTCAATCTCTTCAAATGCACGCATTTGAGCTCGAGTAGTAAATGGTTGGCGTTCCAAATATGACATAACAACTTCAAGATATCCAAGTACTTGATCAGGGGGAGGAAGAAGTACATCAGAATCAACAACATTAACATCATTATTGGTAACAGCACCAGGTAATTTGGGATCAGTAGTGCCGTCAACAACATCCAATTGTTCATCATTTGCTTGTCCAAGATGATAATTAATAACAGCTTGAAGAATATTTGAATCGTCGAAATCTTCAATACCAATAGCTTCTTCATTAGATAAATTGATAAATGTATTTATATCAATCATATCGCCCAAGAAATGGCTTTGCCAGAGTTGATTATAAACGGGCTCAAGAATTATCTGCGGAGGAAACAAAGGTGAAGGTACTAAAGAACCCCCACTACTACTACCTCCCACAATAGAAGAAGCAGATGGAGGTGGTAGAATATTATTACCGCCGATATTATTAGATTTAGGCTGTAGTTGTTGCAAATTTTGTTTCATTTGCTTAATATGCTTCTCATTATTACTAATAACACCAGATTCATGGAAACAATATCCAATAATATCATCAGATAAATCATGATCCCATGATTTAACAGCCCAACGAAGACCATCATGCATTGTGACAATATCAAGAGGATTCTGCCCCTTGGAATAAGTTTGTAACATATATTCAATCCAATGTTTACGATAAAATAATTTGAATTGATCAATAATACCCTTATCAAGAGGGTGAATAATAGCAGCCGAATTACTAGGTAAAAATTGTACTTTAACATTAGCAGGAGGTGAAGCTTCAGCTAAACCTTGGATATGGGCAGAAAAATTATCCAATAATAATAAAACAGGACGGTTACCAATATGAGCATAAAAACTTTGAAGCCATTCTTCCATAATAGTTCCAGTTAACCAAGCGTTTTCATTGGATCTCCAATGAGTATCAATAGCAGCAAGATTAACATTCGCTAAACTACGAGAATCTCTCTGTCTACCAATACTCCACAAAGGTAGTCTATCCGTACCATTTGCATTAGTACAAAGTATAAGAGATATCTTAGTACGATCTTGAGGTCCAATATTTAAAGTAGGAGATCGTCTCCAATATAAACTAGTTTCATCCATAGCATATATATTTTCTTCTGGATAAGTAGCGGTTAATGTTTGTAAAGATTTAACATCTACTGAAGTAGCGTCGCCATATTGTTTGTAACTTTTATATCTCCCTTTAAATCGAGATACCCACCCATTAGAGAAAGTAGGAATATTTTGACCAGCATAAGCAGGCATTTGATTCCAAATTTGTTTAGCAGCTTTAGTTAAAGATTCTCCAGAAACAGCATTAGGAAAAGCGCTTTTACCCTTTTTCTTTTCAACCGCTTGAAGATAATCAAATAAAATAGCTTCTAATTCGGGCCATTGAGCACTTCTTTGACGATAAGTGGAAGCAGGAGCTCCAGCAGCAAAATCCAAATGTTTATACCTATCATGAAGAGAATGAGATATAGCAGCTTGACTAATTACACGGTGATAACGTTCTTTAAACCACATAATACATTTTGCTTGACTAGGTCTAGGTTCTTGAGAGAAAAACCATTCACGAAGAGCTTTTCTTTGTTCATGAGTAATAGCAGTACGTTTCAATCGGCGTTTGCCATTAGCATCAAGACCATCGTCATCATCACCATCACCATCAATATCAACATTACCAGTATTAGTAGAAGAACCACCTCCACCTCCGCCAACCATATTGATATGTCCATCAATATCACCATTCGGTTCTAATACTCCAGCTCCTGCTCCTCCTCTCTCAGTTTCATTACTTCTTCCTCCTCCACGAATATGTCTACCAGTAGCTGCAGCTGCAACTGCTGCAATGGTAGTAGCATCATTATTATCACCAGAACCTAAACCCATACCAACAACAGCCGGATCTAAATTAGAGGGATTTACATTATTTAATCTATGAATATTATGGTTCTGAAGAGGATGACCTTGAAGTTGATGACCACCATTAGCAGCAGTCATTCTAGCATAAGCATCAGCAGCAGAATCACCATTACCACCGATTACTCCTCTTCCTCCTCCTCTTCCACTCAAAATTTGATTAGCAGCGTTTGTAGCAGCTTCTAGGGCAGCAGCACTGTTGGCAGCATTAAGAGCAGCTGCTGCAGTATTAGTGACTTCAATCAAGGCAGGATCATGAGCAAAATCACTGACCTGTTGTTGATGAATAACTTGTTTCCTATTACGAGGCATTTTGAGATTGATGTAATAAAAAATCTCAAGAAAAATTGCCAACTCACTTTCACAATGAGCTAGATAGCACAATGAACTGTATAAAAAGGGAAGCTGTTTAACAATCGCGTGAGAGAAGCCAGGCAGAGCTAAGTTCCTTATAATTGTAATGTTGTAAAGAAGACTTTCTTTGGTTAAGTCGTATAAGTTTGTGTGTTCTCGTTTTCTTTGTTCTCAATCTAATCACAACAAATAAACAACAATCAACCCACTCCTAAAACCGTGAGGGGGGGTCCCAGGGGGTATACACCGTTCAACAATAACTTCACGATACCGCGCGCGTCTTTTATCAATCAGTCAAAGTATCGACCGCGTTTATTCAATATTTCGTGTCTTCGTTGTTAGATTCACGAAGTTGCAAGAAATATTTTAACTGTTGAGTATGAAGTCTCGCTATAACAATGGAAAGAGAAGAAGAACAAGTTGAACAACAAAAAACAGCGTGGCGAATAAAATGGCTGTTTTATGTTAAAAATACGCCGGGTAACAGTAAATCGCTCTATCGGGCTCACGCGCATAGACTAAAAGTCACGTTTGTTTGCCTGCGGCTGTTGGGGCGCAGGCTCCGAGCAGCTGGGGCGTGTAGACCCGGGCCCAATTGCTCGGTTCGCTCAAAAGATAGGGGACGTTCATAGCAGAGTTGCCATTCGAGCTGCCTTTCGGGATGTAACATCTTATGTATTATAGGTTCTATATAGCGGTAAGCATAACTAGTTAACGTTGAGAAGATTTTACTTGATTGTGGTAACTGTTAACGTTATATAGCTAATGTAACAGTAGGCAGCTCCCATAAAAGTCGAATATAAGAACAATCGAAATTAACAGTTAATCATACTCTGTTTTCAACAGTAGGGATTTAGCAATGGTGGCCATTTCTTCCCCTAGTTTCGAGTGTGGTGAAGCTAGGGGGATACTCCCCGGCCGCCGGGCATAGATGTCGGGTGCCTGGCTCCATCTACACTCTAGGTTAAGATCGTATTTGTAGAATAACAGTAAGAGTAGTTATCCTCTTAGCCTCAACCGAAATGAGCAGAGGAGGGACCCTGGGGTATTTGATGGAAAATTGTAACATTGGACCCATTCAGAATATTAACGACAGCACATTTAGTCGACTGGTGCATGCATAAGTTATGCGTATATGCACATGAACTTGGAGATAAGATAAGATCACATGAAAGACGATTAATATACAGTGAAGATAAAAAAAAAGATTTTATCAACCTTTGAAAAAAAACAACATTTAGAGAGAGAATATTAACGATATGAACCAATCTAAAATCTCCCCTCTTTCGTACGAGGCTTGAGAAGTTAGGAAAAACACTCAACTGGTCTAGGGGTTCGCCCGAACCACACGTAAGTGACCAAATTGGTTTGCCATACAGAAACCAAAGTTATAGTTAACAGGGAAAGGACCACACACACGTAATTGAAATGGCACATAATACGTTTCTGCTATGATCAAAATCACTTCAGTTCAAGTTACTAATTAAAAACCGGTTATTATTTTAAAGTTATTTTTTAACTGGGCATTCATCTTGTGGGTGTTGATTGGGATCTATTAATAAATATTATTGTCGTGCGTTATTATGCAAATTTACCTGTTCATAGGCAGACAGGCAAGTTTCCCCTTCGGCTTAACGTTACCCCATCAGGCACCTATAAGCAGATCTCGTCCCTTATTTTAGGCTCTTACCAAACCTTCCTTCTCCAGCCTTCAGCAGACTCTGTTACGTATGTACACAATAGGCAGGAGCAGTATGTCTTTCAAAATCTAACCCAGCCTTGTCCGCGATTAACAGTTCGCTGCCTCCGACGCTTACGAACTTTGCAAAAGCTTCCGATCACCTAGCTCTGGCAGGGTACTTGACATTTGTAACTACTACTGCTCATAACCGAGAAAGGTCGTTCTTTCCTTTAAGATCCCGGTTTCCTCCCAGCCTTCTTTAACTATATACGCAGGTATTAAAGTTCTATGTATAACTATACCTTACGTACCCGCACTATAATGCACTAGAATTAACGGATTGGACCCGCCCTCCGCCTGCATGCACGGAAAAACGCTTTGTTATCTCCTTCTACACCGGTACCCGTTTAAGCTTGCTTGCTACTAGATTCAGGAACGCTTAATATAAAGGATAAATTTAAAATTGATTCTGATCCAGACCTACCTATCCTATCTACCATCTTCTCTTAAAATTTTTTTCTCTGAATTCCAATTATTTCCTTTCCTTTGTACCTACATTTATATTTGAGTTACATTACATCATCATATACTTGTCGTCATTGACAGAATAAGCGAGGTATTAGAACAAATTTCAATTGCATCGTCGCAGATCGAACCATGGCTCTTGGTGGAGAACTGACTGCTGAAGAACGCCGTCTTTTGGAAAATGCTTCGAAAAGAAGATATTGGAAACGATGGGGTCCTTATCTAAGTGAACGTCAATGGGTAAGCGCTGTATCCTGAATGAATCAGGGGGGTTCAAGCTTTGGTTGGCTTCTGTCGGATCTCTTCTGCCGGCAGCGCCCCAGCCGCCGGAGGTAATCGGATCTCTTCTGGTAGTCTCCCCAACGCCCTATGTCCTGTCCAATTCTAACTATTTTTTTCAGGCCACTGTTCGTGAAGATTACTCTGCAAATGGTGATGCTTGGAGTGATTTCCCTCATGATCATGCAAGATCTAGAGTATACCGATGGGGTGAAGATGGCATTGCTGGTGTCAGTGATAATCATCAATTCCAATGTATTTCTTTCAGTTTCTGGAATGAAAAAGACGATTTTCTTAAAGAAAGATTATTTGGATTAACAGGACATCAAGGAAATCACGGTGAAGATGTTAAGGAGGATTATTATTATTTGGATAATACTCCTACTCATTCTTATATGAAATATTTATATAAATATCCTCAGAAAAAGTTTCCTTATGAAGCATTGGTTGCTGAGAATGGAAAAAGATCCCGATTGGAACGAGAATATGAATTGTCTGATACAAAGATTTATGAAGATAATCGTTATTTTGATATTTATATTGAAATGGCTAAATCACATGATAATCCAGAAGAATGTTTATTCAGAGTAATCGCTTATAATCGAGGACCGGAAGATGCTCCATTACATATTATCCCTCAGATGTGGTTTAGAAATACTTGGGGATGGGGATATGAAGAACAACATAAAAAGGCTGCTGCTGCTGCTGCTGCTGCTGCTACTAATGGAAATGGATTGTCGTCATCTGAAACTAATGGTAGTGATGATGTTGGTTCCTCATGTGGATTGGCTACCGGAGGAGTTCCTCCTAGTGGAGTAGCTGGATGTACTGGGACGTCGCGTGCTGCAGGTACCGGTGGTCCTAACACATGGGGTAGTGATGGTCCTAAAAGTGGAGAGGTACCTGATATTAAAAAACGTTCACAATATGTTATTGAATCCAATCATTGGAAATTAGGCAAACGTTTTCTTCATTTTGCTCCCTCTGTGGGATATTTAGGTGAAGAAGAAGATGATGATATTGAACCAACTTTACTATTCACTAATAATGAAACAAATAAAAAAAGACTTTATCATACCGAAAAAAATGAAAGTGCTTATGTTAAAGATGCTTTCCATGATTATATTGTAGACGACGAAACTTCAACTGTAAACCCTGATAATCATGGTACAAAGTCTGCTGGTTGGTATGCATTTGATCGTGATCGAGGTATTCCTGCTGGGGATTATGTATGTGTGAGATTCAAATTCACTAATAAAGATCCTGGCGATGATGTTGCATTGGATGAAGAAGACTTTGACAAGATCTTCGATGATCGTCAAGATGAAGCTGATGCATTTTATTTTAATGTATCTCCTTTACCTATTTCCGATGATCTGAGAGAAGTTCAACGTCAAGCTTGGGCAGGAATGTTATGGACAAAGCAATTTTATCACTTTATTCATTCTCAATGGAGTAAAGGCGATCCCAATCAACCCCCACCACCACCTCATAGAGCTAATTCTCGTAATAGTGAATGGAAACATTTATATATTGATGATATACTTTCATTACCTGATAAATGGGAATATCCTTTTTTTGCCGCTTGGGATACTGCTTTCCATTGTCTTCCCTTGGCAATGATTGATCCAGAATTTGCTAAAAAACAATTGGATTTAATGACTCGAGAATGGTATATGCATCCTAATGGACAAATCCCTGCTTATGAATGGAATTTCAGTGATGTTAATCCTCCTGTTCACGCTTGGGCAACATTTCGAGTATTTAAAATTGAAAGAAAAATGTATGGTCGTGAAGATGTGGATTTTTTGGAACGTGTTTTCCAAAAACTTTTATTAAATTTCACTTGGTGGGTAAACAGAAAAGATCGAGATGGTAAAAATGTATTTGAAGGTGGATTTTTAGGTCTCGATAATATTGGATTATTTAATCGATCGGAACCATTACCAACTGGTGGTGTTCTTGAACAAGCTGATAGTACTGGTTGGATGGCATTTTTTTCATTGCAAATGTTGAATATTGCCCTTGAATTATCAAAACATCGTCAAATTTATGAGGATATTGCTTCAAAATTCTTTGAGCATTTTATTTTTATTGCTGATGCCATGTCACATAGGTATGATAGTGATATTGAAAAGCCGCTTTGGAATGATGAAGATGGATTCTATTATGATGCTATATCTTGGGGTGGTCCTTGGAGTCAACAATTACCTGTTAGATCATTAGTTGGTTTAATCCCCTTGTATGCTTCATTAACATTAGAGCCGGAAATCTTAGAAAAATGCCCGTCATTTGCCAAAAGAGTTGAATGGTTTGTAGAAAATCGTCCCGAAATGGCTAATCGAAATATGGCTAGTATGAGTAAGAAAGGTACAAAGGGTCGTCTATTGTTATCATTAGTAAATGAGGAACGTCTAGAAAAATTACTTGATAGAATGCTCGATGAAGAAGAATTTCTTAGTCCTTATGGGATTCGGTCAATGTCAAAGTATCACGAAAAGCATCCATTTTCAATGGATGTGAATGGACAAACTTTCACCGTTGATTATGTCCCAGGCGAATCCAATTCTGGTCTATTTGGCGGTAATTCTAATTGGCGTGGTCCTATCTGGTTCCCGACTACCTTCCTTTTGATAGAATCTTTACAAAGATTTTATCTTTATCATGGACCGGAATATTTGGTGGAATGTCCTAAAGGTAGTGGTCAAATGATGAATCTTGCCAAGGTTGGTGAAAATATTCAACATCGTTTGATTAATCTTTTTATTCGTCGCGAAAGTGATGGTCGTAGACCCTATAATGGTGAGGAAGACCTTTATGATAATGACGAGAATTTCTACGATAATCTTTTATTTCATGAATTTTTTGACGGCGATACTGGTCGTGGACTTGGTTCAAAACATCAATGTGGTTGGACAGGTTTAGTTGCTAAGTTGATTTATGATGTTGGACTTACCTGTACTAGTGGACAAACGCCCAAAGATTCCATAGCTGCTGCTGAAATGTACTTTGACGATGTTATTACGCCTAAACGTCGTCGATCCCGTCAACTTTCTCGTCATAGTAGCTTTATGCGTCGTCATGGGAGATCTGGTTCACGTCCTGAAAGTCGCGATAGTTTGGAAATACCGAGTGTTGAACCTATAGAACAAACGGCATTATCCGCTGACGCCACGGAACGAATTCGTCATATGCTTGAACGATATAATATGCGGCAATCTGACAATGACGAACTCGAGACGAAATTTTCTTCGTAAGACTAGAGCATGATTGTATGAAACTTGGAAGGCAAACCAGAAAAAAAGAAAAAAGATGAGAACAAATTCTATATAAATAAGATCAAACAATAAAAATAACTTAACCCAATATATGTGCACAAATACTAAGTTATAGCCTGCCTGCAGCGGCTCACCGCCGTCCCTAGTTTTGACTCCGGCAGCTGGAGCTAAAAAAGACATTTCAGCCTAGTGCCTAGATTAAAGTTGCGCAAAGAATTTTAACATTTGCCCTCTTCAGGGCACAGGGAAGTAGTGATGGCCTGGTCAATGAATCGTTTTCGTTGGCAACATCCTCAAATTGAAATTCCTTAGAGCTTAAAGATACCGCGGCAATATGAAAGCGAGCGTGTCAGCAGCGGATGGTGTAACGGCCATTGGACGGTAAAAACTCTCTAAGATTGGCTGATGCACAGCCATGCCCTAAGTCTTAAAACGATAAGGGTGCAGTTCACTGACTAAATGTTGATGGGTGATATTACAGATGATAGTTGAGATAAAATGACGACGAAAGTCGTGGGCAATTTTAGACTATCTACTAGACTATAGTATTGCTTAAGATATAGTTGGGATATTACTGAAAAGGATCACTATTCATCGTCTCTGATTCTTCATATTCATCATAGTAATCATTAGAATCGAAACCCTTGGAGTCATCTGCCATCTAGAGAATTTTGACAACCTTGTAAAGAGGGTTGTCGAGTTACTGCGAGAGAACCAACGAATTTACCTTCAGGATGTCTTATAAAAGCTTCTGACCAATCTTCAAGGAGAAGAGATGTCATAGTAAGTATCAGAACAGAAATCCTTTGAGCCATCTGGCTCATTTAGAGAATTTTGTAAAGAGCTTTGTTGTGTTAATATGACAGAACCAATATGTTTACCTTCAGAATATCATATAAGCGCTTCTGCCCAAAATTTTTTGCTTTCTTTATTATATAACCTCATCCAGTTGAAATCAGTTTCTTGCCGTTGTTCTTGCGAGCATCTTCTTTTGAGGCTGCTTTGCGGTTGATGCACTCTAGTTTATGGGGGCAGTCGACGGAGAGTTCTATGTTGTGGCATTCTCTCTTGTACTGACATTATATAATAGCTTCCCAAAGCCACAAAGGTGCTTAGCCTGGTAAAAAGAGCGCGATTTTATACCGGCGGTCTTTTATTACGGGCAAATAACACAATGTGAGTTGCTTGCAAAGTTCTTTTATTGCAATCGCAATCATTGACATCCAAACTAAGGAATTTATGAAGAGTCTTGTTGTCCTCTGCGTGTTTTAGATTCCTTATGTTTTCTGGTGTATTCTTCCTTTCTGGGAGGGGGTGGTAAAAATGTAGTTTCATCTTTTTAGACCAGTGATGGATTAAGGCATTGACAGAGTAGAGAATGATTCGATGATGAACTCCATAAATATAGTCATCAGTTACAAGTACTTGATATGAAGGCATACCTTAGGCATGGTTGATGATAAGATCAACAGGATTGATCGTAGTAAGGCTGAATGTCGGTGAAGTATATAACTGTGATCCTGAAAGTAATTGCTACTTATTTTATCTATGAAATTACAACTTAGGAAGTACTTGGTCTCCGCTGGTGGCCCAGCCGGCAAGGAGTAACAATATAGGGACGAATACAGAATGGGTCGTGGCGGCATGACGGATGAATATGGCTATGGTCGCAATGAGTATTTCTAGGACAGTTCTTCCTGGAATTATTAGTTTCGGCTGATTCTTGTACTAAGTGTTTTGGATTGAAACATCTTCTATTGTCACATAAGTTAGAGATATGCATATTATTATCATAAGGCACATCACTATAAGCAATGTATGAGATAATATGAAGTAGGAATGCCTTTTGAGCTTGTCGACCAGTTTGGTTGAGCATACTATTTGGTTTAATCTATATTTGACTGTATCCATCAGTGTTAGTTGAAGCTTGAGTTATCCAACATCCAGTGAAATCCTTTCGATAGGCTCTATTATTAATAATCTGTCGAGCTCTAGTTCTCCCGATTTCTGAGTTGTAGTCAAGTGATTTCCTTCCCTTAATAGTCATGACAAACGTGAAGGAAAAAAATTGCAAGACCATCAAATTGGGGGAACGCCCTAAAAATTTCAATGCCAAGCTAAAGGTTATAATGGCCGAGTTAATAGCTGTGGGTTAACCCTTACTCACTGCGTTCGTGGATCCAATAATTATTTTTCTTCTTGACGCTATTATTTTGTTTTTGCTCCTTTCATTCTACAAACTGTTCGGATATAAAAAGTTATAAATTCCTCCTCTAGTAGAATTCTTTCTTATTTTATTGACTGAATAGAATTATAAAATAACTCTAGAGTGTGTCTATAGTCTAGTATATTGGAAGTAAGATCTGTGGAATAATTCTAACAGTTGTACTTCGAAAGATAAGCTGATAAAGAAACGAGAATAAGCACTGGAGATGGAGTGAACCTATCCCACATAGCTTTCCACCCCGTTTAACATTGTCAGTTAATAATGACTACAATTATGAACTTCAACCTCCTAATCGATCCTGACTCGCCTTCTGAGTGACAGTAATGATTGCCTGATTCTCGTGGAGCCTCTGACCCCTAGCTCTCTCTACGCTCGAGATTTGTGGAGTCCGTGATGCTTGGGCCATGAGCGTTACCGATTAAACATGGCTGCTGATGTCATGGCTGCATGGGCCGCGGCATAATCAGCCTCACACCCCTGTCAAACTTTATCTGGGGACCCTGCATGGAGTGTTAAAGTTGGGCGCGATCGACAGCCAAGCTATGTGATCTAATCCGGGGAAGAATTTCGGTTCATAATGGTCCGACCGTCTGCGTGAACTGAGATAAGATAGATCATGAACCCGAGCAAGTGCACAACGGGGGAGGGAGTGACTTAGGTTAGTTCTGGCCAATGCTGTTGCTAGCGCGGGGCTCAGACAGAGCGACTCGTATCCCGCGACCTATCGCACAAAGTCATGTCCCAATATTGCTCTATCGCATTACTTACGCCCCCACTACGCTGCCGTTGCCGATTTATTTAAGCCTGTAGGTCATCGACTTTTCTCATCCTCTTAATTTTCTCTTCATTCAAGTTTGTTGATAATTAAGAGATGTGTCTCAACTACTTATATATAATTATTTACCAAATCTCCTACTCATCGTAAATCCTTTTTCTTCCAAAACATCGCCACAGGTGCCCATGCCAACAATCACAACACACCAATAGAGAATAAAACCAACGAAGATATTTTTGTTAAAAATTTGATCCCTCTATTGAATTATGATGATGCTGTGATATTAATATTAAGTTGTAAGACTTTCTATTGCTATTCGACAAATAACCAATCAATATGGCGACATCTCTAAGACAAAGCGTATGGACACTAAAGATTTAATTCTAAGGGTTGTGAATAATAATGATTGGAGGAAACAGTATAGAATTCGTCTTAAGGCAAAAGTTGATCTGGGTAAACTAAAATTTAAGGGCCTTTCCGAATTGCTAATCTTCCTTCATGCCCAGTAGAAGTATTTACAAGTTTACCAGGTAATAGTTGGCTGCTGGGCCTATCTATAAGGTTAGTAGATATTTACGCTGTCGGATGGAAAATCCCAAGAGAGAGGAAATGTCAACAGCTATTACTTTAACTGAGAAGCAGACGATAAATAATGTTCCTTTACGTTCTGTAGTATCATTTTAACAGCACAGGATTTGCGGTATTGGATAAAAAAGGCGAGTTGTGTATTTTAGTCAACGGAAGAAGAGTGATATTCCTAAAGATTGAATATATAAAGTGGCCAAAAAAAGAGGAATGATAGAACGGAAAAAGATCAAGGCGAAAGGTAGTGCGATTCTAGTGAAGTTAAAGTCCTCAATTTTATTTATTCCCGTTACATTCTAGGACTTTGTGACAACCTGGAGATGATAGTGGCCGATAAAGCCAAAAAGGTAGAGTGTTGAAAATATCGGAAACAGCGAAGAATTTATTGATTATCAGGAGTACGACATATTTCACGACCTGATTTTTTTAAACCAGAAAGGCAATTTGTATTTTGCTGACTCTTATGATATAAGATTTAGCTTTGAATCCAAATATAAATGACTCAGACTCACATAAGCCAGAAGCGGTAACGAATTGGATCGTATTCATATGGTCGCTTCACCACCTTCTGCTGGTGGATCTATTAGTTCTGATGAACCTGAACAACCCAAAACAGTTCATGTTGATCCTCTTTCCCTTAACTTTGAAGGAGTTGACATAGTAGGTTCTGGTAATTATAGCTTGATTACTACTGAACAATGAAGGATACCGAGTTGTTACCCATCCACAATTGCAGCATGTTGGATGCGATGATGTCCGTGCAACTGAGAGGAATTGGTTTCCGTTGTTAGAAAGTGGAGTTGTATTAACGTGGTTAAGATCCCGATCTCTCCACCCAAGGCAGTTTAACTGGTAATGGTATTATTTTCTGCTACGTCAAAAACTGTCAATTGCTTAATGTCGATTTTAAGGCTAATGAGAAACTAGCCACAATTTCCACAATTCAACTCTGACTCAAGTCCAGTAGCGGGCAACCGGGAGTGAAGAGAGTAGGATCATTCGATTGCTGGTTTACGTTCCCGAGATCACATTCTCTCTTCATAAAATTGAGCCTTGGGCGAGTCTAAATTAGAGGTACTCTGGGCGAGGCTGCAGAAGAAAAGCCCACCGAACCAATCAAGCTAGCTATGAGTTCCTCAGGCCTGTTGTGACGCTCAGCCGCCACAGAAATGATAAGTGAAAGTCAGGGACTTAACTTCCGAGAGCTATTCCTGAGACCACCCCCTGCTATCACATAGAGTCTGTGATCCTAATCGATGTCCTTTCGCCTGAAATCGTTTTAGTGAAAAATAAAAGCCTGAAGTTGATGTTGTCATTGTCACTTCAGCAAATGTGATAGCTTCTAACAGGGACTAATTCACGAAGAGACTGTGGAACCAATACCAACAAAGAGCCACAAGATAATAATGAGCTGATGCGTTATGATATACCAGGATCAGGCCAGCCCCAGACCCCACTATTTTGGGGTTATGTCCGTGTGAGCACTTCATAAGTGGGACGAGTTGAATATCGCTTAATTATGGGATCCAATAGAAATACTTCGCGGGAAAGTAACCACAGCTGTCTGTGAATATACAGATAAAAGAGAATTGAGTAAATTGGCATTGGCATGGCTTGCTTGCCAATTGAATCAATCGCCAGCGGGAGCGTTGCCAGGGTCATAACATTTAACTGCCAAATATAATGGTCAGGACATCACTGTTAGGAAAGAAATTGCAGAGTCATTAACAATATTATATTATGCAAGGATGATATAGTGGTAGAGAGGATACAAGCATATGGTAACTTGTTATATCCTATCTATACACCAGAAAAAGCATATTCTGCCGCCGGAGGGAAACAATGCGAGGGACTCAACCTCGAGCGGAGCAAGCCACAGGTCTGAGCCCCAGCCGAGGAGGCAAAACGGGGGTGTGATGAGCTCCAGTTATTTCAAAAAGTTGCTATTACTCTAATGCTTATATTATTTATTATACTACTGCATTCGTACAACGTGAGGGCCAAGGGGAAGAGGGCATTTTTCTTTTGGGATTTCGTTGTTTATTTACAGCTGTAATATATATTTTTTAAACTTAGAAAAGCTCATCCAAATATGGGAGTTCAGAAATTTGTCCAACAACAGAAAGAGCAATCTTACCGGTAGTAAGACTGGTAACAGTTTCTTTGAGAGAGGCACTAGAAACTTTGGAAACGTCAGCGGCAGTTGCAACAACCGACGAAGTAATAGAATTCTCAGATTGTTCAACACTAGCAAATTTAGCCTTAGCAATAGAACGAGCAACTTCTTCTGAAGTTAAATCAGCACCAGCAACTGCTTTAAGAGCACTAACAGCTTCAATAGCACCTTCTCTTACAGAGGCAGCAGTAGCACCTTCAATTGTTAAATAGAACAAAGAAGCATCTGAATAACTAGCATTAGAAGCATAGATTGAAGTATTAGTTTTGCGACCAGCAATTCCAAAAGGAGTACTACCACCAAGAGACCATTTAACAGAGTGAACAGCAGTACCAAGGAAATGAGCCAAAACAGTATTGGCAGCAACAGAATTTGTTCCTAAACTTGGGAAAGCAATTACAACTGCATTATTAGAACCAGGAGCAGCACGAATACGGGCCTCTCCACCATGAGCAGTAGACTTGGGAGAAGCAATAGGTGAACCAACAGATAAACCACTAAATGAAGAAGAATCAATCAGTTCAACCAAATCAGATTCATTCACACCTCGAGCAACAACTTGAATATTAGCCTTTGTATAAGCTTCACGAGCATAAGTTTTAACTTGATCAATAGAAATTGGTGAAAGAGGATGAGCTAACAAAGAATTTCCCAAACCACTATGGAAAGCTACTTGATAAGCAGCTTCAATTGCAGTATAAGTTGAAGAATTAGAGTGAGCTAATTCATATTCGAGTTTAGCAAGAGGAGCAACTTCCTCATCGAGTTCATATTTATTGTAAAGAGTATTTTCAACCACATCACCAAGAGCATTAACAAAATAAGGCAAATCCTCTCTTAAGAATTTAGTAGTCAAAACAAGAGATTCTTTGGACAAACTAGAACTTAACTGACCACCTAAAAGTTCAGATTCACGAACCAAACGTAAACCAGATCTTGCTTTAGTATTCTTATAAGCGAATTTTTCCAAGATATGGGCTACACCAGGACTAGATTGAGGCTCGAATCGAGAACCGGCTTTAACTACTACTGATAATTCAGATGTTGGGCGACCATCATCTACAGATGAGACCTTGATACCTGAGGCTTCTATAGTTGAAAGAAGACGACGAGCACCAATTATAGCACCACGATTATTAGTAGATGATCGAATAAGAATTGAAGTCCTGGACAACATGATGAATTAATGTCAGTGCCTTTACTCTGTTGTTGTTTTCAGAAATTGACAAGAAATATTTATAAATATCTCCCTGAGATCCGAACAAAAGCTCCCAAAAAATCAATTACAAAAAAAAATTTACTTCGAGACAACGAAAATGTGGATGGTCAATTGAATATATTTCAAGACCAAAGACCACTCGATGAACTTCTTCTTCTCCTGCTTACAAGAACCCATTCCCATTGGCTGATTCCCAAAAGAGGTTCATTAAGACTATTACAGAGAAAGTATATTCTATTATTGAGGACAAATCACGTGGTTTGTGGTTGCGCTCGATATATCGATCGTGATCAATCGATATCGTGTTCCTCCGGTGGCAGACCCAGGTGCTCACTTCGCTCGGGCTAAATCCCCGCAGTTTCTCAAGCGTAGAGATAGGGGGTCTGGGGGCGTAGCTGGAGGATGTAGGACTGTGTAGGAAGCCAATCAAAAGGAGCCCTACAGCTCTAGTAAAAGAGTTGTACAGTACCTATTAGGTCCTATTTCGGATCTTGTATCTACAGCGCAGCCGTGCTACCTAAAGATCGATCGATCTATGTAACGTAACCGTACGTTTAAATAACGTTAGCTTGTTAACTATGTTAACGTTAACAGTTAACTTAACCCTCAGTGGCAGCGACTTGCATGCAGATTCTTAGTCAGATCTGGGTAACATTATGACAGTTCCTAACAATCTGTATTCATAAATAGAGCACCTTCGTCACAATTCAGAAGTCGATTGTAATGCAGATCTGGAATAATCGCATACAATAAAGAAACTACCATGAATATAATCTAAGTAGATATATTATCACTGGGTATTGAGATTAGGGTAAATCCCAGATTCCACAAGCTGACCATCTAGGATCAGTCAAAGATCCTGAGCTTAGTGAGACAATCAGACAGACGCCTCTAGCACAATTTTGGACTATCATGCATCATCAAAAACCTTGGAGTAGTTACTGGACGGTAACGAGTTTGTCTGCCCCTTGCACAGCCGTACTGGTATCCTATCACTAAAAGTCGGTTAAAAAAATATATTTCATGAAGAAGATCGAAGCGAAGGTTGATGAAATTTATTATTCACTGGAGAGAGAGCTGTAGATGAAGGGTTTGTTTGTGTGTTTAATGGTATCATAGTAGTGGAAAATAGAAATCATTTAAACTAATAGGGAAGCTCTTTGCTATAATGTCAACACAGGAGCTCTCAGACCTCTGTGGGGTCATTTTACAAGATACTTATGGCGAATTGGCGGCAACTATAGTTGGAATCCTCTTTGCCCATGGCCGTTTAAGTGCTTCTCAAATATCAAAAAATGTCAAATTACCAATAGCAGCTGTACAAAGAACATTGGTCGCATTATTGCAAAATAGATTTGTATTATTTTGGCAAGATCAAGGTGGTCCCGGTAGTGGTGGCTCTTCCTCTAAAACTATATATTATTATGCAAATTGTAAACAAGTTTATTCAATATTATGGACTGGTCAAATCATTACTATTGTTAATGAACTTTTCCCTGGAAAAGCCGATATGGCTGCAGAGATTGTGAAAAATATGCATATTTATGGACATATGAAAGTTGAAGATTATTTAGATGCTCATTCTTCTAATGATTCTAAAGAAATATCTTCAGTAATGACATCTCTTGTACAACGAAAAATATTAACCCCTTTATATGATTTTGAATTTCACCCTATGGAAGATGTTTTTGGTCAATTATACCAGAAACATTATAAATTAATTGGTGCTGATCGAAGTGGTCCTCAAAGTGAAGTTGCAAGAAAAGGAGCTGCAAATACTGCTGCTGAAACTGATAAAACTGCATTATTGTGTCGAAAAGATGGACCAAATATTGGTTTAATTAAACTTGAAAATAATTCGACTACTGGAGCTTCTAGAGCTGCAAGAAAAGGAACTCGTAGAAATGCTATTTCGACCTCTAATGATAATGAACAATGGACTGTTGATAAAGATGTTGTTCTTTCTGTAAATCATGAAAAATATTTAATTTTGGCCAGAGATATCCAATTAGTTAAATTAGCATCAATGCGAATTGGGAGGGTCACTTCGGGAGTATATAAACGATTATTGGAATGCTATGAATCAAAATTAAGTCGATGTAAGCAACAGACAAGTGCAGGTGTAGAATTTAATATTTCAACTATGGAGGTTGCTCGAGATCTTGATACTACCAAATTGGATATTTATGGATCTATAATAGGTAGTGGCTCCAATGGACCGAAAAGGGTATCTTCTTTATCAAATAATAAAAGAAAAAAGGTTAAACAAGAACCAGGATTAGAAATTCAACCGAGAAAGCGAACTAAGTTTAATAATCAAGTTAATTTTACTAATAACGATGATGATAATGATAATGATAATGATAATGATGATGATCTCCTTGATGACGACGATGATGGTGATGACCTCCTTGATGATGATGACGCTTATAACGATACCTTTGATGACAATGACAACTACAATCATACCAATAGCAATGGTAATGGCAATGGCAAAGCAAATTCTATTGACACAATTAATCGCCATCTTGAACTTCTTGCTGACTCCCCTATACGATTTGTTCGTAAAGTAGGAAATCGTGGTGGTGGTGAATGGTATGTTCCTTTTGATGAACTTGTAGAAGATCTTAAAAAAGTAACTTATGAAGATATCATATCTCGAAAATATGGTCCTATAGCAACTAGGCTTCTTCGTGTAATTCGCGATAAAGGTAAAGTTGACGAGAAGCTATTATCACAAATTACTCTTTTGCCTGCAAAGGATATTCGTAGTCATCTTACTGATTTGCAAAATATTGGTTGTTTGGATCTTCAAGAAGTTCCTCGTTCAAATGATAGAGCACCTGGTCGAAATTTCTATCTTTGGTTCCATAAATCATCTAGGGCTTATTCTCTTATTGTTCAAGATATGTATAAAGCGATGAATCGAATTTATACAAGATTAGGCTCCGAACGTAAGAACTGTAGTATTCTTCTTGCTAAATTGGATCGTGAAGACGTCAAAGGAAATGAAGATACATATCTATCACTTCAAGAAAAAAGGGAATTAGCTGAACTTAGAAGAACAGAGGGGAAATTATTAGTACAGCTCTTCCGTATCGAGGGTCTTGTGCGCATTTTCAGAGATTACTGAACTCCACTAGATCGTGTCGACAAAATCTTATTTTGCATTGTAAATATACATATAATAATATTTTTTTTTTTTGTACTCCAAAAGACGTAAGAGTGGTCTCTCTGGGCTCCGACTACAAACTCTGCCTCCGGCGGTTGAGGCCGCTGTCCCCAGACGCCCACGGCTCACTTTGCTCGAGGTTAAGTAATCATCGCTTCCGTCCAGCAGCTGGGGCCCTGGCCTGAGCTCCAGCCCCCGTGTGCCACCGGCGACAACTCCCCAGACCCATAGCATACCGCCATCGAACCCGAGCGAAGCATCACCCGGAGGAACCTCACCGTACCCGCGCATGAGAGAGACACTGAGGAGATTAATGACAGAACCCGAGCGAAAATAGCAACTTGGTCTGGAGAGGAACTCCTGACCCCCGACCCTGTTCCGATCCCAGACCAGCCCCTAGCATTCGATCCAATCGAGATGTTTCTTCTTCCGTTATACTCAGCAACAACTAGTTTATACATCTTCTTGTACTACCATAGCAAGACTGCTTATTAGACTAGCTCACTAGCACTAAGACTTACTAGTAAATATAGTGATTAAATGATCAGGATAACATCACGCTGCGATTCTGCTTGTTTTCTTAATAGAGCCAAACTTATTTAGTTTTCACTTCCATATAATTAATTCCTAAAAGATGACCGGATCTTCCAAAGACATTCTTAAATGGAGCAGTTATTCTGACTTTAACCGCCTATCTCGAGGTTTCTACCGCCTTTATGTCCTTTATGCCTAGTCTAATGTTATCATGATGGTTCTTTTTGTCGAGGCAACATATTTCGGAACCATTATGAAACTAGGCAGCCATTGCAGATATCGTGGTGATGATCCATTTCCCTCTGGCCCAGGCCTGGTGCCGGCTTGGGACTGGGTGATATGGATTGCTTAATCCCATTTGTTGTCTGAGTTTGAATTCGACTTCGACTTCGACACGAAAAGAAGAGATTTTTGATATGGAAGCCTCAGATGATTGGTTATCATTAGATGGTCTTACGCATGAACTGATAACGACTCAGGGCCCCAAAGATCTACAGATCAACAGATTATTCCGAGCCCGATATGTAAACATCTTCATCTTCAGCTAGTAGTGAGAACTAGGGGTCTGGGGTTACGCCCAAGCGGCCGGACGCACTGCAAGGACGATGAACGAAGCGAGCTACAGTGCCCTAACACAACAGGCGAATGGTACAATCATGTAAATATTTTAGTCTCTGCATTAATACCTTCTGTGCCCCTAAATCTTTGCTCTCTCCCTCCACTCGGTCCATTCAAAATTTTCCACCTAGAAATTGCTCTGGCTGTACCAGATCTAGAAGTGTTCTACTGGTCCAGACGGAGCCTAGTAATTGGAGGGATAACATGAAAGACATGAATCACGTCTCCTTCCTCTAATACCTATCTAACCATTGCATGATTTGTACTTGATTGAATTGTGACTTACGGAATCTTTCTCTGTGATAATAATAGCATAAAGGCCACCGCCAAAGAGGATTTTTCTACCCTCAAGGCAATGGGATGCTTTTTGTAACGGCAGGGATAATTGCTTTCCAGACGTCCCCGTTGGATCTTGAAACATATTTACTTTAAGAAAGCGGTGGAACGAAAACCTAAAAAAAATAAAAAAAGATAATAATACGACAAATGAGAATAAATAGTATAAGATGAAGGAAAAAGTCAGAGTAATAGAGTATTGGATTAGAATAAGCACAATAGATATGAGAGAAGAATTCATTTTGAGAAAAAAAAAAACACAAAAGAATTATATTGATGGAAGGAAGAAAGAAAGAAAGAAAGAAAGAGAGAATAAACAGAGACGGTCCTTATATTCTTGTCGTATATTACGACTTGTGGGTTGTAATGTTTGCTCAGGTCTAGATAGTTGCCAGCAGTTCAAGGGGACTGATGCAGAGCTCTAACCGCCAGAAAGGGATCTGGCTCTCTAGACCTAGAGTCAAAGAGGAATAGCGATGCATAAGCTTCGCTCTGTCCTATAGAAGGAAGACCTCGACCATAACCAGAGATAAGGGACTAGAATAGTACGCTAAACCGTCTGGGTACCACGACTCAGAAGCAGAGCCACGATCTGTTCAAATCATCACATCAGGTTTACGATATCACTAGTTCCACAAATATAGGAACTAGTTGCTTTCTGTTTTTTTTTTTCATAATTATCTTTCTCTGGATAACTTGTCCATATTTTTCTATATTCTGTTCTTTCAGAATCAACTTTTTCTGACTGTCTTAAATAGTCCATGATTAAGAAGGAACCAGACAGACATTAGTCCCAATTATGATAATGCTGGAGCAATCCTATTAGATATTCGTCGTCCTGATTGCTAAATACCTTATATCAATGTAATTTCACTTCCTTATGAGGACAAGAAAATGACTTCATTGCGCTATCTCCTCATATTACACTTTGAACATCTCTCTCCCTCAAATCAACGATAAGAAATTAAGAGACCGAGTCTATCCACAAATCAGTCAATAATGCGGAAAAAAAGGGGATGATAGACTTTACAATGAGCATTGGTACAAAGAGTCTTCGATAGGTGAATTGACATCAATTATATCTCTATTAATTTGTAGCAATAGCATTAATAAAAAGATTCTAACTGCTTTGATCAGAGAGAATCGAAACTCATATTGGAACGTATCTATTGAAACTAACAAAATAAGCGCCTATGTGACAATAGTTGACAAAATTGTTTAAGCCAAGCTCAGGCAGGCTGGAAGCCAAATAGAGAACGACCAAAAGCTAACCTTTACAAATGATTAGAAAGATTAGCGGTCAGAGTATTACCTGTTGTTATAAGCCTCATTCAGGGAGACAATAACAAGCAAAATGCGGGGTTGAGAGCAGTTATGATGATGGCACTAGAATCAGGGTCTTTTTTCTCAGCACAAACTACTTCATCAATTACTGGACCAGGGCACTTGTTTAGATCATTGGCGGCAGTGAACCCGTAAATCCATATATAAATCTACTCTTGAAGATGACCATTATGTGGACAAATGTTATTGAAAGCGTAGCTTTTTTCATAAGCCGATCAATTTTTTTTGTACTGTACCAGAATTGACGGGGTCGAGATTTGTCCTTGAATAGATAGAGCCAATATTAGTAATAGTCAGTAACGATAAGAAACAAGAATAATAATAACATGGAAGTGAACGGAACAATTGTTTCCAGTTTCAAGCTCTTCAACAGTTACTCGCATCCATGCACTTCGGGCACTTTTCCCGCGATCCCATTATTAGCAGTTCGATGTCTGTCAGTGGGATTAGGGTAAAAATCCATACTTTCTAGGCCTGAAGACAACAGTGATAACGTATGCACTTCGAATAAAGTAGTAACTTGACACTTAATGTTAACGTTAACGGTTAACGTTAAAGTTACAAGTACACAGTAGTGTACTGCAAGTACTGTAAGTACTATAAGTTAAGTCTAACAATGGTTAACGCGTACCGTGCACTCAAGTACCCTCTTATGTGATCCGTACGAATAATTTAAAGATCGGAGTAGATTGCAACTGAAATAATATATAAGAATTCACGGATGGACTGATCGGCAGGAAAATGACAAAGAGTAATAGATTTAGAATATGGAGTAGCAAAATAAAACTTTTATCGCAGATCAAAATAGGACTTTTATGTGAATGTATTGTATTCGACTATTATCCACGAGAGCAGAAAGTCCTTCCATAAGAACGTATCCCAGATAATAAAGAAAAATTTACACAATAAAAGCATGGAAATAGTGTAAATAAAATTTGAAGTAGCACAAAATATAGTGGTACTGCCGTTTTTCTCGGCCATAACCATATCATCGATCATGGTAAAACATTTATTCAACATTCGCATGTAAGCCGCACAGATACTAACTAAAGCGGTTAGAAAATGGCTATAAGTGGGAGAGACTAGGAGCGATCTTGTGTTGATCAGTAGACCCTGTTGCATAATCCGCAACATACAACAATGTTACTTCGGCCACCTACGGTACGCGGGGAGAATTTTTTTCCCTAGACCGCAGAATTCCTACTTATTCTGCCTACTCAACCCCCCTGTCGGAGACTCTGGGGACAGGGCCTAAGTCGCCGAAGGCAGATTGGGAGACATTTCAGTGTTATTCTGAGATAGATGCATTAAGTTATATATACATATATAAAGATGTACAAGAATTTTGATGGTTTATAACCTGATCTTGTGATTCGACCAGAAAGCAGGAGGAAGAGGAATGTCAAATGCTGGCCTTTCTATAACAACCAGTTCTCCGGCTCCAAGAGTATCAGCAAGAAGCATTGGTCGATACTTTAAAGTAATCCAGAAAGGGACAGAACCGCCTGATTCAGTCTGTTTGTCCTTGCTGTTGATGCTAGTATTGGTACGGCCGTTGCTTAGTTTCCCGTTAATTTGACCATTGCTTCCATTGACAGTTAAAGACTTCCGTAATTCCTTTGTGGTAAGACGTTCTTCTTCATCATCAACACCTAGTCGATCGATCTTGCGCTTAGAAATTCTCTGTACAGGGATGATAAGATTGAGATCAAGAAATGCCAGCCAGTTTGCACCCCATAGCCATATCCGATCAGGATACGATGGTTCATAGAATATACCACAGCATTTATCAACTAAATTGATTAGTTCTTGAGGTAGTATATCTGAATTGCGTCTTGACCAAGGAGTTAGAGATCGAGTCTTAACATCAAATTCCAGAACTTTAATCTCTGCAGTGGCAACTATTAAAGAATTTCTACTAGTGAACCTAAGAGCTGTTGGCGAGGTATTAAGACGAGACAGGGGACCAAGATGACGAATACTACTACTTGAAGAAGTCTTGGTAATGTCATAAAGATCAATTTGGCCATTGGGTCGAGCAGTAGCAACATATTTTCCATCATCTGAAATGGTAAGACGATAGATAACATTACTACTTCTACTATTGGACTCTTCGTTGCCACCTGCCGGAAGCTCATCATCATCCCCACTATTATTACCATCATCACTCTCAATGGTTTCATCACTAGAGACATTATAAAGAACAACTTCTGAATGAGGTGTAATAGTTATAATTTTTGATGAATCAGGTGTGAATTTGATAATACTAGCCCCTAACTGAGATAAGGAATTTGCAGTTTCGATCTTCTTAACCAAAAGACGAATTCCGTCTTTAGATTGTGTCAATTCAAATAATTTCGTCTCAGTTAAAGTCGATACAGCTAATAATGAACCATCATTGGATAGAGAAGCACAAGTAACATTTTCTTCACAATTAAGAATGATTTTAGCTACTAATCTTTTGCCTTTTTCTTCAGTCTGGGAAACCTCAAAATCCGGTTCAATGTATTCGTCAATTTTCCAGATCTTGACGGTTTGATCAGTCCATAACATTACTAATCGAGGTTCAGTAATAACCTGGACACATGGTCGATGGCATGTTATTGGAATTTTTCGAAACATTCCATCCATAAAATCTGTTACAGAATTTATAACTAATGTTCTTTCCACACCACCAGATACTAAGAAACTTGTCCCCTTTGCTTCAAAAGTGGTTATAGCTCTTATATCATGAGCATGCAATAATCGGTTTGTTACGGTAGCCCATCTTTTAAGTTTAGAGTTAACGATTTTATAACTAACGATTTTTCTATCAACACCAGCAGAAAATACTGTAGAACCTTTGAAATCACTAGTAAGACATAATATATCAGCTTCATGAGATTTAAAACTTTGTAAAAGTGAAAACTTTTGACCGTCCCAAAATTTAATGCTTCCTGTTGAATCACCACTAACTATTTGTTTATTAGGTAGAACTAGCACTGACCAAACAAGAGTGGATTCTTCAAGCCTAGATTTATCAACTCTCATAGTTCCCAGGATTCTACCATTATTGATAGATTCAGTACTCCATACACGGATTCGACCGTCTGAACAACCTCCAACAATCTGATTCTCACCTTTCCATGCTAAACTCAAGATTCTAGAAGTATGCCTTTGTAAAATTCTTAAATGATCAATAACTCCTCTAACATCAGTAGAAAGATCTAATAAAACAACAGTACCATTATCGCAACCAACTGCTAATTGTTTTCCGTTCGGTGATACCGCAAGAGACCAAATTACTCCTGCATGACAATCATGATTCACTATAGGTAATCCAGTACTTAAATTCCATTCAGTGATACTTGTAGAACCTCCAATAGAAAATAATCTACGACCGGCATTTGACCAAACCAGTCCTTCAATGCCTCTACCCTGGCCACCTTTCAAAGTTATTTCATGTATCCAACCCCATCGAGGGTTCCAAATTTCGATATCTCCATTTGATCTTCCTACTGCTAATCGTAAATGTTTTGGAGGAGGAGAATTAGATGATTCACTAGGAATATTAAATGCTAAAGCGGTGATTGCATGAGGAGTATAATCCACAAATCTACATCTATGAATATTCATGATGAGGAGAAGAAAGGCAAAATAGAAACCCGGACCGAAGAAGTATAAATAAAAACTATCAAATCAATCAATCAAATTGAGGGAAAGAAAGATATATGAAGCGGTCCTTACTACAGCTGAAACTAAATGTGTTTCTCTAAACCTATTTCTCTAAGATTTTATTATTCAAAAATCAATTAAAAATTACCAAATATTCAAAAAACCTCTACAAAAATGTCAATAGATTCGATTTGGTATATCTCAGAAAAAAAGTTTCAAGAAAAATAAAAAAATATATTTCAAAGCTTAAGATCTGCGTGCACGGCTGATCAACTGCAGTGTGCAGCTGAAGAAACCGTTAGCAAGCCCTAGTTGGGAGTTATACCCTAGACCATACAGCATTTACCCTTTTAAAAGCACATTATTAAAATGTACTTTTAAAAGGATAAGTATTTTGAAAAGTTCATAAGCAGAACCGATCTCTATCTCTCCTATTCGATAAATAACAATTTAGTGGTTTGATTGGCAATTTGATTACTGACTTGATTTTAGACAACGACTATGTCAACTCGTCAGGTAAAAGAATCAGAAAGAAATCCAGCTGCAACTATATATATAGGAAATATTGATGAAGAAGCAGATGAAGATATTATATATGAATTCGCCCTTCAGGCTGGGCCAGTAGTAAATGTTAACTTACCAAGAGATAGAGTCAATCAAGAACATCAAGGATTTGGATTTGTAGAATATAAAACTGAACGAGATGCTGAATATGCTGCTCAGATACTTAACGGTATTATGCTCTATGGCAAACCATTGAGGATAAATCGAAGTTCTGCTGAGAAAGCTAAACAACTTGATATCGGCGCAGAATTATTTGTAGGCAATTTAGATCCTTTAGTAGACGAAAAAGTTTTATATGATACATTTTCTACTTTTGGAAGATTGATTGGTATGCCAAAGATTGTACGCGATTCTGAAGGTCAATCTAGAGGATTTGGGTTTGTTTCATTTGATGATTTTGAAAGTTCTGATAAAGCTATTGAAGCTATGAATGATCAATTTTTAATGAATAGGCCATGTCATATTAGTTATGCTTTTAAGAAGGATGGTAAAGGAGAAAGACATGGTGAAGAAGCTGAAAGATTATTGGCTGCAGAAGCCAAGAAGCATAATTATTCATTATTATTACCGTCTGCTCCTCCTATTCAATTTCCTGGTGGTTCTGATAGTGGGGGAAGGTCACGTCGCGGTGATGGTGCCCAGCAAAGATCTGGGGCAAATGCCATTCCTACAGGCCCGAAGAAACGACAAGATCAGAATGCTAATCAATGGCGTCCTTCAAATTCTCCTAGTGTTCTTACAGGTTTTCCCCGTGGTCCTCGTGGTTAAGGATTACCAACTACTGTATATTATTTATTCCAAACATCGGACAGCAATAATGTGAAAGTCCTGTGGTTGATTGTATAGATATTATTATTTAACGAATATGACGAATTAATAAATGAAATTATTTGATGAAATTATTTGATGAGCTAGGGAGTCGGGCGGGGTTGCCTCTGGCAGTGGAATAGTTTCTCAAGAGAAGCGAGAGTTAGGAGCTCTGGGGCTGCAGCCGGAGGCAAAAGACGGATCGGGATTGCGTTGAGTTGTACATCTATATTATATTTGCAACTGTATAATAAATAAATTAAAATTCTGTTAAAGAACACCTCCTGGTGTACCACTTACAACACTACCGCTATTAGCTCCCTCTATATGACGAAGCATAAAAACTGGACGTTTACCAGCATCCTGGAGTTCTTTAAAGATAATAAGAGGTTTCTCTTCAAGACCGAGTAATCTTTCTTGATCTCCATAACAAACCAGGAGAGCATATTGGCGAGGATCCCCATTGATCTTGTATTTACGTAATGCAATTGGTAAAACTTTATAACAAGGGTCATCCATAGAGACTCTAAATGATTTGAATGGTTCGGTAGATGATGATCCAGAATTAGGAACACCAGATATAGGAGTCGTAATAGCAGATGATGATATACCATTTAAGGATGCCTTTCTCATTATTTTGACCGGCTGGCCTCTATTACCAAGTTCATCATCAGAAGCAGTCGTAGGAGACTTTGCTGAAAGTGAAGCAGCCGATGAATTTAAACCGTTTACAAAACTGCTTTTAGAAATTAACTTTTTAGGTTGTTGTTGATTACCCGATGCTGATGTAGAACTGGAACTGTTTCCAGCCGAGGCTACCACCGCTCTTGTTCCTGTTCCTTGTGTTGATGATGTAGATGCTGATACTGGTTGTCCGGCTGGCACTGGCACTGACGAAGATGATGAAGATGATAATGTCGGCAATGCTGAAGTTGATGCCGATGTAGCTAGAGTAGTTGGTAGAGGACCGAAATGTGGGGGTGGAGAGGTCGGAGTCGGTGAATTTGTATATGAGAACATAGTAGGAGAAGATTGTCCAATGAAGTTATTACTCCCATTTGTTAATATCGTTTGAGGACCACCACTAGGTGACCCTGATCCAGAGGCATCAGGAGCAGGGAGAGGTTTGCTTTCTTTGAATATTCGAAATATTGGTAATAGATCTTCTCTTAATCGAACATAACCATCTAAAAGTCGTTTGATCTCTGACTCGGCATAACTCATTCTTTCATCTCGTACTTCGAAACCTTGAATAATCTTTTCCCATGAATTATTATCAGCCGATACAGATTTCCGTTCTAAAACTGTAGGAGGTATATAATTCATTTCTCCTTCAATTTCAGTTTGATTATCAACTATGAGTTGATAAATGGCTTTAAGAATTTGTAAACGATGTCCTACAGACTTTACTCCAATATCTATTAAGTCGGGATGATCCAAATAAATAAGAACGTCACCGGCAATGTTATTTTCTATAAATAAGGAAGAATAGTTTCCTAAGCCAAGTTCTCCAATCCATTTAGCTACAGCATCACCATCCCAGTCTTCGACGCGAGATCCATCATTAATATCTGGATGCCCACTTTCGGTAACTGGAACACCAGTATTATGAGTTGGTGATAATTCTGCCATATGAATATTCAACGAAGTCCAATAAAAATCCTTAAGTATATTTGATTTTCCCAGGATATTTTTTCTTTCTTGTGAGGTACCTATATGTAGATCTCTCTCCTCGTGACAGGTGGCTTAGTTTATTCGTCTATAACTTTACCTTTCACCAACTTTTTCTGAAGACCTCTTTATGAAAACATTCATTAGACCTAAAGAATCTCGCTATCTCGAAAAAAGTGGATCTTTTGGTTTGCTATACCAATTCTTGGCAATCTAGGATCCTGAATATAGTTTCGCAAATGATTAAACAAATTGAGTTGTAGTAGGTTCCCCTGGAGAAATAAAATTTTTTGAACTTTAACAAAAAACACCTCCTCTTCTAAATTGATTTATTTATTACCTATTATTTGAAACGTATCAAAAGGTTAATAATAGAATAATATGTGTCATCAAAGCTTAACTATGGATTAAAATAACAGAATTTCGACTGTTGAATTATTATGTGAGGTTGGATACTGGAGTCAAATGTTCTTAACGTTTCAGATCTGCTTGTCTGCACTGCACGTTTACCTACTTGTCTACCTGCCTGCCTACCTGTATATGTGCCAGCTGCTACCTGCTTAAGGTTACCTTAAGTTATTCGCAGAGCGATTCTGAGCTATGAATAATTGTGAGGCAGCCGAGCTCGCGCGCGATAAGCCATATATCATGTGATATATATGGCTTGCTAGCTAGCTAGCTAGCTTGCTTCGCTCGAGCGGTGTCGAGGAATATGTACAGTATGTGATCGATCTGATATATATCTATATATATATCGAGGCTCTGTTACCCGTTTCACCTCATATACATAATGAGTTCGCTTCGAAATATTTATAATTCAGACGGACACCGGGACGGCGGGACACATCTGTAGATCCCAATATAGGAATCTATTAGGATCTCAAAGGTCTATCCTAATCTAAAGATTAGGTGTATCCGGATAAAAGATACCAGTAACGTAATAAGCAGTTACAGAGACAAATATAAGACTTCTAAGAGAATTATAATATATTGAAATATACGAAATAGAGATTGATTGATATATAATATAAGAACTTAAGATCAATAACCACGATCAAGTAATAAATAGTAAATAACTAAACCTAGTAATAAAAAACCCTTAACCTTTAATATTTCATATGATAAACGAGATTCTAAGAATCTAGCACACATCTATCAAACAGCTGTGCGGCCTGATCTTATGTACGACTGTACGTGGTCTTCCATGGTGGTTATTCCTCCGACGACGGGGCTGTCTTTAGAAACTCGCTGTCCTGCTCAACTAGGGATTGCCCTCCGTTGAACTTATGCCTTGGGTCATTGACTGGGGTCTCGAGTGAAGCGAGCTACAGGGTCAGGGACAGCTCCCCAGGCGCCGGAGGGAGAAAGGGGAAAAAGTGGTCATGGAACTCCTTGTCGAGACAATGTTTCCTCACTCCCCGACTATTAGAAATAAACCAGATGTATGCAAAATTATTTCATTAAAATTATAAATATAGAATATAAATATCAATGTATCATTGATTCCACAGTAATAAATAAACCAACTCTAATACGTTGGAAGAAATTCACACTCATATTTCAACCTAAATCTATTAGGCTATTCACGTCCTTCTTTCTTGCTCTTCTTCTTGTCTTTCTTTATTTCCTTCTTATGTAATCGTACTTTGACATTGAGACGACCCACACTACTCCATACTTTATCATCAATTTTATTAGGAAGTTTACGACCATACAGACATTGATCTACTAGCCACATTCCAACAAGAAAACCTTCTCTATCCAAAGTACCATCATGATGACGATCAACTAAATCCCAGATCTGCGCCAATGTATCGTCTGATAGTCTACTTCGTCTCCAGATATCTCTTACTACTATACCGTGAATATCATCATTCGGATCACTATCAGTAGTATTTGCTGCCACCGCTGCCGCAGCAGCAGTAGCCGAATTAGGACAAGAAACATTGACATCTTCTTCTTCAGAATTAACAGTATCTTCATCTTTCAACTCATACTTTAAATGAATTCCTTTATTTGTTGCCCAAATTCCCTCATATCTTTTTTTCTCCTTTTCACTTAAAAATAATGCATCGCTGTGGTGCTTCCAAGGTTTATCTTCATTGAAATATGAACCTTTATGTTCTTTACGCATAGTACTTTTCAGATTTTTTGCTGTAGGTCGTACTTCACGTTGTTTCCGTCTTGAAAGTTTACTAAATATTGAATCCCTATTAGTAGTCACAGGAGAACTGCTAGAAATAGGGGTGAATGCATTGCTGGTAGGACGTACCACAGCAGCCATAGATGAAGTATTTTTACTACCCAAAGGCACCGATAATGATGAAGCTGTTTCTACTGATACATCACTATCAGCACTACGGCCATACATTAAAAATTCACCCCTTGCTCTAGTAGATGATTGAGACGACGGTCGAGGAATATCCACCGGAGATGAGGATATAATTGGTTGACGCAATTCATCGGATCTTTTTAATTCATACGAACGACGTAAAGCATTTGCCGAAGCTGGCGGAATTGGAAGAGTCACCGACGTGGCGGTACCTCCTCCTCCTTCCGGCAAACTTTCGGAACTTTTATTGTTTTGATCTCCCCAAGGATATGAAATCAATACAGTATCTGATAAGTTCTTTGTCTCCTCTAAGGATGTTCCTCCTCCTGCCAACTGGCTGCTTTGACTCAATGTTGATGCAGTGGGGCTTGATGACCGTAGAGATACATTATCTGCCGCCGTCAATACAGCTGGTGTCCGCCTAATAGGAACAGGGGAAAATATTTCATTACTATTATGGGTATCAATTTTGGCGATGGCAGATATTGCAGCTGTTGAGGCATGCACCACAGCTGTTGAGGCATGTACTACAGTCGTAGGAGCTATAATTGCCAATTTAGTCCATCTTGCCGATGGCTGATATAATCTTCGTTTACGCCGTTTGTTATAATGCTGATCCATTTTTAAATGCACGTCATTATCTATTTTGTCAAAAGTATCAAATACGGTCGTTCTGGCAGCTATTGCAGCAGCAAGAGCAGGTTTAGAAGAGGGTTCATTTTCAGCGGTAGTATTCGAATGAATTGAGGAAGAATCGTCATTAACTGGCGGTAAAGCCGTTACTGACAATGGTTTATTAGTAGATCCTGCTAATTTTGCAGCTGTACTAGCCGCATTTTGCCCCCCAGAACCACGCAAAGATGTAGGTTGTTTTTCTTGTTGTCTAAGCCGATCTACGGGATTGCCAGTCAGTAGAACGCCATTCTCTAATGATTGATCAGATCGAGCAACACTCGATTTAGCAGCTGCTAAAGATGGAGAACTGCTGGAATCAGTGGGAGTAGAAACATTAGATTCGGTGATCTGATTATTCTTATGATCATCGACAGTTCTATTAGTACTACCGGCTCTGGAAAACCTTCTTCTAATTCTGTCATTCATAGAACTGAAATCCGACTGAGATGATTCATTCTCAGTAGCAGTAGTAGAAGTCGATTTTCCAGGTCGAACTGCAGGTGACGTTGCTGCTGTTTGAGGGCCAGGAGAAGGACGAATCTTTTTGAAAGCTAAAGAGGCTGCGGTAGCAGATTCACCTGTATAGCTACTAGTCCCACTACCAATACCATTACTGCCAGCAGATATTTCCACTACAGGCAATCCATTTGATCCTAGTTTACTTTTGGAAGATGGTAATCCACTTCCACTTCTGGCATTTTTATTACCAACTGCCTTATTAACAGATGATATTACTCCATTGACAGTCGACTTAGAAGATGCAGAAACGGCTGTTGATGTCGCACCATGTGCTGCCGCTAAGCTAGTTTGTTGCTTTAATGATGATGACGTTGCACCCTGAGCTGCTGCTAAACTAGTTTGTCGCTTTAATGATGACGACAATGTGGGCATAACAAATGTACTAGCACTGGTAGAACGCATTCTTTTGGTAGTTGATTCTCCACTCATTTTAGCAGCTGCCGCCACTGCGGCAGCTAAAGTAACAGAAGCTCGGTTTTGTTGTAGTTGCTGTTGTTCTGATTCTATAAGACTTTGGGATATTTTCTTTTGATCTCGCTTCCTCTGTTCTAAAGATTTATTGGGTCCTGCTTGTTTGAGTTGCCGCTGTTGTGGCGGACGTGGGTGTGGTATTGGTTGTGGCTTCTGAATTCCCACACTCCCACTAACAGGAGTGCTGAGCGGTGGTTTGACAACATTCATTGCTATTGGTGACGACGACTTCGTACTTGATGAAGAAGTAATAGATGATAATGATGACACTGAATTACGATGCAGTAGCACTTCATTTCGATCACTGACTGGAAGAGCCGGCGGCGGCATCATAAAAAGTAAACAACCCACTCAAATTTTCCGAACTCAATTCAAAATTACTAGACCATTCTACATCGACACGAAAATGAGTCTAAATCAAGTAATAAATTTGTCGGTAGGAAAGAAGAAATGAAATAGAAAGAAGTAGAGATCTATTAAGTGAAAGACTTAAAAATCCTTCACAGTTAAGCCGAAAGCCTGAGGTATTCTGGAAAATCAGTTAGAACAGGAGGGGAAACAAAAAAAAAACAAAAAAAAAAAAAGAAAAACAACAACTATATGATCGAATTTAGCCTAGAAATACCATACTAGACTAAACACCAAATCAGAGACTCAACTATAGCTTCATGCCCAGCTATGAAAATCATTGCCAGAACACCATCCAAACAATTCAGCTCGATCTCATTACTATAAGCTCGAACTGGCAGCTTTAAACAGAACATACCACTAGTTTTTCTCATGTACACAAAGAATTAAGGAACACCTATTCGAGCAATTAGCCTGTCAACAATAAAATACGCAAATCAAGAAACCATAAATAAGACGGGCATATAAAGATATATAAATGTTCAAATACGAATAAAGATTCTTAGGTAAATATTGATGATATACCAATCAATATCTATACGCAAATATTGATAAGTGTAATTTGTATCGAATATACCGAAAAGTTACCTTTATCTAATTCTCCCGCCGTAAAGTATCAAGATCTAATTATGGTTAAGGTCGATGATGATGCCAATAATTTGACATCGGCTGTGGGGTTATTTTTGGAGATAATGGGGGCGGGGGTTAGGAACCTTACCCACTCGGAGGGTTTGAGACAAAAGATGACTAAGATTACGATTATGATGATATAATATGACTACAAAACATGACTAATAAGTGTTTATGTAGCTCCAGCCGCTGGAAACAGCTTATAATTAATTATAATTAATTATAATATTATATTAATATTCACGATATTATCGCTAACTTCGCTCAAAGCTATAAAAAAATAGCCAAGTCGGGATGGGGTTAGCTCTAACATTATCAAGCTTACTTTATCTGCCTATATGTCAAGCCCAAAATTGCCCCAGCCATCTTATGTCCTATAATGGTCCTGTTTTGATCTAGGCGGAGGATCCTAGTCTGGGGTCTGGGGTCTGGGGTCCGGGGGCTACAGGACTAGCTCTCGTTCCACTACTGGATAAATGAAGTGGATTGATTCAATAGAAACAATCTTCTCGGACATATCTAGAGTCCCAATCGAAGCCAGGGATTAGGTTGATCATTTTATTATCCCTATCCTTTATATAAGTTATTATTTAAGTATTGGTGAGACTTTTAAAGTAAAGAAAGAACCAAAGATCCAATAGCGGCAAAACCTAAAACTGCATAACCTGTTCTATAAACTCCCTTCAAAGTAAGCTGTGAGGTGGTATCCCAGATCAAATGTCGGACTCCATTAGCAATGTGGAAAGTAAATGGAAGAGCAGCTACGAATTTAAGAGGAAGTTTAACAATCAATGGCAATGCACCAAACAAATTGACAACGGAATTGCTATCAAAAGGAATTCCAACATAAGGACCAGCGACGTATGCAATTAAGAAAGCATATAAACCTTGAATTAGTTAGAGTCATGACTCGGAATATGCCCTCTTCAATGCTAGAATTGCGGTCTGCCTTAGGTGGCTGGGGCAAGCCCCAAACCCCACAGCAGCAATCTTCTCTGCTATTTATAGGCCCGATACCTAGCCAAAGCATTTCTACATACTTCCAGCAAGTGCAACACCAGTAATACGGTGAAGACTAGAAAGATACCAGGTAAGTTGAGGTTGATAAATGGTGAGATGTGGTGAAACGGGACGGTGAATACGTTGGTTCTTGAGGATCTCATCCGCCTGAGCTACAGTTGTGGGTTGAGTAGAAACAGTTCTGAATGTTAGTAAGTAGTATACGAACATAAAAACAAGCGAATAAAGCATATATTGATAATGAAATTATTAAACAATATTCCTCCCGATTAAGACGGAATCTAATCAAATCGTTTCATTCATTTGAGTTGATCCAGATTTGTTTCAGTGATAAATCAATTCGAGTTGGCTTAAGATCTCTTCTGAGTACGATAAAAATCATTTTTTCCTTATGATTCTAAAAAAACAACATATCCTGTATATTTGAAGATCAAACTCCTAAAAAAGTACTCACCTGTAAGCAGCAAAAAGAAGTTGTGAGGCACTCCTGGCAACGACTGGTCTTGAAGAAACTAGACTGTTAGTATTGGAACTTAACGGGCCGTGGCCGCCTCCTCTCCCCTCTACTACAACAAGTGCCCTGTCACCATTCCCAAAACAAACCAGGCAACGTCAGTCCAAGTGAAGGCGAACTACGGGCTATGAGGCAATGCCAAGATCAAGTGAGCCATATTGGACATGGGGGGAAGGAAACGGCCAGTATAGAGGTAATAATAAAGTTTAATATCATCTTAAATCAAATCTTTCTTACCTCTCAAACAGGATTGACCAACTGAACGACGAATTGACATCATTGTTAATATATCTCTTCCTTTACTGAAACTTTTATCTGAATAACTGATATATAAAAACGGAATGAAGGATATGGTTGGCCGGTAAGTGGTTGTTTAATTGTATAGAGTCGGGAATATGGAGAGAGAAACTCTTAAAATATCGTGGGGAACTGGCCAATCAGCTGTTTAATATTTAAACCCTTAACAATAATACTAATGGTATCTTGTGCGGCTTCGTGATTGGGATTCTGAATTTGGGAATATGGGATATAAAGGATATTTATGTAGAGAATCCGGAGTATTTTTTAATAGAATAATCATAACTGTTGATCCTAGTAACGGTTAGTGCATAAAAACGACCAAGAGGCAGTATTAAAACGACTGCTGTCCTTATCCGTCCTTATCAGTCTGCATGAAGCGAAAAAATCACTTCACAAAATCATGCTCGACAACTGGAAAAAATATGACTAACAGGGTTACTAGACGAATCCCATAGGTGCATATTTTGGGACTCAACTTCATCACGTCAATTCGAAAACTAACATTAGGGGAACTTGGGAAGCACTCACCAATGCTCCTCGAACTATCATGAGTGGCCATTCTCAACTTAGATCGGGTCACGCGCAGTTGGGGCGCAATTTTCTAGCTGGCGGAGTACCTTTTTATTTTTACCCACTGGGTTTCTTTTTCAGCGTTGGTTGTTTTTCCAGTGCCAAATGCCGGGCCACCAAAGGATCAGGAGTGTACGGAACCATATTGAATAGAGATCATCGCTTAGCTAACTGTACCGTCTCTGCTTAGCCGTGGCCAGGATGCCGGCCGGCCTAGCTAGGTACCAATTTATTATTATTATTATAGGCGGTAATGAAAACGCCGAAGAATACGGTAACATTACGTGAACCGTACGTAACCTTGAATTATCAATGACCATGAACCATGAACCGTATTTATTAATTTTTGATTTTTGATTTCTTTCCTATCTTTGATTATTATTGAATTGTCAACTATCGAATGTACGAAGTTTGTAAGCCTTGTTCTAACAAACATGACGTACGTTGGTCATTCCCCGTCATGTGAATATGATCATATAACCATCGACGGGGATGGGCGAAGAGATTTCAAAAAAACACTATCAGCCTAATTAACAAATTCTAAAGTAAAATTATTCAGTTAACCGGTGATCACCAATAATTCCACTTTTGTTGAGCGATTAATAACCCATATCTAAGATTAGTATTTTAACCAATTGAGAGTGCCTCAGGCTGGTGGAGCTACGTCCCAGACCGCTAGGCACACTTCGATGTTAAAATCTAAGTTATAACATAATTTTGCACCCAGCGGATAAGGCTATGCTGAGTATGCTCCATATCGCTAAGCTGGCTTTATTCGAGGTTAAGATCAAAGTTACAACACCTCTAAGCTCCCTTTGCAAAGGCTAGATCTAAGTTGGTGTATGATTAATACAGTGCTTATGCAGGGTTCTAAATTCTTTAACATTAACGTAACTCTGTCGTAATTAATTAATTAATAATATTAATATTAATTGGAAGGCCTTTTCTAAACTTGGAAGAAGTTCAAGGAAATTCTGGCTGATATTCCATTATGATTCATGTTAGCAGACAAGCAAAACCGGGTAGTTGTGTTCTCTTCTAATAAATTATCCCACCACATCGTGGTTTTTCCCGCGCCCGTGAGCGATTCTCGTCATTCCCTGAACGTGGAATTACAAGCAAAGCCGGGCCGTCAAGGTGTCAACGAAATGTCGAATAGTATTATTCGTATTCTTTTGACTGATTCGATCGTTTATGTAAGAATAATTTATTCTCCTATTATTATTGAATGGATGTTTTACTTATTCATAAACTTGATGTGTCGAGATATGCCAAAATGCTGAACTCCAATCAATTGGTTTGAAGGTCTTCCCTAGGTTGTTTCTTCAAAAGACGACCTAATTTTAGAATTGTGGTGAATTTGGTAGGGAGGGGAGATATGATCTAATTAAAAAGTCATAAACACCCAAGTATTGGAAACCAAGTTTATGGATAGGTAAAAGTAGATCACAATTTTAAAATCTCTACTGCGGGAGGAACTTTGGACCTGACAGTGATCCTTCATTTCTTCTTGGCTAAGTGATTGTGGTCATGAGTACATTCTTTGTTCAGGGAGGAAATTTCCCATGGCCCCCAGATCTATACATCAACTTGACTAGAGGATGATAGCCCAGACTCGATGAGGACCTCACCGCAGCAGCCGGGACATACTACTGGAGGAAACGACATCCTCTCTTTCAAGTGGAGGAACTTTCTCAATTTTTTTTTTTTTTTTTATTTTTTTTTTTTATGAACTAGATCGTAATCCATCTGCCACGGATTGCAGTGTTCTACTTTTAATAAGATCAAATTATATTTGGAAATTACATACGAAAATAACATCAAAAAAGCAGATTACAAAAAAAAAAAATCAGATTTATATACTAATATCTTAAACTTTTCTTCTCTTCCTTTGTTTATTTAACACCAGAACTTATAAATTCTGTAGAAAATATTCTTAGAGGCAATATAAGCCTTTTCTTCTTCAATCTCTTGTTTAAGAAGATCTCTATCAAGTTCACGAACACCAGTGAAAATATCCATATCTTTGGCACGAATGAAGAAAGAAGTTCTAAACCAAATCTTATGACCAATATACATGGCCAGAACAATCGGTACCGAAAGATAAAGTTGGAAGAAAGTATTAGCACTAGGGGTTGATACACCTTCAGGATAAAGAGCAACCCAGAATTGAAAACCAATAATTAGAATATTTATAATCAAACCAAACCAAGAACCCCAAGTTCCCGCAGCACCTGTGAAGGCCAATTCATCAAGAGATACACCTTGAACTTTCATTGCTCTACGGAAACGAATATGACAGAGACAAATCGAACCCCAAGTGAATAAAGCAGCTAAACCAGAAAATGCTAGTAGCCAATCAAATACAGTACCTTGAGCAGAAGAACCAGCTAAGAAACAAAGTAAACCAAAGATCAAAGTAATAGCAATACCAACAAGAGGTCTACCTTTACGATCAATATAACCAAGAAAAGAGGGAGCCATACCTTGAGCAGCTAATGCAGCCAAAGTACGAGAGCAACCATAAACTGAAGAGTTACCGACAGACAAGACGGAAATCAAAATAACAACATTCATAATTGAAGGTAAAACCTTGATACCAGCGTTATTAATAGCTATAACAAAAGGTGATGCAGTAATATCAACACTAGAAGTGCCCGAAAGTAATCGTGGATCAGTATAAGGAACTAAAAGGCCAACCACAGTAAGAGCAACAATATAAAATAAAGTTATACGCCAGAATACTTGTTTGGTAGCTGATGGTAAAGCTTTTCTTGGATTACTAGTTTCAGCAGCAGCTAAACCAACTAATTCAGTACCAGAAAATGCAAAAGCAGCATTTACAAATACACTAATAACACCCTTAAATCCATCAGCAAAAGCTCCAGGGTTATGCCAATATTTACCACCAATATAACCCGTGCTTTGAGGACCAGCGCCACAAACCAAACAAATTCCTAAAATAATAAATCCAATAACTGCAATTACTTTAATTAATGAAAATATAAATTCGGCTTCACCATAACCACGAACACCGAAAAGATTAATGAAAACAATTAAAACATAAAATATTACTACCCAAGCATCAGGATTAACTGCAGCAGCAGAACTGCCATCAGTTCTCCAAAATTGAATAGTTAAAGAAGCAGCAACCAATTCTAAAGGAAACACAACTAACCACTGTAAAGCATAATTCCAACCCATAGCAAAACCCCAAGCAGGATCTACGAAACGAGTAGAATAAGTTGAAAAAGCACCAGAAACTGGGAATCTTACAGCCAATTCTCCTAAAGCATGTACAGTACCGAATAACATCATACCAACTAACCCGAAACCAATTAGTACACCAGCGGGGCCACCAGCAGCAAAAGATTCACCAGAACCAATGAACAAACCAGTACCAATAGCACCACCAATAGCAATCATTTGTAAATGACGAGCCTTCAAATTATGTTTCAATGGAGCTCTAGCAGTAGCAGCAGCAGAAATCTCTACAGCTGTCATGCCAGTAGTATCGAGCTCATAATCTATTCTTTTGAAGCCATCTGCGAAATCTTTCCAGAAACCAACTTTCTTTTGCTCAATAGCACCTTCAGCGGAGTCTGTTCCAGATAATTTATCGGAGATAACTCCAGGAGCCTTTTCAATATCGACTTCACTCATGATTGAGAATGGATATTATACCGATGATGATAGCTTATGATTATTAAAGGTCGAAGATATGAAGGGAAGAAACAAACAAAATAAGAAAACTACAACTGAATCAACCTAAAAGTGATTTAAAAAGGAAAGGAAAGAAGAAACAAAAAAAAATTAAAACATCAAAGAAATGGACAATGGAAACTAGACTATCCGGTGATATATATATATTATCAGTATCATTTATGAACTACCACTACTGTTCACAAAAGATGATCCACTTCCGCCAGTTCAATCTACATTAGACCACATGCGCAAAGGCTAAGATATCACAATGTTTCTCTATCTATGTTCTTCTTTACCTAAACTGACGAACACAGTTTCTTTTCCTTACAGACAGTTCCTTTCTCTCTCTTCCTCTCGCCCTCTTCTTATGCGTGATTAATAGATGAGTCGCTTTCCCCCTTCATCTTTCATCCAATGATCAGCTTCTTTTCCCTATCAGCCCCTATCAGCCCCCTATCACAATTAGCGCTCTTGTGTATATCCTTCCTATCCTATCTTCGCAAATGCCGTGCATATCCAAAAAACACACATTGCTTTTTTTGATGTGAGCTGGTCTGCTTTCGGCCCAGCCTTAGGTGAGTGGGTCCTTGCAGTACGGAAGGATCAGAAATTTCATCGCTAGAAGGAAAGAAGGTAGATAATATGTATGCTTCTGAAACTGTTTAATTTTAACCTTAGGTTTAAGTATAAAAAACGAAAGGAGTCAAATGTCACAGATAGCAAAGATGAGATATTAATGTATGGATTGTTGCATTAACAGTTATGGTTGACCGTCAAACCTGCTGTTCTCATCTTCTCGTCTATGTCGATAATGAGCGCAGCGGTTTGAGCTAACTAAATATCTTTTAACCACACATTTTAGTGTGATTTGGTTACTTTTCGCCTTCAAAATGAAACAGCAAAGTCACACTATCTTAAATCAGTGAGCAAGAAAGAGATTTTTCAGTTTTCATATATCGCCAAACCGTTTTAATCGTTTTGCATTAGATAGTGAGAGAAGTAGTATTATTTAGCGGTGTTTCAGTTCCGTTATCGTGGCGAGAGAAGGCAGAAAGCCTAATTCGGAATTCTACATACATATTCGGTACGGTAAGATAATTAATTCTTTGGGAGAGACAGCAGTAGTAGATAATAATTAGAGAATTTTCTCATGCATCTCTCTGAAAGCCACCTGTCCTGAAAAAAGCTTTCATTTTGCCCCTTGTCTCCGGCCGCGGGGTCTCTGACAGGGCTGAGGCATGACACATTGACACGGTTGACACCCCTCTTCCCTGGCCAGGTTCCGTAATCCTTAAGGGCTCATTGTCGATATTCGAGTAAGATTGGAGGCGGCCCCGCGAGGATTGTCGAAGCAGCGTCCCTAGACAAGTGTCGAAGACATCCCAGTCAGTTTTGTTGTAATTCCATCTAGCTCTTGCCACACCCCAGGTTGTTTGTGTTATTCCGGGGGGGGGCGCGACGAGTGCCCCCCTGCAGGAGCTACGTTCCAGGTTGCTGCCCCTGGGATACGGTTCGCTCGTGTTCTACATCTTCGACTTAAGTCATCTATCCTTCGACTTAAATCATCTATCCTTCGACTTAAGTCATCTATCTTTCGACCTAAGTCATCAATCCTTCGGCTCAGCGAGCCGGTCCATGTCTTAAGCTGGAGCGCTCACACACGAACCCCCCCCATTCTTCAACGCTTGCCTGATGGCTCTCTGAGATGATGCAGCTAAACAAGGGCTTGGGTTTGAGTTAAGTCGGGGTAGATTTCGCCGGAATAGGATTTATGTGTACTTTCTTTTGTAACGGTTAACAGATTAGATGGCCATTTTTTATTAACTTAACAGATAACAGCCACGATACATTTTCATGTCGCGCTCATATTTATTTAATCCTGTCCAGAACGGCTTAGTAGTTAACGCTTCGGCTGGCTTTCCGGTACCAGATAAACGTTACCCTAGAGCTTTAGCGGTTTTGATATCTTATTCTAAGTCCTTGAAAATCTTTCACTCCATCCTTGCTCCTTCCGTAACAGTTATGCTTTTGAAACCTCAAGAAACCAATTGTAATAATCACAAAAAGAAAATAATGTTAAAGTTTTTTCGGTGAAGATCGTCGATTATTAGTACCGTATTAGTTATAATACCCTTTTAATAATTTTAACTATTTTGGGATGAGGAAGGTCAAAGTTTTTGCAGTGTTTGATTGGTCCAATATTCAACTGATGTCTCACCACATTTTATATTCAAATATAATCAAAATAGAAATCTCTGAGAAGTCAATCAGACTTTAGGCTTGCATGCTCTTGATCAAATCCGGGGATGAACTGGGTCAACATCAAACGACATTTCGGTTGTGGTTGGGGCAAAAGCTCTCGCACGATTCCAGAACTGCGTGATCTCTGGTTTTTCTGCCTTCGACAGCTTAGATAGACCCCCCCTCCCCCCAGCAATCTCTATGGTGTATAACTGCGTATAGTAACTGCGGACTTTAACGTAGGTGGTATTCGGTAACACCACCATGATTCGTGTCAACTTTAACCTGTAATTTCTCGGATTGGGGTCAATTCTAGCTCCAGTTGACTGATCAATCGTACAATTACTGACACAGTATGTACGTACTGTGTTCACAGCAGATAACTGATTGTACTCTGATAGCCATAGCCGAATTACATGTTCACCATAGGCTCATAGTCCGCGCTCGGCTTAACGCCTGTAATGCTGTCAGCTTACGTACAGATCTGTCTAAAGTTTGACAGATATAAAGCCATGGTTACACTCTTCGACACATCGACACGTTGACCTTAACACCAAGACCTGCAAATTTGCCGCAAAGCTTCAGCGCGATAAGTGGACGTGGTAAATTTAACGCTATCTAACACCTGATGACGGCCCACTAAATATGATGCTGAATCGCGTAATGAGGGGATCGGAATACAGTCTAAAGCTCAAACTAAAGACTTTTTTTTTCCCTGGTAAGTCTGACATTTTGTTTTTTTTTGGGCGGTTAAAAACAATGCTTGATAAGAATTATTTTTTTCAAAAGCTTGTAAGATCTAATTATGCAAGATTTAACGGGTTTCATGCCAGCATCCTAAAACAATTTGATACCTCAAGAAAGCGGCAATAAACTCAAAAGCGGAGCTCCTACGTAAATTTAAAATTAATTAATTTTTCCTCGGCGCGGCTAATACCGTATCAGTGGAATCCCGAAAATGTTGAATACTGTCACGCACTATAACAGTTATATATGAACCATAATTAGTTAGAGCACGGCACCGGCACCAGGGATCAGGCAGGCACCAGCAGAGACAGAAGAGCAAAAAGAGACTAACTCTAATGAGCACATCACATCCCAAAAAGAATATAGTTAAAAAACGTCTTTTAAAAAGTGTACAGTAACTCTAAAATGTTGCTTTTTTGAACTATATCGGGGAGGGTGAACGTTTTAGATGAAATTTTGTTTTGAGACCGAGGAGTTAAACTATAATCGATTCTTTGGTAGTATATTTAGTAGTAGTAAATTTCGGCTCTAGAATAAACAATTTGTAGGATTCCCATATTAACTTAAAAACCACACCCTATACAACGCTGATTGATCGACCGGTCTTTGACTGAGTTGGTATTTGTGTCTGCTGCTGTTCAGCTATTCAACATATTAACCGTTAATAAGTGGAGGCATAGAAACAAATATGTCGCATTAAGGCTAATATCTATGTCTGGCATGAAATGATGCTCATCAATCAACTTTAAAAACAAAATAAGCCAGTGGTCAGGTTTTAACAAAACCTGCGGCGAATGCTTCCATCGGCAGGACCGCGGCAGAGCTAGGGTCTGAAATTATATCCAATCCACCGAAGAGAAGGTCGTAAGGTCGAAACGTTTTGCGGGGTTCATGCAAACGTACAGGTCTGGTTAGAAGCGAATGTCGGGCGTCAAGGAAGTGATAAATAGATGAGGGCGGGACCAGAATATATGTGACAGCCTTAATAAGGGAAAGTTTCCACTATCTTGCCATTATCGGTGAGGTCCGGTCGGCACTCGGAATATCAGTAAGACATCCAAACCCCAAACTTATGTTCTGAAGTTTTTAAGCAGATGATCATATTTGAATTTATTACCAGGAAATAATTCTTAAAAAAGATGATCTTAGTTTTTATAATAATTTATAAAAGTTCCGGCTGAATCTTATATTGTGCCTCTGGCTCCAGTGCCAAGTTGACAAGTTGTCAATTGATTGGGCTCTCAGATCGAAACCGGTTGTCTATTCTTCATATTCTCTAGTGGTCTGCCTGTTTCTATATACGTTCAATTAAATTAATAACTAGCATATTTTTTTCTTATCGCTGTTTTTGCTTTTTTTGCTTTTCGAAGAAAGCATGAAGGCGGGCGGCAATTAGAGTTAACTTAAGCAGAAGATAGACAAAAACTTTTCATTGGGCAAGACATCAGGATATCTCTCCTGAGTCCTGTGATGATCCCAATTAAGCTTTTTTCCTTCCGAACTGAAGTCTGCTGATGTCAATTGAAGATTGCTTTTTGGATTGTCAAATCTCATTATTATTAGATTGACTCTCCTGATTCATAAATCCATCAATAATTATGGTATATCGTATAACCTGTTAGTCATCGAGAGGGACATAGGAGCAAGCTTTCGTTGACCGGATGAGTCCCATTGACCATTATTTTGCCTCCGGTGGCTGGGCCGGTGGCTGCTCTAGCTACGGTCGAGAATCTCCTCCTATCAACCAAACAACGGGGTCTGTCAGCGCCCAATTGGCGGTGCCCTTCCTCTCAACCGCCCATTTTGACTCCTGCCTCTGCGCTAGGACTTACGTACATCCGTGAAGCTAGGTTCCCTACACTGCCTTGTTGTGCTTCTTGTCTGCCGGGCGGAAACGGAGAGGTTACGACAGTACTAAGACTGTGGGTCTCCTGATTTCTGGGAAGTAATAATTCATGTGCGCCTTTCTTCAGCCTGAAGTGGCGCAAAATAATCGGACCATCTTTAAATTGATATGATACAGTAGAAATATTATTATCTAGTGATTTGCAAAAAACCACCGAAAATATTCTTTGACCGTAGCAAAACTGTAAACACTTTTCTTTCGTAACGGTTATATGTGTCAACTGTCGGCATCGTGTCACAGTGATGCATAGTGAATTCAGAGTATAGATCCATTGGCCGTTGTGGACACAAAATAAAGGATAATCCTATAACAATTAAGTTGTTAACCTGATATTTCCGTTGTGCTGCTGTGGATCACAGGCAGGCCTCTGCTTTATTGCTCTGTTTCATTTCGTAAAAGAACTAAGCGAGAACATATGATTCAATCTCCAGAGATTGATCCAGTTGCTAGAGCCAGATTGGCCAATGAACTTGAGGTAAGCTTCCATTTTGATCGGGGTAATCAACAGTGGCAAGGAGGGAAGCATAGAATATTCAACTGAAGCATATTGGAGGGCAACCACCCAGCCGAGTTTGTCTCTAATCACTTCTACTTATGCCCCAATCGCCAGAGACCGGATGAAGGTACTAGGCATCAGGTTTCCCTGTAGCGCAACGAGAGCTAGGAACCTAGAGCTGAATTTACCCGCTGGAGACAAAACAGCGGGAGAAGCCGAGTCTGTTCAGCCGCAAATAGGGCTTTAATTCTGGTTAAACAGAATCACCATCACCTATAAGAATTCAAAATATGGGTACGTATCTGGGAACCGAATGGGCCCTAGGAAAGTCACGCTTCACTGTGCCTGTGAGAGATAGCGAGACCTCCGCAGGTTGGTGCGCTACCTCAGACCGTGTTCTTTCACTTCGGTTGACCTCAATTGTGCGTTCCTACTTCAGCTCTCTCGTCCTTCGGTCTTCTGACCGTTGTGGAAGTATCCAGTTGCATATGCCCTCTTCTCTGGGAGGAGCCATACCAGTTTTCTAGCTCTCGATAATAAATAGGCAGCCGATATAAGAGTGAATCGCTTTATAAGACTGTGCCAGCGACGAAGTGAACTAAGATATGAAGATACATGAAGTCAACTAGCAAAGTACTCTGCGGGATCTGGAGCACCCTGGAGGTAGAAAATGCCAAGGAGCAAAACTGAGCTATAGCATCCATCTACCGTGATGCTCAAGGTGAATGACGGAAGTAGGCAACAGGTTTTGGGCAGAGTCACATCACCGCTTGTAGAAATGTCAACAAGCAACTTACGTGGTCCTGGGTAGAGCCCCGGCCGATGCAATTCAATGACTTGGACCAGCAACAGTATTCAGAGAGAGTAGAACTAGTTTAGTTTTGGCTTGCGAGTCATCAATGTTGTGCTAGGGGGTAGAGCTCTGCCAGTCAGAAGCATCCACGAAATAATCCAGCGATAGTATATCTTCTTAGACGTTTTGATGACAACATGTCGTAATTGGCTAAAATAGTTGACACTTTAATCGACTGTTTCCGGTAATAGCTAGTAGAAAAGCATTAGGTTGGGAACTGGATCAGGGGTTTTAACTAAAATTGCTTGATCGGGAACTAACATAATAGATCATAGAGTCTGAAATACAATAAATAGATTAGTAATATAGGAGAGAAAAAATTAATTAGATTAAATAGGTCTGAAACGAAATTTGAATTGAGGAGACGAGTTTAAAACTTATTGAAGCCTAAAATGTGAATCTTATATAACGTTATTTGTTAAGGACAGCGGTTTACAGGCAAAGCTTAACATTAATCAATTTACCAAAAAAAAAATCGATTTTAAATAAATTGTATTTTATCATTACTTTATCATTATTTGTTTATGAATTATTTCATAAAAATTGAATCTTCAGGTAAGTTTCCAAACCGATGACTGATGGCTGTAACTTAAGCCGCCGCAAATTGCGAGATAAATGACATCTACATTCGCTGATCAGGGGAACAAACCAACCATTCACCGGTAGTTTGCTCTGGCTCGCTCAACAATTTACTGACTGCCATATTACTTCCGGCGGCTGGGAACAGACCCCGGACACCACAATTCCAGCTATGCTTCAGAATCTGTTCGTCTTCCGCCTCTGGAGGCTAGGGCATATGCCTCCGCGGGTACCTAGCTCTACTACGTTCGAGAAGTTCTGAGTAATCTGGACATAGAAAGCTAGAGGGTTGGGAGGCCGAGCGAACAGTTTGGTGCGTCTTAGCTATCAGAGGCAAAACAAAGGACAATCATGACTCCAAGCATGAGAACAGTATCTGGGGCTACGCAAGTCGAGCGAAGCGAAAGAACGGGCAGAGGTTGGGGGCACACCAGAGGCAAGCAAGGAATCAGTGGATCCCTTATTGTATAAGTGTGAGCTTTTGAATAACAAGGACTATGAGAACGAGGTCTGCATCAAAGCAGCCCCTGAACTACAGGAGACATAACTGCGGACAAGTGAGCCTCGGTGGTTCTCTTGTAGATCCCCTTGTCAAGTTCTGTCTGCGCCAATTCAAGTCCAGGGTTTGGGCTAGTCATGATCTAAGGTCTCATTTTTTTGTGAAAAGTATTATCTAACAATGGTCAAGGAAAGAATAGAAGGAATTAACGAGAAAGGTAAGAATTAAAAACGATGACAATTGTGAGAAGGGACTGTTGAATTAGACTCTCAGTTGAAGCGAGAACTCGAGAGAAGCAGGGAATTTTGAGCCCAGAGTGGAAGCGGGTGGGGGGCATTTTGTTAAGAGAAAACAGCAGGGGTCCCTCCCGCCCTAGGGCAACGCGTTGATTCGTTGGAGGTAAATCAATGGAATTTGACTTGGAATATAATAAGATCCACTGATCTGAATTATTTTTTTCATTACATTTGATAAAATTGTCAACAAAAAATAGATAAACGAAGAAGAAAGGGCATCTATCTAGGCCGGCGGGTCTTGAGCGGCTTAAAAAATATTCAATTATGATATGTTGTTTATGAGTTACCTGTTTTGTCTAGCTTAGAATACCCCTCCCCGCCACACCTCAGATCTCGTCGAGAAATTCTCTCAAAGCTGCTTTATGCATGCATGGTGTACTAACAAGCATCTAGCGAGGCTGAAACTTAATCTCAGACGAAATTGGATTACAACTAACAAAGAGAGGAAACAAATAGATTAGAGACGAAAGGCAAGCAAACAAGTAGGAGAGAGGGAGGGAGAGGAGTTAAAGAAGGTTTATTATCAGTAAAGAAGATTGATTACACAATTAAAGAAGGTTTATTATTAACGAAGGTTGATTTCATTATTAGTATTATTATTTCAACATAGTTTTGCACAGGACTAATGATTGATCACTTGTTCTAGTAACTGGAGAAACAACCGAATAGAAATTAATAGGTGCAAATTAACGTCAAAAATTTTTTTCTTAAGTTTTCGTGATTGAGTTTATTTTACCCCTTGCAGCAACAAAGCAGGAAGGACCACTGACGCCGAACAAAAGCGTAAAACGTTCAGCGTGTGAACTATCAGATTAGTCAGGAAAAAAATCGATCAACGTGTGTTAGGTGGACTCTCCATACATTAATCTCTATTAAAATCATTTCTTCTTACTCAGCTAGTACTAGTAGGTGACTGAGCTCTATATATTTTTCTCTGTCCTTCTGCTTCAACTCCTCGGCTCTACACTATTATTGTTCCCGTGCTTAAAAAGCTATTTTTAGCCTGCGTCTCGTCCCCCCCTACTTAGTCTTTTTTTGGTGTTTATTTCGAATTTAGTTTTCCCTTATGCAGATCGATCTGCATCTATCTAAAAAAAGAAGACGACGGCCAAAGCCGCATCATCAACGTGACTTTTCTACATCAAGTAGTGTAATCAAGATTACTGATGGAAAGGAAGAGAGTAAGGAAGAGGTAGTAGTAGATCCGAATATGAAAATGAAGGAGAAGAGAGAGAAGACAGAGAAGAAGAAAGGACTAGATCAGGAACAGGTATTCGTGGGGGCGTCTGAGATAGGGGAAGACAAAAATATGAAGCCAGATCAGGAACATGAACCGGAACATGAACATGAACATGAACAGGATCTGTATCTAGAACAGGCGTGGAAACCGGACAAGGCGGGTCAAAAACAAGAAGTTGAACTGGAAAAAAAGTTGTTACGACAACTATGGTCAAAAAGTACGGACCCCGACCGAAGAACATGGTCTGGGGTAACTCCCCAACCGCCCGACAACAGAACCAAATTAGATTCACCAACAACTATGATTGAATCTGCTAATAAGAATAATTATAATAACAACTATAATTGTCAAGGAATAAAGGAAGAAAATAAGCTCAAGATCCAGCAGAAAAAGAACAAGCACAAGCCAAAGAAGAAATTTGTTGATGACGTTCATCATGCAAATGCAGGCAATGGGTTAGGCACTGCCGAAGATCTGTCAAATTCTTACCATTCTCGTTGTTTCATGGCCCGTGCATATTACGTTAATAATAGGCCAAATTTAAATACGGCTGATCCAGCTGTAACCGAAGAACAACAAATAACGAGAGGAGAACTAGACGAAGAGGATATACAACAAGAAGAATTTAAGGATAGTAGTTTAGCTGGATCTAGTTCTTTTTCTTCTTCATATACTTTTTCTCTTCCATTTACTAAATTTCCTTTTCTAAGTACAACAACAACAACAACACCGTCCAATACAAGAACAAAGGAGGTGTGGTTGCCATCGTCATCACAATCAGCAAAAACTGAGTCGAATAATAATTTTCGTTCACAAGAAAATCCAATCTATACTGGTATTGCCACAACTACTAGTGATTCAGCTAGTGAATTTGACGCTTCTCAAGCTTTAAGTTCTGGAGTGTCTGTTATTGTGGGTTGTGATTCTGGGTCAACGAATATTTCTTGTAGAAGAAGAGGTCCTTTAAGGAAACGAATTGAGGAAGAGCAGGGGCTAGAGCAAGAACAAGAACAAGAGGCCAAGCAAGAGCCAGAACAGCAACAGTCACATCACCCGAGACGTACAAGTGATATTGTCGTCTCAAAGATACATTCGTTTGATAATCAAAATAATAACAACAACAATTATAGTAATCAATCGTATCACTTGTTTATACCAAATATCATCATGTCAAATTCTGATGTTTCTTCTCCTGGTTCTAATAGTAGATCGAAAGTTAACCGACCAAAGAAACTTATGTTAGGTTTTGGAAATCGTATTGGTTCATCTAAAAAAGTTCCTAGTATTGATATGGATCACAACAGCCACAAAAATGATGACGATGTTCATGATAATAACAGTACTCATGCTCATACAATCCCTGCAATTCCTTCCTTACCGGAAATAGCAGGACTTCCAAGACTTGTTAGTCCATTAATGATGGGATTTGATTTTGCTAATGGTAATAGTAATGGTACTACTGCTACTACTAGTTCTCATTCAATGGATTCTAGTGTGTCTAATAATACTGATTATCTTCATACTTATCGTTCTCCATCTCCTAGTAGCATTCAACCTAGTCCTGAATTAAATGGAATATCTGGGGCATTTCCCTCAGTAAATGAAAGAACAAGAGGAGCAACTGGTGGAAATAATGTTTCTTCTTCATTGAAAAGTTCTTCATTTCCTTTATCTTCTACTCCTAGTAGCACCGAAAATGAAGTTAATAGAATGTCTTCTTCATCGATTTCTTCTTCTGCCACTTCGTCAGCTAATTCAGATTTTGAAGTATCTAAGAAATATATGCCGGCATCAGAAACTTCTGCAGCAGGCAATAATACTAATAATATTCCTCGTTCTTTTGCTAAGAGAAATACCGTTAATAATGCACTAGGAATTGTTACTAATATACCACTCGATGATGATCATGAAAAACCATCGTCATCCCCTGTTTCAAGAGTTCGAGGATTATTTGGTGTTTCTTATACCCCAGTTGAACAGGGTCCTCCTAACACAATTGATTATCAGAATGAAAGGATAATCGATCGTCGTTCTAATTCTCCGGAAAGAACTGCACAAGGTCAATCATTACTTCCTTCTAATGAAGTTTTTACTACCACAGCCAGTGATATCAATGGTGGTTCATCTTTATCTCGTTCTAGTGGCCCAAAATCTCTCTCTTCACCTGTTCGCCAGAAAATACGTCCAAGATCTTCAATGACCTTTTCTAAAAAACTTGTTTTCAGTAATATTGATGAAGCAGCAGGACATCAACATGGTGATGACCAAATTCCGGTTATTCCCTCTGAAAATATTGAAACAGTTGCCCCCATCACCAATAAAAATACTGACTCTGATTCTGATTCTGATTTTGAAAATGAAACTTTGCTTCCATTTTCGAATAATTCGCCATCTCAAGCTAATTATTTGAGAGCAGGAGAAGGTAATACTCGTGCCAGATCACTTATTCTACCTAATCAGTCAACAAAAGTAATGACTAAATCTCAGTTTGATAATTATCGTAAATCTATGTTTCTTCTAGGAGGAAGTACTTCTGATAATGAAAGTACTGACTCAAAACGTGGTGATGAAGATGATATTGATATTGATGAAGATGATAATATTCAGTCAAGACTTTTAAAACATCTTGATGATGATCCCGAAGATAAAAAACAAAGTTTACGTATGAGACTTAAACAAGATGCTCATTTATCTGTTTATCGACAAAAAATGACTAAAATTACTGCTTCTCATTCAAGTAGTGCTTTATCTGCATTTCAGAATCGCCGTCTTTCTTCTTCATTTGGTAGTTCAAATACTTTGGCTGCTTTAGGCTCAACAGGTTTTAGTGGTAATGGTGGTTTTAATAGTAATACAATCGGTGATGGTAGTTATGATGATAATACGGAAGAAGATGATGAATATGATGATGTACCTTTGGGAATTTTAAAAGCACATGGTTTCCCCTCTGGTCCTAATCGAGCACTTAAGCATGTTATGTCTCAGCCCTCTATGAATATTGACAATGAAGACCTACCAAATCCAAATGCTCTTTATCAAGAAAAAAATCGTGGTGGTGATGCAGTTTCTTTACGTTCTGGTTATTCTGCTGTTGGTGGTGGTGTCGGTGGTGGTGTAGAAGTAGGAATATCAATGCCTCCAGAAGGTGCTCTTCTAAATGCTAAACCTCCTCTTCCTAATATCTTTGGTAGTCAAACTACGCAAATGACTCGTGGTTTAATTGGTGAAATTGCTAGAGAAGAAGAAGCTAGACTTAAGCGACGATCATATGGTAATTTATTAAGTGCTCAAAGAGCTTCAACAATGTTTGGCGGTCCACCTTCGATGTATTCTGGTTCATTATTTAATGGAATAGGTGGTGAAGCTAACAATGGTGGTTCGAGCCCGCCTCTTGGAGTACCAGCAGCATCTCAAGGAAATAATAATAAAAACGGTGGTAAAATTCAACAACAATTACAACAGATGATGCAAATGCAAATGCAGATGCTTCAACAAATGCAGAATGGAGGAGGTAATGGTGGTGGTAAAAAGCCTATGAGCTCTTTTGATATTGCTCGTCAATCACATCCGTTTTCTCCTCGTCCATCATCAATTCGGTCAATTGCTATATCTGAAAGGTCATTTGATCTAGGTCGTAGTCCATATATTCGTCAGGGTATGCCTATGTCTCAGGGTCGATTTTCTCCTCAGCCTTTACTTGGGGTTCGTCCTGCATCTAGTATGAATATTGTTTCTAATATAGAGAACATCAACAATCAAGAAGAGGATGATGAAGATGAGGATGAAGATGAGAAAGCTTGGAAGGATATGTTAGAAAAAAGACGGGGTCTTAAGGAGATGTGGAAGCAACAATCAGTTGCACTTGTTTCTTAGATGGTAAAACACAAAAAAAAAAAAAAAAAAAAAAAAAAAAAAAAAAAAAAAATAAGGTCGATAGCAGCACCTAATCTATCCAGCAAAAGAAATCAAATAAAAATATAAAAGAAAATAATCGTTTTCTGCATTAACAGCATTTATTTAATTAGAAGTATACCATAATTATGATATATATATTGCGGTTTTTTTTTTTTCAGGAGGATTCGAACGGTTAATATTTTTCTTTTTTTATATTTTTAATTTTTTTTGTTGGACATTTCTATACTTCGATCAATAGCATATTCATAAAATGAAACCCCATAATATACAGATTAAGAATTTTTGTTTATTAAAGTATGAAATATATTTATTTATATATATTCACTATCATAATTTCATTTTAATGTTAATTTAACATTGCATTATCCATGCTGTTATAACTATAATTCGCAGTGCGTCTCAATCTACCGTGTTCTCTTGCCGATCTTAATTAACAGGTGGCTCCTGATGCGAAAATTCCAGCCCGAATCCAAACGTTATTCATAATCATTTCGAAAATCTTTGATAATCTTGGTATGCTATTCTGCCCCCAGTGCCCCCACCAGAATTTCTCTACGCCGAGGGACCATCATTTAGGCTCTCAAGGGGCTTTGTGGCTGATAAATGTTTCAACATTTATGTCAACTCGTGCTCTTACTGCTATCACAAGAAGTACTTTATCAAAACATGATGCTCAATTGGAATTCTTTAGATGAATTTCTATCCAACTAGTTCCCGATTGTGTGACATTAATTAGAAGAGGGTCCTAATAAAATATATGTCGGGTACACACCCCAGTCATGGTGATACTAAGAGATTCCCTTTGACTAAACTAACGATGCTGAAATTCGACAGGAGTGACAGAATTATGAAGAATATAATAGTATTAATGGGCATCATTTAGAAAGCAACTCTACAGGAGGCTGGAGCTATACTCGAGATCAATATAGACAACCGAGAGTGGCACTACAGGTAGTATAGACAGCAGACGACAATTACAATCACAGCCTCTAGAACTCGACAAGGAAATAGATATCTCGGCCTCATAGATTTCCCCAAGATCGAGGCTCCCTGGCCATATGGTGCTCTACTTACATAACATGACAACCGTCCCCGCATGTACTAACATTATTTGTACGGGTCTCAAGACCTGTCCTAACATAACTTCCTAAGACGGGCAATTTTCAACTTCAAACTTACTATACTTGGCTACAAGTTCATTATTCTTAGCCATAAGCTCATTATTCTTAGTTATAAGCTCATTGTTCTTAGCAACAATTTCAGCAACAAGCTCATCCTTCTTAGCCACAACTTCATTGTGCTTAGCTAAAATTTCATTGTTCTTCGCTACAAGCTCATCCTTCTCAGTTAAAAGTTGCTGAATCCGCTCCTCAAGTTGATTCATACGTTTCGTCTTACGAGCACGCGAACGACGAGCTGCTTCAGTATTACGAGCACGCCTGACAGCAACAGAATCCTCATTATCATCATTAATGACAACAGGTTGAAGAGGTTTAAATCGCTGTCTATGCCTTAAAGCAATGATTCCTAGAGAATCCTTCTTCTCAGGGTGCATCTTCTTTTCCTGAGAAGAAGAGGTCGTATCTAACTCCGTCTCAGGACCAGAATCATCACCAGCCGCAAGCTTGGGATAAATAGGCACATTTTTCGCTTTAATCGATGATTCTGATGAACTAATAGAATGGGAAGAAACACTGACAGAACCTGAAGCTGATACACCGTTGTTGACGGGGGAAAATTGGATATCTTTCGCAATTTCTTCCTCCCCTCGTTCCCCTCGTTCCCCTCGTTCTACTCCATTCTGTCGAGATTCGAGTCCTGACGATATCGTCATGTTGCACTATAGCACGACTTTATAGGGGATTCAAAGACTTTTGATATATGATTATTAAAGTTTATTTTATGATTACTGTAACAATAATGAGTCATAAAATAAGGTCTGGCCGGGCTCCGAAACGATGCACTATCTCGTTAGAGTGATATTATAATTATTATTATTAGATTGATCATGGCTTTTTTATACTTAACATCGTCCTATCTTTTATTATTCCCTTTATTATTTCATATTTCATTAATTTAATTTATCTTCATACTTCAATTCTGATTATTATTCATTATATTAGATTATATTTATTGTGTTCGATGTGTTCTACGTGTTCGACGTGTTCGTCATATCTTGCTATAGACCATGATATCTAACTCATTGTACGTGTTCTGTAACATGTTAATCTTGAAGTGTCTTTAAACTCTATTTAGTATCATACCCTAACTCACATCGATATTCCTTGTAGATCTGATGTACACGTCCCCACTACAATAGCTAGCTGGCATGCTAGAAGCTAGCGCTAGCTTCAATATTGTACGGCTGACAATTAAGTCTGCAGGTTTCTTACATCCCCTCAAAAAATATGCAAATGCGACATCTGACCGACGCGACAGAACTGAGAGAGAAACCAGACTTTTGACGTTGTATATAACGATTTAATGACATTTTGATTAGGGAAATTGAAGGGAATAACATATTAGGATTTAATAAAATTTTGATCAAGGACATTGAAGGGAATAACATATTAGGATTTGATAAAATTTTGATCAAGGACATTGGGATATTATAATTTTGGAATTTATTTCTTGGTAATTTGGTAATTGATCTTTTTGGTTTTATCGTAATGGTAAGTGATGAGCACAATGAGGTTTTATCTCCGGCGGCTTCGCTCTGATTAAATCCGTATAGCTTCTCAAGCATAATGAGAATCAGGGAGCTAGGGGCTAGAAGAGGGGGGTGGAGAGGGGTGGAGAGGGGTGGAGAGGGGTGGAGAGTAGGTGTTCTAACCAAATTCTAAGGTCGGACTTAATTCGAAATGGGGCGAAGATGAAACTAATTCAAAAAGTGGAAAATCATTGAAAACTGAAAAAAAATCATCTGGTCTTAGTGATTCAATATGGGCCACTAAAACTTCTTCCAATGATGATGAAAAGTCTTTACAGACTGATAATAAAGTCGTTTCTTCCAAAGATTCAAAAACTGATTTGAGAAGTGGAAAATCTTTGAGAACCGTTAAATCTGATCTAAGTGATTCAAAATGGGCAACATCAGATAATAAAGATGATATCAATGACGAATTTTCAGATGATTCAGATCGTATTACAAAAAATATATCAACCAAAAAAGGTAAACATCAAGATGAAGTAGATTTTTTGGAGAGTAAACTATCGATAGCGAAATTAGGATCTGATATACCAAATCCTCCTGATTTGAAAAAGAAGAAACCGCGAAGACCATCTGATGAACGTCCTGTTGTTAAACAGCCACCGCCACAGCCACAGCATTCGAAAGGGTCCCCAATACGTAATGGTGGAAGTGTTACTACTAAAGCACTACCACTACCTTCGGGACCGCGATCGACCGTTTCTGAAATAACATCTCCAAAGTTTCGTCATAATAGGAATAGACCTGATAATGATATTAGTACATCTCTCCAGTCAATCCAATCACGTACCATAAGTAAACATGCTGAAGAACGAGAAAAAAATCGTTTAAAGAAATTAGGAGCACCTCAGCTTGAATGGGATAGTCCTGAGCCGCAAATTCAACAAAATGGACTTGCGCCTGATAGAGCATTTTTGTCTAGGTCTCCTCATCATCGGTCTGAGATATCAGTAACATCTCCATCAAATACTGAAGATTTATTTCCTGATAAGATTCCTAAACATGAAAATGTAGTAGATAATGTTACGCGTGAAAAGCTTGAGCAAGATATTGCAAAAGTAGTTTCTGGGAATATCAACTGGGCTGATGATGATGACTTTTAAGAAAGACAAGGGCAATTGTTCACCGAGGACGTGGTTATGAAATTTTATTTATATCGATTTATTTATATTATTTATGAGAAAAAATATTATGAATATTGAATCGATCCTCTGTGCTCTCAGCCTCTCGGGCGGTGGCGGAGTCGGGCCTGGTGGGTGGTCGTATTGAAACACATATTCAAGCAAGAGCCACACTAGGAAGGTCTTAGTCTCGAGCTGCCAGTCGAGCGAACACCCCGAGCCAACCGCCCTCCACCCTGCTCGAGGCACTTCGCAGAGTCCTAAAGATAAAAAGTTATCCATGTTTAAATTTTTTACGGTTAATCACGTGTTAGATAATTACCATGGCAACAATATTTGTTGATCCATTTCCTGTTATGTCAAACTGATATATACAATCGTCGAGTTATTATCTAACATGCATGAAGTATTTTTTATGTGGCATGAAGCAGAAGTAACTAACGAGGTGTTTCAAGTTGGCAGAAATCCTTGTTGGCGTAAAATCCGTGTGGTATTCGCCTGTTTAAGTACTGTACAGTATTGCCTGCTGCCTGCTGCCTCCTTCACTCGTATCACTGCTATTTAGATTTTCTTCAGTTTACACGTTCTTTCAGTTTATACGTTTTAGTTTTTTATACACGGATTTCTTAGTCTGAATTCTTTTCAGAAATTTACTTCTCGATATCTAAACAAACTCTAATTCAAATCTTATTTTCAACAGAAGCATTAAATTATTATGTCACCATCATCATCTCTAGAGCGAAAATACTTCGAATTCCGTAGGAATCCAAAAGTTAATTCATTAAGTTCTGATGCGTTAATGGCTTACATCTCATCAGGTATAATCTATTCCAATCCAGAAAAAATAGTAGGTCATTTATTAACAGATGAGTATGAGTTGAAAAGAACTGAGAGAATTATCTCTATTCATGAAGCTATTAATTCATTAGTTCTGGAAGTTGATACATTGATTGAATTTCTTAGGGGACCTGGATCTATTGTCCCTGGAGTAACTAATAACTTAGTTGCTGATGAAAAAATTCATCTTGTTATGATCCATATAGTAACTTTTAATGAAAGCTGTGAATTGATATCAGGTATAAAATACGTTTGGGATCAAGCTACTGTTTTAAAACAATTAAATGTTATTGGATCACGAGGGAATTCTTGGCCAATTTGTCGAGGAGAAGATCAAATTAAGATGAGTCAGAAAGTTACAGGAAATGTTAGCCCTGTTAATAGTAGCACCAATAGTAATCATACTTCATTAGGAACTATTTCTGAATCAAATTCTACTGATGCCAATGATGCCAATGATTCCTTATCATCATTATCAGTATCATCAACCTCTTCCAACTTCTTTAGTCCTCAAAATAATTCTTCTACTCATGTCAGTCCTATGAGATCTTGGCCTGTTCCTATTAATATCTTTGATAATGCCCCCCTAATTGATAATGTCCCAGTGCCTACCAGGGCTATTGAGCCACCCTCACCATCTGCTAAACCCCCACCTAGAAACCTTCAGGATATTTTAGGCTCCTCATCAGGCCCTAGTACTATTTCGTCTTCTCCAAGATATACCGACCGTACCATGAGACCTCCTACTCAACGACCAAGACCTAAATCGGCCTATATTAATCTTTTTGGTGGAGATAATGACGAGAATGAAGGGAATGTTGGTTATACACGTATTATTGGTGGAGGAGGAGGCGGGTATTCCAATTCCAAAAAAGGTCTTAAATCATCGTGGACATGGGGAGATGATAAAGAGAATACAAGTACAAGAGGATAACGAGCTAATGTTTTAATGATATTTTTACTAAACTGGGTTAACTAGCTGGCTTATAACTGTATCTGAAGATTTACTATTTATATTCTTTTTGTACTTATTTTTATTTTTATTTTTATTGAATGAATATGAATGATTTATTGTTTTGGAAATATCAGACTGAAGCGAGAGAAAGGCACAACTGTTTTTTTTTACCTCCGGCAGCTAAGGTCTAACCACAGACCCTTGGTTTTTGCTCGAGGCAAGTCCCGGCCCGTTCTTCGGCGGCCGGGAAAAGTGCTAGATTATTACTTACTATCCACGCAATCCAATTCCTACAGCAGGAGCACCTTTGAAGCACCGGTGAGACTGTTATAATCCGAAAATATATCTAGATAATAAAGAAATAAAATTGAAATAAAGATATCACATGTAGCAGCTACAGGATCCGATATGATCTCGGCTAGTAACTTACCTGGCAACTGGCGGGTGAAACGGAGAAAACTCCTACATAATCATCTCAATAAATTCGGATAACAATCTTGTTTTGATTTTTTTAAGGCTGGTTTAATCTTCTTATTTTGATCAGTCAACATGACTTGGTCATAATCATCTGATTTTGATCTTCCGAATAACAATCTGAGTTTGATCTCTAAGATTTTTCTTATAACACTCCCATTTTGACCTTCTGCCAACGTTAACTACAACTTCACCATCTCATGATCATTAGCAGTTTTTTGATGTAATCTAGTTTGACCTGAGATCATTCTCGGGAATTTCAGAAGTTTAAGTTCTTTAGATTCAATTAAATCAATTGTTGGTTTAAATCACATCAATCGGAATCGCTTTGGTTGCCAGACATAGATGATCATCGCATGCGAACTGAATGAATCTCTGGTAATTGACGTGATTTGAGTGAGTGAATTTCAAGGAAGTTTAAATTGTCAGGATTGATTGTCAATTTCAATAGGGAATAAATCAAGTAGAGTTGGGAATTGTTCAAGAATTAGATCCAAACACAAGCAGAGCCATAGTAGGTGTTAGAATACCAGAAAGACCTATAGACAGCAACTGTAAGAGTTTCAATTAGATTCACAGATATATCACAGGCTGAAACAAGTGGAATTCAGTTCATCCTCTTTTTCGGGTCAGTGTGATAAGATAAAACATTTTTTTTTTTTTTTTTT
>JAJMIF010000014.1:98543-111906 GCA_030583505.1 Sugiyamaella castrensis | reverse complement strand
CAGTTCGAAAACGTCATTATAATACTAAACCGCCTATTGAAATCGTTTCTGGCGGAAGAGGAGGTCCAAGTTTAAGAGTATCATTAACGCTTTTATTGGGGACATTGACTGGTGTACTCTCATATTGTACCTATAAAGTTGGATATTGTCATGAGACGGTTTTTCTACCCTTATGGATCTCTGCTAAAGAAAGATCTCCTTATAAGTCCGAAATTGACAAAGAGGCTTTTGTCAAGAGTATATTATCCAAATTGCATGCCAGATTATCAGTAGATGAAGAGGTTAACTCATTATTAGGCGTTGCATTAGAAATCATCGAGGATGATCCAGATGATAAATTTGAACTCTACATTCGCTCATCAAGTCCAGGAATAACTGGAATTATGATAGAACCTTATTCATGGAAGACATATTTTACATCAAGACCATTTGCGTCTTTTTCATCAGGAATTGATCGTATTTTACAACCATTTGCACCTGGTCAAGCAGATTCGGAAGATGCTAGCAGCTTCCCCGATAGAAGCACTTCCGAAGGACCATCATTTTATGAGGCAGTTTTAGATGGTAGGATCCGTGTACGATCATGTTCCAAATTGCCAGATCAATGGTCACATCATCATTCTATTGATGAGGGAGTTATTGAGTTTCGTGCTGCTCGCAGTCTTAGTCATGCGAATGCTTCTCCTCGATTTTCAAATACAGTCTTGACATACATTGATGGGGATGGACATGAAGTTAAAAAGAGGCTCTGGTGAAAAAACGATAGGAAGAAGAATTAAAAAATGAATTAGATGAGAATTTATTTCCAATTATTTGCAAATGTTGTTTGTTTTTGAGCTCGCAATGGATTTGTATTATCGTTATAAATGGATATAGTTCAGTAAAATAAATAGGGTTTGATTCTCTTTGCTATTTATATTAGATGCAATGTTATTAAAATAAATACGTATTATATAGCTAACGTCCCCTCAGCTCAACAAAAATCCTTTTGAATACATTTCGAGTCTTAAAGAAATTGGTGATTCGCAATCTTTCATTATTCAAATGAGCACCGTCACTAGATTGCCCACAAGGTAACTGGGCAGCCGGAGCATCGAATATCTTCTCTAAAATCCTAACTACGGGGATCGAACCTCCTTCTCTTATAAAGAGAGGATCAATTTGCCATTCATCACGTAATGCTTGTCTTAGGATCTGGAATGGTTCATTACTAGGATCGCCTAACCATGGCTCAGCCTCATGAGAAAATGTAATAGAAAGTTCATTATCAGAAGAAAATTTAGCAAATGATTCTTCCAGGTATTGCTTTACAGATTGTTTTATTTGATCAATATCCTGATCAGGAACCACCCGGAATGAGATAGTTGCTACAACAGAAGCAGGGATAACTGTAGCATTCCCAGGACCACTAACCTTGACACCATGGATTGTCATTGACGGATATCTCCATTTCTTCATTAAAGTTTCCTTATTCTGACTAACTCCAGGTGTATTAATAATGGCGTCATAAAGCTTTTCCTCCGCTTCGTCAACTTTTCGAACCGATTCATAAAATCTTGGAATAAGAATCTTACCATCATCAGAGGTTAATTTGGCCAACAAATTTATCATATCTATAGTTGGTTCTCGATAAACACCTCCATGAACACCAGAATGAAGATCTGGTTTATTACTACCAATTTTAATAGAAGCATTAATAATTCCACGAAGACCATAATTTAAACATGGGTTGACATCATCTAACCAATATGAATTACTAAGAATAATCCAATCGATCTCTCCAATAAGATCCTTATTTTTGATAATCGTTTCAGAAAAACCAGTACTACCACATTCTTCTTCACCCTCGATGACAAAAATCACATCATTTTGTAGTTGTGATGATTGGAATAATTCAGCAACTGCAAATACAGCAGCAAGAATAGGACCTTTATTATCCGAGACACCTCGTCCATATAAATAACCATCAAGTGCAGTAAGATCGAAAGGATCGGTATCCCATTTATCAGACTGGCTAGCAGTAATAACGTCATAATGACCATAAAATAAGATTCTTTTCTTCTTATGAGGAGCGATGTTAACAAAATCATCATTATCCTGCGATTCAGAAACACCATGAAAACAGCCATAGACAATGGGGTTACCATTGGGCTGCACAGCCAATAATTGAGAAGAAGCTCCAAAATGACTTAACAAGCTGCGAAGATACGAAGCACACCTCCTACTATCGGTCCAATAGAGTAAATCCTTATCAGAGATTGTTTTATAAGAAACAAACTCACCTAGGGTTTTAATCATGTTATCATTATCCAGAGCGACAACTTTAGATAAATGGCTATCTGTTATCGGGACAAGTTTACCTGGAAACTTATTAACATTACTGGTAGTAGGACTATTATTAAAGTTGTTACTGTCACCACCATTATTACTAGTATTAGTATCATTATTCACAGTACAGGTGATATCCCATATAGCAATGGTGGAATCATTTCCGCCAGTTATAAGGACTGGACGAGCCGGGTTAAATGAAGAAGAAACCATGGCTAGAGTCAATCCCCTATGAGCAGTCCATTCGGATCGTAAATATTTAGAAGGATCCCATTTCTGAACTAAACCAGCAGTTCCTTTAAATACACAATCACCAACAGTACATAGGGCCATAACATCACTCGATTCCTGCTTATCGACTCGCAAAATTTGCGAAGTATCAATATCATACATAACTACTTGACCTGTACTGAGACCGCAATAGACAAATGAATCACATCCACGGATCATGGACATAACACTATTCTCAAGTTCCAAACTACGAAGCAAATGAAGAGAATACGAAGAAGAAGAAGAAAAAGAAGAAGAAGATGATGAGCCCTTGCTATTAATAATGCTCCAAATTTTAACAGAACCATCGCCAGCACCAGAAATAAGGACTTCCTGACCACAACCGTGTAGTGACGAAAACCGTTTTTTATCACTGTCACCATTAGAAGGCAATGATACTAGTGAAGATACAGCTGATGATGTTGTTGATGTAGACATCTTAGTAACTAACATTGAATTGACATAACCATTATGAGCAAACCTAACAATATTACTCGGTAGAACTTCAAGAAGAACAGAAGAACTTTCACCAGAGTATGTAGTTTCAAATTGGGTTAAATCAGTAGATGATGACTGAGCAGAAGAAATCATACTACTTTTCTTCAATGCATTTTGTTGAGGTGCCAACCTTCCCCCAGGACCTGTGGAATCAAAAAACTTATCAAATCTATATGAAGGAAGACCACTTGGGTCGCTTTTAGTATGAATATTTCCATCATTCTTATGATCAAGTTTAATCCACTGAATGCTAGCATTTTTGGCACCGAAAAATAGAATCTGATACTCTGGAGACCAAGCAAGACTAAAGATATCACCAATATCATAGATTGAATAGATAGTATACACTTCGGTTAAATCTGCTAATGACCATACTTTTATAAGAGAATCACTACTTCCTGAAATGAGAAAGTCAAAATCACTCTGATTGATATTATCTTTTTTATCAGTGCATCTGGTCAAAATCAAACTGTAAACACTACCATTATGACCAGAAAGAGTAGCTTTCAATTGGTAGGTTTCTAAATCATACACTAAAATCTGGCCACTTTCAGTACCTGCGTAGACATGTGAATCATAAGTAGCTAAACTCATAATCGAATGAGTATATTTCCATCTATGCACCAATGGTGGAGAGGGAGGGTTTTGCTTACTACTAATCCTTGGTAAATAAACATCATCCACTGAAGTTAAAGACATTGATCTCTTCTCTAATAGAGGAGGACTTGGAGTGTCTCGGCAACAACCTCCGCTAGATATAGAAGAAGACATTATATTCAGAATCAGAACTAATATAAAATGAACTTTAACACATATTTCGAAAAAACCCGACTGAATAGGGACAATCCAAATAAACAATGAACCACTCTGTAAGTTACCTTACACAAGAGAGAGAATCAAATCAATAACCAAACAATTTCAAACAATTTCAACCAATTTCAACCAATGGGTTCTTCGGTTAATCGAGTTTATCAGTTCCAAATTAATTATAATCTCCAAATATCAATTATAATCAATCACTTCAACTGAATCCTTGGATTGGCCAGATTCTTCTTATCAAGTCCAAATAAATATTAGTCAAATGAAAGTTACTGAGCGATGATGAAACGAGTGACAATTAAAGGGTTAAGATAGGGATATTAAATGAATATTCTCTTAAAGGAACAAATGGTTGTAAAGGGGGAGGGGGTGGGGTGAAAAACGAAGGTCTTGAGTCGATTCTTGAGTCGATTCTCTACTGATAACAAAATCTCTTTAAGACAGCTTTTCAATTGAAGAATGATTGATATTAGTGTTAATAAAGTGAGAAGATGAAGTGAGAATATGAAGTTTGAATTACAGCAGGTTTTATGCAATTTATATATTTTTATAGTTGAGTTGTTAAAAAAGGGGGAATGTGTGTCACACAGTACACAGTACATGTAGTATGTAAAAAATAACAAAGTTTTTATTCAAAAGTTTTCAGGGATGACATACAGATACATCGATCGATCGATGTTTCAGGGATGAACCTCATCGATAAGCACTGTTTGGTTGTTATCCAACTTTTTTCTGCAGGCGACCGCTGCAGCGATGATGATTGATATCTTTCTCCACAAAATTGCGTCATTTCACGAAGTCATCAAACGGCGATCTCTGGAGGAGTTAACTTCGAAATGAAGGATAGTACAGTACAGGGTTTGGAATAGTTAGTTGATGGCTGGGCTGTGTTCGAGAAGCTGACTAGCTCGCCAAACTTCATCTCTTCAGAAAAAAATGAATAAATAATAATTACGTATATGCTTTAGTTTAAAAAAATCCACCTATCAAGTTATCAATGCTAATTCATCACAGCAGGATCATCACTGCCATCATCCGGCCCATATTCAATACATCGACCATACCATGCACGTCTAAGACACTTTTCTGGAAGATTAGTTTCAGATGGAGCAGGTGAAGTAACAATAGCATCATCGCCAGACGTAGATGTAGATGTAGGTTTACTGGTAATAGTCCTAATTTCAGTAGTAGTAGTAGTAGTAGTAGTAGTCGTTGTAAAATCAGGGACTGAAGGAAATATGAAATTCCAATTAAAACAATCTTGACAAGGAGGAGGAACAACACAAGCAGGAGTATCATTATATTTTAAAATAACATCGTCGATAACAACATGGATCCTATGATTTACCATTGATACATGCCATCCGAGATCCTCCACTACATCATAAATACATTGAAGTCCACTATGGCATTGGGTTTCCATAGCATATCCGGCTATCCAACAAGTTGATCCTGCTCCATTACAAACACCCATAAAAACAGGATCAGCAGTATGACCAAAATGCCAAACATGATCCTCCCAAGCTGGAATACCAGGAGGCTGAGGTAAATGCAAACGCTTAACAGCTAATGATTCTGGTGGGGCTTCAAATCCAATAGCAGGTAATCCATAAGTTCTACCTAATAAAGCAGCAAGAGATCCACCAAGAGAATGACCAGTTACCCAAATAGTAGCTTTTGGATAAAGAGATGTCACATTACGATAAATATCTAATACTGCTCGATAATATCGATCTTCATTATATAACTGTTCCTCAAGACATTCTGCATTACAGGTATAAGAATCACCAGTAAAACAATCGCATACAGTATTCCAGAGATAACTGATTCGAGCACAACAACAAGAAAATAATAAATTATCATTAATCTTATCATTAGGAGCAGTATCACCACCACTATCAAATACAGCAGCACTTGTACCTTTAAGAGAAATCACAGCAATTGAACTATCATCATTAGTGAATACATGACCTCTTACACCATCTTCTTGCCAACCCATGCCTATTGATGATTCATTATTCCAAGGATCAGTAACATTTGTCCAATCACCAGTATATGGAATATCTACATAAGCATCTGAAGACATATAAGCTAAAGTGATAATAGTTTCACGGTTTGTGATATCTGGTATAAGTACTTCATGATCTTTCCAATCAAAATCCATGATGAATCTTGAGTTACGGGCCATAGGAGTTCTCGTAAACTCCAGATAAGCTTCCATAGTATCAGGAGTTTGATCAGCAATTCTTCTAATAATTTTAGGTTTTGGAGCAATATGCATAGAAAATTGATTATCCCATGGGAAAGATTCTAATTCTGTAGTAGTAGTAGTATTGTTGTTGTTAATATCGCCTTCAGCCTTCATTAGCATTGCTTGCTCTTTTGCTTGCTGTAACCAATTATTAGTAATATCTAGTCTCTTATGGATCTTTGGCCTTCGCTCAGTATTATGATGATAAATATGTTTTAGTGAAAACGTTCCACCAAATATTCCTTGAACTTCGGATATGGGACCAGTTGAAAATTCTGAATCTTCTATAACGGCCACATCTGTTGAATCCTGCTGCAGTAGATTTATATGAGAATGTTGGTGATCATGATCATGATTATGATTATGATGATGAGAATGATAATGCTGGAAATAATCAATATTATTACCGTTGAACCAACCTCGATATTGATAAACAAAATAACCAACAACCGCTAAAACACTTAGAATCACCAAAACACCTCCAACCCATAACGCTATTATCCTCTTTCTTGAATTTGAATTTGATCCATTACTACGTCTTGCTTGATCCACATGATGATGATGATGATGATGATGATCGCCAAGATGGTCGAAGGACTTTTCCTCTTGGGGTTTCATTTGATATCATGAAGAACGAAATCCCAACCTAGTCGGCAAGTGAGAAACCTACTCGGGAAAGACAGAAGAGCGATAATGACGAAGATGTCAACAACTCAAACAAAAACGATGCAAAGAGCTGATTATGATATACCAACTTTAAGATATGATGCCACCAACTTAAAGAAGAAACAAAAAAAAAAAAGTCTTAATAATAAAACAGAGCAACTATTTATTACACTGTATAGACCAAGAAAATAAAATTAAATGAAAGAATTTAAAATAAGACAACTCAATCCTGTTTGTAAATAAATAAATAGAGAAAGAGAAGAGAAGAGAGATAGCAAGAAGAAGAAGAAGATGATGATGATGAAGAAGAAGAGAGATAAAGAAGAGAATGAATCTGGGTGATTCAAAGGCGGTGGGGTGGCCTGGGTTTAATTAAAGCGCGTGAGAGACTGTTGATAACGTGCCCGCATGCGGCCGCGGAGGCAGGTTAGGGCAATCTTAATAGGTTGGGACTGATAACGAAAAGTGGCGCGCAGACTATGGCATGTGACATGTTTCGGGTCCGATCGAATTCCTTAATCGGTTGGAATATAATTATATTATAATAATAATAATATAAATACAACAACACACTTCATTTTCTATATAAAAAGAATAAGAATAAGAACAGAATAAAGGGACAGAACTCCACAAACTTCCTCCTTTGAGTCCTTTTATATTCTTTCCCTGTATTTGCCAGTTGATTACAAGATTCCAGAAACTTTTAAGTCACTGATCTTCCCGATTGTTTTAGTAGCTTTTCCTATCCAAATTTAAATTTAACCACTACTAAGGTGCGGCTTATGAGCTTTAGAACCTTCTGCTGAGACCCTTTTTTTTGGATTTCTCGACCGCAGGTTACGTTGGACCGTCGTTGGTCATTAGTTATATTAATATATTGACCAGTTACAGATCCAAGCTACTTCTGAATAAACTCTTCGGGGAGATTGATATTAGGTACTTTGTACCTACGCTGGCTCCGCTCCACCACAGACTGTCTCGCTATGCTACCTGCTGCTCTCCTGCTACAGCATTTTCGATATCCTTTCTAAACCCACTTATATCAAATCTAAATGTACCTCCAATTATAGGCTCATATTTAACAAAACTCCAACTTTGCAATCGAGGTTGACGATGCCTCATAATCGTCAAGTGTAACAGTGGCTCTATGTCGTCCAAAAGTTTAAACCATTTTTCAATTCCATTTCTGGCCAATATTTTATTACTATTGCTACGCCACGGTCTACTTAATTTTGTTTCCCAAGTGTCTATAATGAACAAGTCAAGGTTAATGCAATTGGTAATTAGTGATAAGATAACTGCAAAATTAAATGGCCCGCCATAGCCGTCAACAGGAAAGTTCATTTGTTCTAACTTATTGCAATTATTCGCAAGCATTAAAAGAGAATCGGTATTAAAATTATCAGCAAAATTAGATTGTTTAACTACGGCCAACTGACGTAGTGCCCTACAATTATCGGCAAGGGCAAAAAGACCGGAACTAGACAATGAAGCAATAATAACTGTTTCGAGAAAAGGATTGGCTTCAAAGATTGCTACATCCAAGCCACTTGGAAGATCTCCAAAATCACCATTAGCAATATCAACAGTCACCAGATTCCCAGATTTGAAAGAATTCTTTTTAAATTCTGTAGAAGGATCTGAATGTGAATGCACAAGTAATTTCAATGATGTAATATTTGTATAATCATATCGCGTGATATTTTTAGCTTTCACAGACATACATAGATCAGTGCATGTCTTTGATAACAGCGACGTATCAAAAAAACGATCCAACCAATAATAGGTGATAGTCAGCGATTTGACCGTTTTTAAATTGCTCAATGCCGTCCTAAGATGCTCATCATGGTCCTTTAAATTTGGATTTTTAGTAATTTTCCTATTAACATATATTGAAAGAACCTCCAATTTCAAACAGCACTTCATATTTTCTAAAAACAGATAGTAATTCTCTTCCGATAGTTTATAACCCCTCTCCTCCAAGGGTAACTCGATACGTAACCACTTTAGATTGTTCTCGAGAATATTTGGGTATAAGTTGATAAGATTTAATAGACCATTAGTAATAGATGAGCACAAGGATATATCAATCGAGGAGGATGATGGAGAAATTTCATTCTTCTTCTTTATATAACTTTCAACCAGTCCAAATGTTTCACCAAGTGCTGAATCAAATATTTCACCCCTCTTTCCGGAGATAACATTCATATCTATATCCCTCCAGGGAATATGAAATATATTAATAAATTGTATATTCGGTAAATTCTCAGGAATCAAAATATAGTCCTTTAAGAACCTTATAAATGGTAGTGGTCCGGAAGATTGCATGCTTCGTTGATAACCGGAATATATGGTGATCGTATGAATTGAAGACAATGCCTTTTCGGAAACTCTATGAGCCATAATTGCTGTAATTACTTTGTCATAACTTTTTGATCTAACTGTTTCTAAAGGTTGCCGATAACCATAGCCATGTGGCCCTAAAGATAATGGATTACCGAAAACGGGGTTCATATCTCGAGTTACATCTTCGAATTGTTGAATAATCAATTCTCCAAATGCGACATGGCCCCATACATAAGGAACTATAATATCATAGAACGTCTTGTTAGTTTTCAAAAGATGAACAAGGTCTTTCTGAGATAGATGGCCAATAATTATGTCTAGAACTTCGGCCGGTAAATTGGACAAAGTCATACTGAAATTCGGTTATCAAAGGGGAGGTGGGATTCGGAATATAATAATTAAAGATAATTCACCCATGGGCCCACCAACCCTCAGCTCGGGCCAAATTATAACTATGGATCTCTACAAGATGAATAAAGAGATCACCGACTCGGAGCTATTAGTAAAATGATGTTTAACCGACAAGATAAAGACCCTGATTAGAGAATATCCGGTAACCAGAACACATTTCCTTTATGTACATGCTGTACCTTACTTCTATGGTCACGCTGTATTCAGTATTGAGGCAGCCATTTATTTGAACAGATACTCAGGTCTTCTAGCAGAAGCGTAACAGTTATGTCAAATCTTCAACTACCCTGATACAGTAATACACCGTGAAGTTGGTACCGTGGTGACAGACATAGACGGAAATAGATCTTACATCAACATTAACACGCCGAATAGTTTGAACATATATCGGTATTTGTCAATGTAATTCATCCCTACAAATATTAAATATAATATTATCTTCTTCTGTTTCTAGTATTGTCCATAAAATGTTGCCGAGTACATCGCTTGGAGTTGTATCTACTAACAGCTATCGCTCTTACTGATGTAATTTCAGCTTCCATAGCTTCGAACTGTGAGGGAAGGTGCGATCTAACTCTCGCAGTACACTCATTTTTATGATGGTCGATATACCATGCTAATGCCTTATTGCTTGGGCAGTCAGTAGGCCTACCCTGAGGATATTCCGGATGCACCAAAATGAGACAATCTTGGGGATTATATCTAAACTATTTAAAAAGACTTCCAGTTTTTATATAGCCTCCACAAGGGAAAATATGGGGTCAGGAGTTTGTCATTCAATGGGCCTGGCAGCAAAACTTTTCACCTCGTTTTGCTACTTCTAGCAACCAGAGTCTAGACCAGGTAGTAGACCTCATTTCTCGAGCATAATTAAATCTCAGTCCGAATGTTATATTTGATGACCAGCGGCTGGACCTCTCGAGAGTCGAGCTATCGGTTCTGGGATTCCGAAGACATGATAAGAGCTTGAGACTTATTACCAGATAATTACCTATTTTAGCCGTGCAAATTCTGCGCGCGGCCGTGATACAGTAGGTAGATAACAGAAAGATATGCCGTAGGTTTCTTTGTTAGCTCTCGAGAATTGCATGTAATAAACACTTTTTAAGACGTGCTTATAACATACAAAAACTACGTGTCATATGTATCTCGGAATAAACCGTGCTTATTGAGGGTGTATCAAAATTACCCCTCGATTGACTAACTGATTCGGTTATCCCCAACGAACTACCCCGCTATCCTTCGGGGAAAAACTAACCTAATTTGGATTATCAATACTTTAGGAAAAAGGCACAAACCATCTACGCTGTGAGTGATTGGTTGAAAAATTTCCCCGAAGTTAACCCGATAAAACCTTATTGTATGTGCACTGTGAGTTAACCCGAAAAAAAAGAAATCAAAATCAAAATAAGAAATAGAGAGATTTTTGGGCTTGGAATGATGCAAGCAATCAAAAGATAAATGTTATTACATATTTATCGACAGATGTGGTAATAATGAGAGTTGATTAAAGATAGATAAAAACCTCCTTCGGCTCTCTCGACCGTCAGTAAGTCCTATCTGCCTCAAGAGTTCGAGTCGATTTTGGTTCAGGTCTACTACTATCGCTTCGAGTCTGGCACTGTTTTCTCGCTGTGAGAGGGAGACCACCAAGAGCAAAGAGAACGGTCTTGACTGCTGGAGGAAAACTAGGGTCTAACGAATGAGCATTAAAGGGTGGTACAGTATGGCGTTATCGTGAGGTACCCGCTTTTGATGTCTGGGATGCAGTAAAAAGATGGGTTTAACTGCTACCTAATGTTATCATTAGAGTATGCGGTTTGATTGTCCACTGCAAGGTTAATTAGATCCCTTGATGTTAACCAAAAATATATGGAGCTGGTAGCCTCAACCTGAAACAATTGAACCGTGGCCTGCAGGTCAGACGCGCAGAGGACCACTAACCACTAAGTTACCACTTCTCTCAGCCGCGTTGATAAAGTCACGATCATCTAGCTAAAATTATCTCTCTGAACCGCAACTTAATAATAAATTCGTACTGTAAAATTGTTAATAAAATGGTATGATACTGATAGGACAAATGGAAAACCTCAAGAGAAGAAAGAACTATAATCCTAGTGGCCTGATGAGGCCATCTTAGCAATCAGTATGATTTTGAATACGATTGAATTTCATTTGAAAATGTGGTCAATCGGCAATGGTGGGGTTTGCATATTTGGGGCTCAAAGCGCAGCTGAGGTGCGCTGATGTGCTGCATCAATTCCGAGTTGCGGCCAACAGCCTCGCCTCCTCTTTCTGGCATGGCATATATATATTGCTGCGCTGGGTTGCGTAGGGGCAAGGACAACTGGGCGAAATGAGAACCTTGTCCATGATTGTGGAGGAGTACAGTATACCTCAGTTTCAGACTGAGTTTAAACTGACTGTGGCCTGACCGACAGTTTACAAAGTGATGATAACTGAAGCTCTGCATTGTATTGCTGTTAACGGTTAACAGAGTTAAAGTTAACTTTAACGTTAGCTAGCTACTGATGCTGCTGCGCACTGAGCAAGTTGTCTCAAGTCTCATAAGGTAATCCCCCTAAAAGCGGGGGTACGTTAAATAAAAAAAATCAGGAGAAAATTTTTTAAATAGAATTTAATAGTGCACGCTATATTCGAGAGATGATGATATTTTCTATCCGTATCGTGACCGCCTGACTGAATCTCAACATGTTTATTTAACAGATATCTACCTAGACAATATGCATACATGTAAATATTACGTCAATTTACGTGTAATATGCAAAGGGAAACCAAAATGAAGGAAGCCAAGTGACTGAATTTTGCTCAGCTAGCAGTCAGCGGGCATGCCAAGATCTATAACTAATAACTTAATTTTAATCAATAATAATTATATTATGCTGTGCTGGCCGCCAGATGACACGGGAAGAAATTATTTGAGCTACAGATTTACCATGGCACGTATTATTATTCTCCCGAGAGACGATGGCGATGAGTTGATTTAACTTGCTCTTGTCGTGCTGTAACAGGTTGCGATTCGAGACGGCGACTGGATTTGTCCCCCCACGCCTACCATAACTAGTTAATGAAGTAGCCGAACCGAGTAGAACAGAATTAATCGATGTAACGTTATGGACCCACGTAACGTTACAGGTTGAAAGGCCAGCGAGTGGTCGTCAACACAGCCAAGTTCTAGTTAACTACTTAAGGAAATGTAACTTTTAATAGTTATCATGATGAATAAATTAAACCTAGCGGAACCCCTAGAGGGCTTTTAGAGATTTTTTTGTTAGCCCGATTTTGCATTCCAGGTTAGAACACGATAACTATGTACTATTGCGGTACGGTTTCTTTTTTTTATTTTTATTTTTTTTTTGAAATAGTATCGCCTACTCCTGAAGTTACTTATCACTTTTCCTCTAAATTTTACAAGTTTTGCAGAGATCATACGGACGATCTCCTGCTCTCTACTTTCAATTGCTTTCCTGACTACGCGTTTAAAAGAAGATTACAGGAACATTCTTAAATCCTTCCAACCGAGACATTACTACCCAATGATACATCACTCTGGAGCACTAACAATAAGCTACAATAAGTTACTAACGGTCAGCTATCTGCTACGGTCTGTTACCGAGTGTTACGGCCTGCTACAGTCTGCTACGGTCTACCACGGTCTGCTACGGTCTGCTACGGTCTGCTACGGTCTGCTACGGTCTGCTACGGTCTGCTACGGTCTGCTACGGTCTGCTACGGTCTGCTACGGTCTGCTAC
>JAJMIF010000014.1:0-98443 GCA_030583505.1 Sugiyamaella castrensis | reverse complement strand
GCTACAATCTGCTACAATCTGCTATAATCTGCAATTATGCTACAGATCAAATACTTAAAACTTAACATAACCTCAATCTAAGCTGCTCTTCACTGCGTAAATCTGTAGCTGCGTCGGTCTGCAGTAGCGTAAATCTTTACCGCGTTAGCTAATCTTAAGCTAGCTGTATCGGCTGCATTAACCTCTTTAGTCTGTGTTGAGGATCGAGCGGCCTCGTGCGGCATAGTTTTTAAGGGTATATTTTTACTTTAGATTTCTACTCCTGCAGTTTTAGACTTGAACTGAATTAAACTGAAATGAATTGAACTGGACTGGACTGAACTTAACTTAACTTCTTCACTTCACTTTACTTCACTTCACTTCACTTCATCGTTATCATCTTATTCTCAACTACTAATTCTTGTATAACTTTGCGAATTTTGATTGAAATATAATATAATATTTATCATCTCTATTACAAAGATAAGGATAAATAAACAGACAGCAAACGAGGTCTATCTAGGTTGATTTGCGATAGGTCGTTTTGGTTTTGGTTTTGGTTTTGATCTTGATCTTGATTTTGTTTTGATTTGATTTGTAATAGTAGACGTTTGATTTCTTTCATTCCTTTGATTAATCATTTCTAATCATGACTGGAATTAATATCGATTCTTCTTCTTCCTCTTCCTCTTTACCAACATCTAATTTTAATGCCTCAACTACTTCCCCAACTAATAAACGCTTCTCTGGAATGCGTTCTTTAGCTAAATCTTTCTCCACTTCTATTAGACAAGGAAAAGATAACAATAACATCAATAATGAATTAATAATTAATGGTATAATAACTCCAAATACTTTCAGTGCTAATAATTCAACTAATAATAGTAATAGGAGTAGCTGTGATCACCCTTCAATATATCATAACAACTCTCTTATTCATCAAAAAATAGTAGATAATGAAAATCATCTTTCAAATTATGGATCTTTACCAACTCCTCCTCCTACATTACCTATAGAAGATCTTATCACATCTTCAATTACTAGTCCTGCCCCTGCTATATTTGATATATCTGAACATATTAATATGCAATTTTGTGATGAAGATTCAATATCACCAACATCTAATCATTATCGTCAGAATCATGATGAATCTTTTTCTGATTCTTTTTATACTATAAGTCCTCATGATACAGGATCTGGAACTTCTCCTTCTTCATCTGGTACTTCACCGGAATCTCATCATGGAGGTGATGAATATAAAAAAGTATGGATAGCTCCAGGGTCAATGGAAATTGAAGGTTCAAATGATATCATTCCAGGAATAATTATTCCTGGCTATTCTTCTTTTGAAGGAGGATTAAATGCCCCTCAACAAAAGGAATTTCAAGATCCTCCTCCTAATCAATACCAGCATCGGCACCAGGGTCAACTTCAACTTCAACAACAACAATTTCCAGTTGAAGATGATGATTTTCGTGAATCAGAATCTTCGTCATCTTCTTATTCCAATTCTTTATCATCATCTTCTGCGCCATCGCCGAAAAAATCTCATCAGAACGATGATAAATTAATGATGATGATGATGAACTCGTCAGTCGCTGATTCTAATAAAGAACAAATCTTAAAATCTGCGACTACCAAAGCTTTATTATCCTCCAAATCAGACTCAGCTGTAAGTACAACAGCTTTATCGCCTATTGATACAACACCATTAGATACATCTGTTGTTTCTTTACCGCGTCCTAGTTATTTTCCTGATTTTGATCCTAATGATTGGAATGATACATCCAACCTCAAATACAAATTATTAATCGATGACCTTCCAACAAAATCTAGAGTGGAAACACAAATTAAACTTGTTCTTAATTTTTCTCCTCCCCCTCCTCAAACTTCTGCCCATTTACCTTCCGACACTATATCCAAACCTAAACTTCAACTAAAGTCTCCTTTTACTCCTTCTCCTGAAGTACTTCATATTGAAACAATCGTTGTCTGTTATAGTAATCTTCATCATTATACAAATATGTGTAAAGGTTGTATAAACAGAGAACGTAAGCGAGCTTCTCGTAAGAAAGTTCGTTTACCAATCGAAGAAGCCCATTGGCGTGAAGGTACTGAAAAGAGAGCTATAGTTTTCAATTGTAAAGAAGTAGTTGATTTTGGTGTTGTTCATGAAATTGAAGTTGATGGTAAAATGGTTGAATCCAGTCAAGTAGAGTTACCTATGCGCTTAGCCTGCTATTGTCGTCATCATAATGAGAAGATTGGATTTAAGTATGTATTCACCCAGTCGACTCTGGAGCCTTTTTTGATTGTTTACTAACGTTATTTTTTTAGAACTTTTTTGGCTGTAAAAGATCATCTTGGAAATGTGGTAGCTCGTGCTTCGACAACTCCTGTAATGATCACTGATGATCATAAAGCTGGCCCTCTGACTATTCCTCCTGTTATTACTGCTCCTTCATCCATTTCAAACAGTCCATGTGCAGTTGCTCCACCTAATCCTAAAAAGCGAAAATCAAGTGCTAATGATTATGATTATGATGATGATAGTGATTCATTACAAAGAAAGCCTGTGCCGGTTCAGTTCCTTAATCACCAGCCAATGGATAACCAGATGTCTGAAACTCGATTCCAGAACAACAACAACAACAACAACATCATCAATAATAATAATAATACCATTGATTATCGTGATAGCCCTAATGCTACTAATAATCATTCACCTATGACTTCTAATTCCGGTTTTAGTAGCAGAGCTGTCACTCCTGGTTCAACTGATGGAAGTAGCTTTGAAAGGCAATCATTCGATGGCAGTACAAGCATCTCAATTGGTTCAAATAATGGTGGTTTTGGAATTCAACCTGTAAATAGTTGGATGTCGTTTAGAAATTTTGAGGGCCAGATTCCTGAAATTAAACGGGTCATCCCTGGATCTGGATCTATTCGCGGTGGAATTGAAGTTACCATTCTTGGAACAGGGTTTGTTAATGGATTGGTGGTTCGATTCGGTGATAATAAATCGCCGGCAAGTCATTGTTGGAATAGCACCACTATTGTCACTTATTTACCTCCTGCTCAACTCGAAGGTCTTGTTAATGTAACTTTTGATGGTTGGATAGGCGGCTCAGAGAACAAATTATTTCGGTATTTCGATGACACTGACCGTCAATTGATTGAACTTGCTTTACAGGTTGTTGGTCTTAAGATGAATGGTAAATTGGAAGACGCCCGTGAGATTGCTAGACGAATTATTGGTAGTGGTGCCGATTTACCCGGTGAGCTTCGTCAACAACTGTCAGGTGGAGGCAGCGGTAGTGGTGGTGGCAACTCGCGTTCTTCACTCAATGGTGAAAATCTAGAAAGATTATTAATTTCGTGTTTAGATTTTGTCAACAATCCAGAGATTACTTCTGTTTCTTGTGCTACTAACTGGGACATTTGTAATTCTGAAGAACAAACAATGCTCCATTTGGCAACCAGTAGAGGATTCACTCGTCTTTGTTCTGTATTAATTGAGTCGGGTGCTTCGTTAGACTATGGTGATAAGAATAGATTTACTGCTTTACACTTTGCTGCGTTTCATAATAAAGAAGATATTGTTCGACTTTTGTTAAATGAAGGAGCCGATCCATGGATCCGTACAGGTGATGGTCGTACTGTTATTGATTTGGCAGGAAATGAGCTTAGAGCAGTATTATTAGATGAATTCTTTGGCGAATATTCTGATAGTGAAATTGCTAGCGTTGGAGTATCGGATGATGAAGAAAATGTTATCAACCCAGAATCACAACAAGACGAAGAACCGATTGAATGGGAAGAGGATTTTATGCGATCATCAATGATACCTTCATCAGCATCAGCTCTAGCTCCAATTCCAAGTTCAAGGCGTTCTTCACGACGGTCTTCAAGAAGATCGTCCAGGAGAGCTAGTGTTGTTACTGAGCTATCATCAGGATCTGTTGGCGTTATTGGTCCTAGTGGTGGTTCAAATAGTACTGTTGGTACTCATGTTAGAGGACGAACACTTGCAGATTACTGGGCCGATTTGCGTGATAATGCTAGGAACAGTGCGACTGGGTTCTTACGTCGTACAACCGGTGCAGGTGCAGTTGGTGGAGGAATTGCTGACGAACATCAACAAATTGTGGCTGCTTTTTGGAATTTTCTTATTCCAGAACGGCCCATGGCTGCCAATCCTCAGGGTGGTAATGGTACTTCTGAAGATATATCACCACCTCCTAGTTATGACGAGATTTTCCCAGAAGGAGCTGCATCATCGAAAAGTTTCCAGGGAGCAACATATGAAGCCGATAAGCAGCAAGAACAACAGTATGCTCAACAGGAGCAAGCGTCGGTTGGTTCTTCTTCAAGTGAAGAGCAAGAATTAACTGCTGACGGTAATTCTAGTGAAGATAACGTTGATGAGGAAGACAGGGTACTCCAAGCTTGGAAAGAAAAGCAAAAAGGTCTACGTAATGATAAAATGTTTTTCTTCTTTTGGTTACCAGTATTTATTTTCATGTTGGTTTGGATGTCATTAAAGGCTATTTCCTATATTGATACTATGGATTTTACATATATCAAAGAACGAGCTGTTTCACAGACTAAGTCGATTCTTCAATTAGGGACCAGCAAATATTTATCTCAGCAACAGCAGCAGCCACAACAACAACAGCATCCTGAACTGATTGTTGGTGATGGACAAAGATTATGATCATTTATTTGAGTTTTAATGTTTTATGAATATGTGGTTTGTAAATTTTTTTTGAATTTTATAATTTATATAAATAGATTATTTTTAAGAAAAGATGTGGTGGTGATTGTTGTGCCGGAGGCAGACATCAGACCTGGAGGGCACTGGAGGGCACTGGAGATTATGAAAGTTCATAAAATGTTCTATATATAATACAAATTGCAAACAAAAAATACCATACACAACGGACGGATGATGACTCATGAAATATGGTGTACTTCTAAGTCTTCATATACCGGAGTTGAATCGGCAATAATAATATCACGACAATGAATTACTTGTAATTCTAAACTTTTCATACTCTCAGCATCTCCAATAACACCAACTGAAATATTCCCCAATGATTTGGCATACTTAGCAGTATGATCCAATACTCTATGCATTATACTAAGTACATCTCTAAGAGCATTGAAAATAGGTAAATCATCAGAAACAGTAGAATCATCAACTTGTTCTGTACTAGTAATATATTTATGAAATTTATCCAGAAATAAAGCAGCAAATAAATCACCAGTTCCAGTGAAATATCCATTAATAACAGGAAATTCAAAATAAAAGGCCCTAGGTTCTCCATTTGATTTTACAGTCGATCCAAAAGCATATAAAGTTGAATCCGATTCAGGTAAACTAACAGACGATAAAATAACATTTGGGACATGATATTCGGTATGAAGCACTTCAATAGCTCTTTTGGCAGCATCCACAGAATCAACTTTAATACCAGTAAGGATTTCAGTTTCAAAACCATTCGGGGTGACTATAGTTACTTGACCCTCTTTAAGAATTTTCTTGTATTCTGGAATAACTGCTTCTGAAACATATAATTTACCTTCATCACCCATGACAGGATCTAATAACCATATTGAATGAGGAAATCTTTCTGCTAAATCTTTCCCAATTTTGCCCACTGTTGCTACTGCTTCAGCTGAAGGAATGTATCCAGTGAGAAGGGCATCATATTCAAACCCTATTTCTTTAAGACCCTCGTAAATATCTAGAATCTCAGAAGCAGATGCTTTAGTACCTTTAAAAGATCCATACCCAGTATGATTTGATAGATGGACAGTATTCAAAACATCAACATCCCATCCACGGAGTTGGAGAGGAAAAGTAGCTGCTCTATTACCCACGTATCCATGTACTACATGGGATTGTACAGAAAGGACTCTTTTCAGATCAGGATTCATTGTGAAGCAAGTTTAGGCTAATAAGACTGAAAAAAGTGACTGTTGTTGATTTTCAAATGAACAAAAGTCTAGGGGAAGTCAGTTAAACAGATGAAGAATAATTAGTTAGAAGCAATTCTACTGAATCTGTCACGAATAGCGTCAATGAAGGAAATAATCTATGCCGAACCCAACCTATAACAGATAGCCCATCTATCCTTCACCTATCTATCTCAATTAGGTCCGAGAGAGTTCTATCTAACTGATAATATTACCGATAGGATATTCAGATCTAGAGTCAGAGTCTTTGTGAAACTTTCTGTCATAGACCTAACCCATAGAAATAGGTTACGTAAGTTCAATTAACGTTGGTTTACTTTAGGCCGGTTAACTGTAGATGCATATAATATTAATAGCCGTTAACAGTTGTTATATAACTTAAGTTGTTAACTATAAGTTAACTTTAACTATATGTCATGCATGCAAGAATCAGCATTTGCCGACGTGTAGTTATTTAATTAACGTTAAGTTAACTAACTACATTGACATAAAATAAATAACATAGCTAATATAGAGCCTAGAAAAAGCTATGAATTATAATTACAAACGGAGTTTCAATGAATATATGGTAAATAACCAGCTTCCGTGACTATCCAGACGCGATAATTCGCTAGAGGGTAGTGTGGAGGCTAACTGTGACCGTGGAAGATATCTTGTTCCAACGGCTCATGGCCGCTGCGGCTCCACTCTAATTAATTAACGGTTAACCGTTAAGTTAACGTTAATTACCGTTGTTGATTAAGTTAAATGTGCTTGTGCAGCTCGAGTCTGAGTCTGGCGGCTGGCACCCCCACTTCATGCATGCCCCCTTTTGAATGATTGATTGACTTCAATGGCATTATCACCCATCTAAGTCCTTTAATAACATATATGCCCCCCATATTTTATATCCTCCTAGTTTATTCTATTAAAAGATTTAAAAAGTTTGAAATTTCATGCCACGAAACTCCATCAGCGGCACCCACAGACTCAACAGACTTAAATGAAACGACATTTTTTTTCTCTGTTTTAAGCTTTGAACATTTAATTTCCCAGGATCGATCATATTTTATAAAAATTATTCCATGAATTACTCTTTGACTATTATTCTGTTGATTTGTTAGTTGTTTGGACAGCAACTGCAACTACAACTACAACTTATAGTTACCTATCTTCATTGTTTATATCGTTATCTCATTATCTCTATCGACTTATATATTCGTTTCCGCTTTTTTTGGTCAAAAAGATGACAACTGCCTCTAGCGGCGTTGCTGTTGATGAAAATCAACAAAATCTCAAGTCAGTAACAACTGATGACAGTAGTGGTTCTTCATCAATAATAAGTTCACTCGGTAGTACCGACTCGGATACCATTGACGTTTCATATCCAGTATTTGCTTCTTCCTGGGAGACTAATAGTACCCTGATAATTGGAGGAGGTGGTGGAGAGGGTCGTAATGGTGTGAAAAACAAGATAGTAAGTACTGTAGGTGACTGGCTGATTGTCATGGATGTGACTGGCGGATTGTCATGGAGGTGACTGGCGGATTGTCATGGAGGTGACTGGCGTATCGTCATGGAGGTGACTGGCGGATTGTAATGGAGGTGACTGGCGGATCGTCATGGAGGTGACTGGCGGATTGTCATGGAGGTGACTGGCGTATCGTCATGGAGGTGACTGGCGGATTGTCATGGAGGTGACTGGCGGATCGTCATGGAGGTGACTGGCGGATTGTCATGGAGGTGACTGGCGGATCGACATGGAGGTGACTGGCGTATCGTCATGGAGGCTGGCGTATCGTCACGGAGCATTGACTGGCATTTCCAGCCCGGATGAGCTAACATTTTTCTAGAGCATAATAAAGGTAAAGCCTGAATCAAAAGGAATGACAATTAGATCGGAAATCGTTCTTGCAGCTGATGAAGATAACCCTACAAGTTTAGATGTTAGTAATGGTCGAATCTATGCTGGTATAAATCGTAGTTCAGAACTTATTCAAGAAGGAAAGAATTCTCATTTACGTGTATTTAGTTTCCGGAATGGAAAGGACAAACCAGCAGTTCAATCTGCCTATAAAGTTTTTACAGGTTGTGATGTTAATGAATACCAAAAATGTACTCGAGTTTCAGGATCTTTATTAGCAGTGAGTTCGTCATTGAGTCCGGGATCAATTCATGTATTTAATACCGATCTTCTAAGATCTCCTAGTAGTAATGCAACCGGTACTAGTACAGCCACAGCTGCTACTGCCTGTCTTTATAGGAAAACTCTAGGACTGGGACCAGTTAATGATATGGATTTTTTGTCATTAGATTCTTCTAGTTCGAGTAATTCCTCCAAAGCAAGCAAGAAATTATTGGCATACGTTAGTGACTCAAAACTTTATGTCATTGATGCTTTGACTGGTGAAGAGAATATAGTAGTTGATATCCCCCGTAAAGATATAAAGTTCTCCAAAGCAAGATTCATTGATGAAAAAACAATTGTTGTTGCCGCTAATATTAATTTAAGGAAAGGAGTAGTTTTATATAAATTCAATTCCTCCTCCGGTGAAAGGTTACAGACAAAGACATTCTCTTCTTCTAAGATCAAGGCTATTTCAGCAATGGACGCAGGCACAAAATATATTGTTCTTGGTACTGCTGATTGCAGTTTGGTTATTGTTTCAAGTGTTAATCTAGGTGTTTTAAAAAAATTGGAAAAGGTTCATGATATAGCTATTACAAGTGTTGCATTGAATCCTGCCCAGACAAGGATAGCAAGTTCTTCAGTATCTGGTACGGTTCACGTTGTTGAATTGCCCTTAGATGGTATTTTCAATGGTGGAATTAAGAGTATTATACATGCTTTCTGGAGCTTGATACTGATAGCATTATTAGCAATACTTTTACAGGCATTGATAAAGCGACAATTTTTTGATGATTTACTCAGTACTGTAACCCTGTCAAGTACTGAACGTTTTACTAGTACCACGAATAGTCAACTCGTTAGTAGTTTGTCATCATCAGGAATTCATCGGGCTATTGATACATCGGAAGTTGAGAGACAATGGGATCCAGATGAAGATTTTCTTTGAATTAATTTCCTCGGTTTTTGTTTGATATAGAGAAAATGATATCTTTTTTATTCTGTTTAATTTTTTCTAATTTATTTTAATTAACCGTTAATGCATTATTAGAGACTATCTAAGAAAAGGATATAAGTAACATGATATATATAATTACTGATTTTCATCCTCCAGTGACTGCCCTCCGTTAGAGATCATACCAGTAATTAGACCGATTGTTCTGGTCGTTGGTGATGCGAGTATCATTTTAGTCCTTCCTCTGATTCCCTTCGTTAGAAGTCGACCCTCCACTTGTTCTAAGACTACTTCTTGCCTTTGCTGCCAGATCTGCGAAATCATTAGCATGCTTACGAGCCCAAGTATCCCCATCGAAATCCTTCTTATTTACAACATGAGTGGTTTGATCAGATTCAATCGATTTCTCCCACACCTCTAACCGCCGGCGTAGTTCATGTATATCAGCCGGATGCTTTTTATCGTCACAATTGGCGTTCCATAAATTGATCCATTCTCGATAACGCCTTTCCATCATTTGTTTAGAACCTTGATTAGGCAATCCTAAATCCGAAAGACTTCGCCTTAAACTAGAAACGGAAATGTTTCCATAGAGAGGAGGAACTATCTTTCGGTTGGAAGGCTTAGTAGTAGTATTAGACTTCAACTTCGTCGGTGACAATTTTCTTTTGAAATTACTATTAGATTTTAGACTGGAAGAATTAAGACATTGTGAAATATGTGAACCTTCTATCTGGGATATGGGCATTCTTATACCACATATAGGGCATTCTCCTTGCTGCTGATTATCTTCAGTCGATGATACAAAACCTTCATTATCCGGCTTTCTCCTTTTCCGTGATGAACGACGGGGGTCCTGACCTGGGCTGTTTTCTGACTTGTTATCTGTTATGCTGGATGAAATCTCTATTATCCCATCATCATCATTTTCAGATCCCACTGACGACCGCTTGGATTGGTCTATTAACTCCTCCGATATTATCGATATATTTTTCTTATCCGTCCCTTCCGATATTATCGATATATTTTTCTTATCTGTCCCTTCCAATATTATCGATATATTTTTCTTATCTATCCCTTCCTCTGGTATCGCCACTAATTCCATTAACTTTTCTCGAATATTCACAAACTGATCTGTAGCTTCTTCAATAGTAGTATTATTTCTCAACTCGCCTATTTGAATATCATGACGACATACTGGACATCCCGTACTACCAACACCAGACAAATGTGTTCGAATGCAATAAGAGCAAAAGGTATGGCTACATCTAGTTATCATCGGTGCCTTGAAAAAATCCTTACAAATATGACATCTTAACGTACTATCTAAGCCTCTTAAATATGGTGCCCTTGTAGTCAACCAATCCAAGCTATCTGTCTCCTCCATATCTAGTAATAGGAATAACAATAAGTTAATGACAGGATAACAATACCTTGGTAGAAAAGATAGTGAAGATAACAATACTCCTGTAGCAGTGACAGCAGTAACAACAAATTTGGTAATAAGAAATATTGTGAGGAGCATCCGTCCTATTAATTTGCGGTTCGAGATTTTTTCGCGTTTTATGCGCTGCGGAAGCCGTGCGGATTTGCACGTGAACAAAGTTAAAAACATGCAGTTGTACTGTACGGCTTAAGAAATGGAATTCGAAGGATTTGGCCCTCTCGAGTCAGCGAGATCTGGGGGTCTGTTCGGTCTGAGTTGTTGCCGCTGGAGACGACACGGGGCACTCTGGCGTCCAGGTCCAGGTCCAAGTCAGCTAAAATCTTATACACTAGTCGACATATCTTTTCCTTTCTGGGACTCAGCATACCCCGACCTATAAAATACGCAATCCATCTAGAGAAAAAACGGTGGTTGGCCCTGACCCGTTCAGTTAGCCGTGCGGATGGTTTGCTGACCCACAGCAAGGCGCTAGGCTGGCTGTTCATTCGTCGCCTGGCCAGCTGCGTTACGCTACGGAGATGGGTCAGAGTTACATGTCTACATAATTGTACTTAACGTGGTTGCATCAACTTATTTTAAATTACAGTTGAAAGAAGAGAAATGATGGAGATAAATGAGTTGACCAGTTCGCGATCAGATATACTGCTTGAGTAATTATAGTTAATTAGTTTAGATCTAAAATAGAGCGAATTCAATGAATTTTAAATTTAACGAGCGAAGTTCCCTAATAAAATCCGATGTCTTATGGTTGTCAATTACTCCGCGTAACAGTTAAAATCAATATGTTAATTGAATAAGTTAACTTAACTTTAACGTTATCTTAATTAAATTGGCGTTGTGACAAAATAGTTTGTCAGGATAGCTAACTCTTTGAAATATCGATCTCCAATTGATTTCAAAGTTGATATTGCGGATCTCACATCTGTGGTAATAGACATATATTCTGCCCGAGACTATGCTTTTTGTTTGAGCAAGATCATCTTTCTAGCATTATTCACTAGCCCCCAGAGATGCAGGGTTTGTTCTTCCAAAAAATTCTGTAGCCAGTTAATTTCACTGTAATAGGCCTCTTCTGACTCTGAATGTGAAGGAGCAGGAAGTGAACTGTTATCGACCTGCGACGATCCCGAAGAATTGTCAATCGCAGCTGGAAGGATAGGAACTCATGTGCTGTCGCTGTGCAAAGACGCTGAGGAACCATCAGTCACATTTAGGCCTTTTTCACTGTTGGCAGACGTGGGAAGAAATATATAATCAAATACTGCCAATTCCTCGGAATGGTATACGGTATTAATCGCATGGAATCCCTCCGGAATTATTTTTTTTGACGGACTAGTATTCACTGGATTTCCAGCACGGCAACAATACCAAACCTTTTACCATGCATGCAGGTAACCAGTTTCCCACCAACGCGGCTTTCTTTTAGTCACCTCGAAGGTGAACCCATCGCTCGAGCTCTTTTGTTGATCCTAACTCGAATTTATATACGCCAGATTCAAAGACTCTGTTAGACATGTCCACATCGTTAGTGTATCCTCCATCCTTCAAAACTCTAAGCAAAGTGGATTCTCTTTATAATAGATTTATTAATAATCCTAAAATAAATGAATGTCGACGATTGAATGATGTTTGTTATTTCCTTTAGCACAAAACATGAATGAATGGCACTAGAGCGGATGATGTTTATATACTTATATGTAATATACAGTTATAAAAGAATATGAGCGAATAAAGAGAGATCCAATTTGATTTAAAACGAACTAGATATAAATCTGTAAATGAATCTGAGCGAATGAAGAGATTAAAAAAAAGAAAAACGCGACAAGCCTTTCCAGGGACGGGCCGGCGCGGTTTGTTGGCGTAGCGCGTTTCCTCGCTTCAGTACTCCCAGCCTCCTCCTTCCCAGTAGTGCTGGGCCCGGCCGAGCGTCCCGGCCAGGAGTGCAGTACTGGTCCGACCCACCTCGACGACAAAATAATGAGTGCATTTTTTTTTTTTTTAATCTTCAGTACATTTATTCAGATTATATATTTTACATATACTACATTCCTCCTAGATTTGTCTTCACGGGCAGTTGTTACCCCAGACTTCCCTGATCTTAAGACTTGCGATCATAAATGCCGTGGGCTTTCTCAGCGTTTTGGTAAATTCGCGCCTTACATTGCATAAGTTTTTAGCTGAGTTGCTCTTTCTCGTGAGCCTGGGTCCTGGGGCCACGTCAAATAACTTAAGCCGCCGAAGGCAAAAGAGAGCCCCCACATTCTCCCCACTATTTGCTCCTGGCATTTTGACTCCAGATCTATTCCTTTCGCCGTAAGGACGTTGTTCGAGAAATAATGGATCCCCTCAGCGAAAGAGCGAGATCTATATGTCATTTCCAATAACTGTTTTAGACTTCCAGAAAAGCGAGCAGTGAACGGGGTTGTATACACTAAAGCTAACATTAAGTTACCGGAAACGTATTTCTTGTTCGTGCTTGCAGCGATGCATCGAAGTGAACGTACGGCATGGCCTCAACCTGGTTTAATCTTCTTTTAAGTTCTTTTTTTTATTGCCAGCCAAGCAGCATTATGTACGGCACAAAACATGTAAAGTTAAGGTTAACGTTAACTTAACGACAACGGTTATTAATACCTAACCGGTCCGGGATAGTACTGTACAGAAGTACAGCACAGAAAACCTTGTAACATACATAACTCCTGCCCTGGCAGTAACACAAAAGTTCCGTACAAAGTACACGTACGTACGAAACATCATGAGTGGCTTGTGAAATTTCAAGCGGCTTCTTCAGAAAAAAAGAACCCGATACAACCTACTGCCTCCCGTCCTACCTCTTCCTTTTCCATTTTTCATATCTTTCGGTCTGTTTTACTTTTCCACTTTTTGCTGCTCAGTCACCACCATTTGTTAATACTCTTCTTACTGTTAATTATAAACTCATCACCACCTTTAAAATGGTTAATCCAGCTATATCTAATCTTGTTATCATGCTTACCATGATGCAAGTTTCTAAGAAAATTAATTTCGAAGATCCTCAGATCCTTTTAGGTGTTCGAATTCTTTATGTCGTTAGTAATCTTATTATCTTTGGATTATATTTTTATACTAGATCACAAATTCTTAAAAAAAATGATCTAACTACTCTGAAATATGTTGAACCTCCTTCTGCTTTTGGTGGACAAAGTGAATCGAAATTTGTTACTACTACTGTTAAAGAATATGATCTTTCTCAAGTTACTGCTGCTGTTAAGGGAGTTTTCCAAGGTATTGCAATGATGGCTGTTATGCATCTATATATGAAATATACCAATCCTTTGTTGATTCAATCTATTTTACCAGTTAAATCTGCTTTTGAACATAATATTGTTCAAATCCATGTTTTTGGTAAACCTGCTACTGGTGATCTTAAACGTCCATTTAAAGCTGCTAGTTTGTTTGGTGGACCATCTGGTGATGTTAAGACTGATAAGAAGAGTATTGCTGTAGCAGAGACTGCTGGTTCTGGTGGTGTTAAGGAAGATTAAACAGATAATAATAATAATAATAATAATAATAAACAATAGGGATTAATCCATTTACTTTGTGTGGAAAGTGGGGAATTTGGGTTGTAAGGAAGCAAAAAAAAACATATGTATTTTAGTTGTTGTTGGATAGAATATAAAATTTTCAAACAATTCTGTAGATGTGTCAAATAAAATCACCGTCACTGTGTAGTAGTTGATTTCGCTCGATTTGAGATCTTTCTTCTCTTCTCTTCAAAATCCAAAGACTACCGGCAACATCGTAATGCTTCGGTATAATACCATATACAGCTTTCATTGCACGAGAGAAGCGAGCCAAGCAACAAATTGACTGCCCGATATCACATTGATTTAAGATATTCAATAGATTCTTGCACTTTGGTTAACTCGGCTGATACATCAGGTACTTGACCCTGTAGAGAATGAAGTTCTTCAGAAGTCTGATTGAATTCTTGTTGAATCCGTTGCAAGGTTTGTGTTTCTGGCAATGTGATGGTAGTGATGACATTATTACCAGAAGAAGATTTTAAATTATCAATACCATCTTGTAATATTTTATTTTCTCTCTCTAATTTCTCTTTGTATCTAGCAGAAGCAATTTCAGGAATACTACGTCTAAGCTCTGTTACTTTAAGAGTTTCTTCATCAACAAGTGCATATAATTGACGCAATTGTTCATTAAGTTTTGTATCAAAAGGTTCAATTTCTTGTGGTTCTTCAGTTAAACTATTTACTAATGAAGAAACACTAGACATATCTTTACCATCAACTATTAATGAATGACGAGCTAATTCTAATGAATCATTGATAAATTGACGAACATAAGATAAAACTTGGTCTCTTAATGGATCAACATCATCTGTTGTTGTTGAAGTAGGAAGATCTAAATCAACTTTTTCTTCAATAGCTCTATTGAATTGATTCTTAATATACCTAATATCTTCTGAATTAAGATGAAGTTTTTTATGTAAATTTGATTCATCCATTAGGAAGAGGACTGATCCAGAATCAATCCAAGAATAGTTACTGAATATTTCGGAATAGAATACAGAGAGCTCTAATGATGTTAAAAGCAAAGTTCACGAAGAGACGAGTTAGGTCGGATGTCGCGTCTGGATCGCGCCTACGTAGTCGGTCGACACAGTTATATTGACAGGGTATTCGGTCTAGGACTAGTAGCAACTGACTAGGTGGTATTCCTTTTGTATTTCATAACTAAGATAGAAAACTAGAACTATAAGAGACAAACGTTAATAAATATAAAGACTTGCCATAGGGCAAGGGTAGTGAAGAAGGGTCCTTTCGTGAAGGCGCGAATTTTCCAAAACGCTGAGAAAGCCCACGGCATTTATGATCGCAAGTCTTAAGATCAGGGAAGTCTGGGGTAACAACTGCCCGTGAAGACAAATCTAGGAGGAAATGTAGCACCCTAAAAAGTGTTGTTTTATGTGTAAATATATATCTGAATAAATGTACTGAAGATAAAAAAAAAAAAAAAAAAAAGAAGAAGTAGAGGGTCTACTACTCCCCACTCCAGATGAATAAGTTGTCAATTTTGACATATAATCGGTTACTTGAATATTTATAGTATTGACAGGGGTATTCGGTCTAGGACTAGTAGCAACTGACTAGGTCAATATTTATAGTGCAATATAGTGTTGATGAAATAACTCCTCATTTTGAGCATGACTACTGTCCTGACCCAATGTCTTAATACTCACCTGCCTCACTAATTGAGAGTTTCTGATTCTCACTTCATCATAGAGGACATTCCGAACTACCTAGTACAGTACAGTACGGTATCAGAAACTAACTTTGGTCTTTTCCTGCATGATCCGCGAATATCACACGTTCATCCAGGTTACCTTAACTTTAACGTTAAATTATAGCCGTGCTAAATTGCTGCATGCTATTTTCCTCGTGTTCACATGTGAACCGAAGGTAAGGCCGGAAAGTCTATCGCTCGTTGCCTCAGCGCCGGCAAAGCTAGATCCTTATCTTTCTTGCAGACCCTTAGTTCTACTTTCGAGATATAGAAAGAACCATTCGTTCGTGGCAGTCGGTGGATTCCAGGATTTCCATCCCCTCCCTTCCCTGGTAGGTGTCTGGGCAAAGCTTCTCCGTATGTGCACTTTGTTTACTATGAGTTGTTGCTTAAGCAACAGACCCTCATTATAGAAATACGTTTATCCACCCTTGGGTGACAATTGGTCATAATTTCACAAGATTCAGTGATATTTACTGATAACCTGATTGGGAATTATTATATCACCATTCAACAGATTTCCCTTTTGATAAACGACGACGCGTAATAGAAAGAGAATAACCAAAGAAGAGCTACAAAGAAGAGCTACAAATAAGAGCTACAAAGAAGAGCCGATTTCGTTATATGTGGTTATACGTTATTAATCTTAATCTCAAGTAAGTTTTCATGTTGTACTCGCCTTCCTCATCTTCTAACCAAAGTTCTTTTCCTATTCAGAATCATCTCAATTATTTTTGGTTTCGTTTTTAATAACAATGGATTATAATCATAAAAGGACTCCTACAAAACAATCTTCTTACTATGACACAGAAAATAATTCATCTTTTTCATCACGACCAACACCTCCTTCTCATCATGGTCGTACTGGTTCAATAGCCGATAGATATCTGGATTCTCTTAGTGGAGGTGGAGGAGGAGGAAATAACAGCAAGAGCCCTTTGAAACCCCGTTCACCAGCACGAGTCAATGCCGACTATCCTATACTATCACCTCCTCAACTTTCTAATTCCAGATCTCCATCACCAACCCGTCAGCACCATCATATCTTCGAATCCGATAATGACATGTCATTATTACGAACAAGTAGTTCTGCACATTTCCGAACTTTGGCAGCTGAGAAATCTGCTGGCATCACTGATGGTGATATTTATATTCCTGGGATTACTGATACAACAGAAGATGTGGCAGGACTTCAAGGACGAATCAAATTACAACGAAATGAATCCACTACTAGTACTTTTGCTTCAAAAAATTGGATGGATAAACAGCGTAAAAATCTTCAGGCATATGAATACTTATGTCATATTGGGGAGGCTAAAGAGTGAGTAATTATTCGGTGGCTGGGATAGGGAACTCCCGATTTTGGGACAGGGAACTCCCGATTTTAGCCTAAAACGGGGGTCTCGGTTGCCGGTGACAGGCATCTGGTCCTTTTTGTCATTTTGTCATATTCTAACGTCACAGATGGATTGAGAGTTGCATCGGTGAAGAAATTCCTCCTGTCATCAAACTAGAAGAATCTTTAAGAAACGGTATAGTCCTTGCAAAAATTACAAAAGTCTTTGCACCTCACTTAGTACGACGAATATTTGAATCCCCCCGTCTACAGTTCAAACACTCAGAAAACATTAATTATTTTTTCGCATTTTTGGACCAAATTGGGATGCCTGATCTGTTTACTTTTGAACTCACAGACCTGTATGACAAAAAGAATATCCCGAAAGTTATATACTGTATCCATGCCTTATCTTTCATTCTCTCAGCAGAAAATTTGGCTCCGTCAATGGGAAATCTTGTAGGAAAACTTGAATTTACTGACGATGAGATTCACTCTACTCAACGAGGGCTTGATGCTTCGGGAGTTAATATACCTAATTTTGCTGGTATGACCCGTCACTTTGAACCCACTTTACCCCCTCAGCCAGAAATTTCCGAGGAAGAACAAATGGCAATCGATTTAGAAGCTTGTAATTCAGAAATCATAGAGCTGCAAGCTATTTCCAGAGGGTATTTGTTCAGGTTTAATCATGAAGCTGATTTATATATATTAGATCGATCTGCAGGACAAATCTCTGTCTTGCAAGGGTGCATTCGTGCTAAGAATTTCCGGAATGGAATATCTCAACAGAGACAGCAGCAACAGCATCTGTTTTCACCACTTCTGATCAAATTACAGGCGGCAGCGAGAGCGTCGGCAATACGCGCTGAGATCAGAGAGAAGCAATATGACTTAAAATATCTAACCGCCTCGGAAATAATAGGTTTGCAATCTATCATTCGGGGAAGTAATGCGAGGTCGAAGGTAGCAGAAGTTTCTTCAGCTAATCTTGAAAATATTGATATATGGTCACAGTTTCAGGCATGTATTCGTGGCTTTTTACTTCGTGAAAAAAAGGAAGGGCTTCGCCAAGTCTTGGAGTCAGAACTTGATAGTATAATTTCATTCCAATCTTTGGTACGCGCTCTGCCTATTCAACGAGAATATATCACCAAAACTACAATTCTCCGGGATGAATCTGGAAATGTAGATGTGACACTTCAGTTACAATCTCTGATACGAGGTCATCGATTACGAGCCCAGCTAGCTGAAGATTCTTCTAGATTGGAAAAAGAGAAGGATCAAATTATTCTTTTTCAAGCCGTCATTAGATCAGCTAGGGTCAAGAAGAGCTTCCAATTTAAGATGGACGGTATTTTAGATAGTGAGGCATGGGTTAAACGGTTCCAAGCGATTGCTAGAGGCAGCATGATGAGGAAAAGCCTTACTGGGCTCAAATCGGAAATCATACAATATAATGACAATGAGAAGACCCTCCAGTTACAGTCTATATCACGAGGTTATCTTGTCCGGCAAAAACTGTCCCATGATACCGATATTTTAAATTCTGAAGAATCGACAATTGTTGATATTCAATCTGGCTTTAGAGGTATGATTATTAGATCACAGATTTCTGAGATTCTTGATCATCTCGATATAGCTAGCCCATCTGTAATTCGTCTTCAGTCAATTTTTAGAGGAGTAGTGACAAGGTTCGCCCATACTCTCATGTTAGAAGAATTCTATGAAGAAGAGCCTGCCATTGTTGCCCTTCAGGCTCGGGTTAGAGGATATATGGTCCGAAAAGAATTCGATGATCGAATGGAATTTTTTAAAAGAAATATGGATAAGGTGATTAAAATCCAAAGTTTTGTACGTGCTAAAAAGCAGGGGGATGCCTACAAATCACTAATTACTGGTCAGAATCCTCCATTATCGACAGTCAAGAGTTTCGTGCACTTGCTCGCTGATAGTGATTTAGATTTCGAGCAGGAGATGGTCCTAGAACAGAATCGTAAGAGAGTGATTGATGAGGTCAGAAATAATGAAACCCTAGAGCAATTTATTATACAGTTAGATGTTAAAATCGCCCTATTGCTTAAGAACAAGATCACTCTGGACGAACTTGTCCGACATCGTAATAAGGGCGTTAAAGCACATATGGCTGTTAACAGTGCAAATGATATGTTCGATTTAAAGGCCCTCAATAAAGCTTCTCGTCGCAGATTAGAATTGTATCAAGGTTTGTTTTACATCATTCAAACTCAGCCACAGTATTTGGCTAGGTTATTTAGGAGAGCCCGAGAAAAATTAATTCCCGAAAAAGAAGCCCGAGATATTGAAGGGTTGGTTATGACAATTTATGGATATGCACAGAAGAGCCGAGAAGAGTTTTTCTTATTAAAGTTAATTGGTCGATGTATTCAAGAGGAGCTTGAACATTGTGAAAGTATTAAATCTTTTCTCCGGGGTAATTTCATATGGTGGAAACTTGTCGCTGCTCTAAACAGAGGGACAAAGGCAAGAAAATCATTGAGAGAATTGCTTGGTTCGGCTGTTTCAAAAGTTGTTAATACTCAAAACTTAGATTTAGAGAGTGACCCGTTAGCCATCTATCGAGCGTCTATAAATAATGAAGAATTGGCAACTGGCCGTCTCAGCAGTCGATCGCCCAATGTAGAAGTAGATGAAGCCATTCAAGATCCAGAAACAAGGTCTATATATATTAGCAATCTTCAGAATCTTCGTGAGCTTTGTACTATATTCCTGGACGAGATTGAGCAGAAATTCGAAACCAGTCTATCCTATCACATCCGATATTTTGCCAGGGATATATATAATGCAGCTTTGAAAAGATTTGGTTCAAATGATCCTGATCCTGTTGCTAAGGATAAACTATTATCTGTTGTAGGGCATGTGCTTTTCACAAATTACTTCATCCCTGCTATTATGGCAGCCGATAATTATGGTATTGTCAGTAGTGCTCTCAGTCCACAACAGACTAAGAATCTTACTGATTTAACAAAAATTCTCGCCCAGATTGCATCACTTAAACCATTCTCCAAGGATAACGTTTATCTTCAACCACTCAATGATTACGTAAAGGGCTGTATTTCGAGAGTGAAAATCCTATTCAAAAAAGTCATCTATATCCAAGACTTGGAACAGGAATACAATACCAATATCTTTGACGATTTAACATGTCACCAACGACCTAAGCTATATCTCAAGACTTCGGATATTCTTGCCATCCACTCAATGATCTGTCAGGAATTAACATTCATAGCACCAAATGAAGATGATTCATTACGGAATGTATTGAAACAACTAGGCAATTTACCAAATGATGCTAGTGAGATTCTAAATATCGCTCGATTCACTGAGGTCAAGCTTGATCTTAACCCTGGTTTCTGTCGGGTTGAAGACCCTGAGGCAGAGATCACGTCTCTTTTTGTGGCCACTAAAAGATGTATGCTATATGTTCTAAGAGTTCAGACTGGAGCAAATCTACTTGAGATATTGCTTAGTCCAGTGGTACCTGAGCATGAAGAGAAATTCAGGGCGATTCTGAAAGAAGAGTACATTGAAAGAGGTAAACGCAATATTGCATACTCGGAAAATGCTCTTGGGGATCTATCTAAGTTGAATTACCGAGAATTGAAATTACTCACGCTCGAAAAAGTCATCGAATTAGAGTCTATGGGCCGTATTTCAAGAGATGATAATTATCAAGGTATTCTGAACTCAATAGCACTTGATATTAAAACCAAAAGAAACCGTCAGATCTCTCGTGAGAAGGAAATGGAAGGAATTAAACAGACTTTAGCACATTTATGTGAGAAGGAGGCATACTTGCAAGCTCAGTTGAAAACTTATAATAATTATATCGAACATGCCATGTCAACATTACAAACCAAAAAAGGTAAACGTAAACCATTAGTTTTGCCTTTTACTAAACAGTATTTTCATATTCGGGATTTACAAAAGAATGGACGAGTTCCAAAGTTTGGGTCTTATAAGTATACTGCTTCGAATCTGTTTGAGAAGGGGGTTCTGGTAGAATTGAACGGATATTCAGATAAGCAGTATGGTCAAGTAACGTTTACGTTTTCATCTGATGAAGTTGGTGTTTTCAATATTGAAGCAGCTTATGGATCTATTGTTTTACCGGGAGCATCAACTGCTCTGACATTAGATGACCTTTTAGGACAGCAATATAACAATCTACAGTATATTTCGTTATTTGATGATATGGTGAAGTTCAATACGAATTTGACTTTACATTTTATTTTCCGCAAGTTTTACAGTGATAGTCAGTAGATTGTAATTTTACTATATATTTAATTTAATGATTATGAAGAACGAAGAAAGACTCTCATAGAAATGTCCTCATTGTCCTGGGCAAGACATAAAGAAATTTTCAAATAACCGTTATATTTTTATATATACACATTTATATTCATAGAAATAAATTGTCCAATTACTGAAATGCAAAGTAATTCTTTTTTTTTTTCTTTTTAATCTTCTAGATCTCTTGGATCACCATATTCCCATACTCCAACTCTATCGGACTTGGCACCAGATTCAGTCTCACGAAGTGATTCAATGATTTTATTCCATGAAGGGTCTCTAGCCCATGAATGAACTGGTGATACAAAAGCATACCCATCATAAATAAGAGAAGCATTGAGGGAATCATCAGCGCCCTTGGATTCAGCAGTATACAAAGTCACTGAAGAAGGAGCTGAAGCCGGTGAGAAATCGACATTAGCAACAAGTTGTTTGCCTTTGACCTTGCCTTCCAAATATGTTACATAATCATCGAGATAATTAGCCGGTGGGACTTGAACAAATGACAATTCAGCCGATTTTGCAAAAGGAGGAATAGTGGCAAAAGAGAATTGTGACGGTAGAGGACGGAGAAAGGATATTCCAACAACTTTCACAGCGCCTGTATCAACAAATTCCACAGTGTATTTGTCAGGCTTGTCAAAACTAAGAACTTTACCTCTAGCATATTTACTGGGTCCATTAGAGACGGTTACCGAGTCACCTCGTTTAACATGAGACTTAAACTCGAAATTGGTCGAATTGGCAGCAGAAAGATTATACGAAGCAAGATCAGCAGTAAGTTTGGAATATTGGACTCTAGTGGCTGGTGTCTGATAAGATAAAGTTCCATTTGAAGAAATATCAGTGATAATAATATCAATATACCGTCTAGAAGTAGTAGTGTTGGTTTGTGTTGTTCCAGATGACCATTTGTTGCCAGCAGCTGGGGCAACAGCTATTTCTTCTTCTTCCTCAACAAAGTTTTGCCATAAACCCTTTTTCTGCTTCTTTGCATCAGCTTCAGCTTCTTCTAAGACATGTTGTAGTCCGCTCTGTTTTGCAGAATACTCATGAACTTCAGCAAGTCCTTCCTTAACAAGAGCTACAGAGAGTGGCACAGAACTTCCAGGAAGATAAACATGACCAATAAATCCACCAGTTTTATCGACGTTAATAACTTCAAACTGAACATCACGTTGCCAAAGTCTTTTAGAAACATAATCAAGAGCTTCCGATCCATGAGGTTCTTGTGGCTTCGGAACTCGAACACCGGCAAGAACTAAAGTCAAAATAATATTCTCCCGAGAAGAAACAAGACGTAATCTACCGGCAGATGAAATAAAGTCAACTACAGCAGGAATTCTAGTTTGACGTTCAAGAGATGAAAGAAATCCCTTTGCTTTAGTAAGAGATTCAGAAGCATCAACAAGTCTCTGAGGAGGAGGAGGTTTTTTGGAATGAATACCCACTAATGCTGCAATAGCTTGGGTTTCTTTTTCAAGGAGTTCATCCCAAACAGGTGATCTGTCATGATCATCACCTTTTCTATGACGAATAACAGTAGCATATCCATTCTCAATTAGAGTTAAAGCAATATCCTTGCCTTGGAAACTTAAGGTAACCAATTCACGTTCATCGAATTGATCAGTTTTAGGACGAACGGAGATAACAGTAACATTAACTTTTTTAGCAATGAATTTTGAACGAGCGAATTCTTTCGAAATAGGTACGTAAGCATCTAATGGAGCCACGTCACTTTTACGAGGAGCACGAACTGAAGCAAGTTGAACAGTCCGTTCTTCATTTGATTTCAGTCGTATAACATAAGTATCAGGAGAAATCACTTTAGCAATAACCGCTTCAAAACTATTATTATCAGCACCAGATCCAGAAGAAGAGGTATCCCCAGTAGCTTTCCAAAGATTGAGATTACTATCCTTAGCAAATTTTTCAGCAGAACGCAAACCGGACATTTTTTGAGCACCCAAATATTGACTTTGCCAATCAGCTACAGTAGCCAATCCGGACCTTAATAAGGCATCAGCAATATCACCTGCTGGATGAGACAAATGCGCAATTGGAACACCAGTATTTGATTGAGCTAAGAAAGTAATTCTTACTGATCTTTGTAACAGTCGTGAAGAAACAAAATTCTTAGCAGCGTCTCCAAATGGTTCAGCAGGGGCATCAGGAGAAGTTGATCTTGGAGTACGAATCCCAGCAATAAGAATATTACCAACATAATGAGAACCATTTTCAATAAAAGCTCTAATTTGAACTCTATCCCCGGAGACTACTCGTTCTACAACGCCAGGATATTCTTTCTTTGATTCAAATATATCCTTAGATAAACTAGGTAAAACTGCTACAGGATTAGGACCACTCCAAACACCCAATTGAGTTGATTTAGCTTTTTCCTGAGCACTAGTTAAGGTCGATGCATATCCATTATCATCATCATCATCCCATGCATCTTTAGAAGAAGCATCATCTCTCAATTTGGCAGTACCATCAGCTAAGACCTTTTCTATAAGACTCTTAAATATAGGAGCAACAACATCACCATATTCTCTACCATTAATTGAATAAAGAACTCGAAATTGAATAGGCTTACCTACTAAAAGTTTGCGGAGATATTCTCTAGATTCAAATCCATAAGATTCATTAGCATTAAGTCTAGGAGCAGTTATATAAGCTAAAGAGAGTATACGTTCTTGTTCAGAGGCAGTAGCTGCAACAGGTTTGGCAGGAACCAATACAATAGTATCACCAGATAGAACAGATTTCACTCTTGCACCCAAAAGATGAGGAGCAGTTGGAGCCATTCTCAAAACGAAACCAAACGACAGAGGATATATCTAAAATGCAAAGAATAAGAAGAAGAAGGGGACCTAGAAGACCAAGAGAGTGGAGTGTATATAACGCAATACGTGGAATATATGAGGGTGTCTCCGGCCAAATCGTTGGGGTCTGATAATGTAATATTTCAGATATTAGGGTTTGTGATGCATATAACGGACTGTATCCACGGCCTCCCCAGATCGGTACCTGGCAGAGCTTATTTGTGATCCAACTGTTTCTAACTGCTCTTCGAATCCATGATCTTAATTTGAAGAAAGGAGACGAAGCTCGGGTCGCGAGTTCATAACAATCCAATTATTATTAAGAGTTAATTCCAGACTGTTATTAAGATGTTCACTATGCTAGCTGCGGGAGCTATTCCCCAGACCCCTTAGCTCTCTTCACTCGAGGTTAAGTTCGTGGTGGATTGTGGAAATATATCGGTACTTTAGTAACCGTTAAAAAAAAGGCAGGTACAGTCAAAAGGGGGTTTCCGAACAAAGGTGGTTCCAGGAATCACCATAGTAAAAATATGGTTAAGGGTAGTAAGAGCCCTTCCCCATTTGGATAACAATATTTCAATCGTTATATCGAGAGTTGTCTATGGCTAATCTCTGTGCGACCTGGGTATATTTCTTAATCGAAAACCTGGGATTATTTTCCGGAAACCACATTAGTTCGGAAACCCCCTTTTGACTGTACTAAGTAAAGCCTAAGGTTAACTTATAGTTAACCCGGTTAACGTTAACTTAACGCTAAATTAACTGCAGCTATGTTAGATTTCTTTACCCTTTACAAGGATTTGGACTTCATTCAGTTCAGAAATTGATGATAAATTGGGTTGAATTGCAGGTTGTGTAGTTGTTATGTAACCTAAATTTAACCCGCATTAGAACTTTACTCCGGTCAATTTCTTCTGGTTAACCTTACATCATTAAATACCAAGTATCTCGAGCGAAGCGAGAGCTAAGGGTCTGGGGCTATGCCCCAGCCGCCGCCGGAGGCAACCCCCCCTCCGTCGACGGACACCAGTGGGAATCTCCAGTGGCTGGCGACCCCAGATCTCAACTACCACCGGGCGCGAGTCGGCTCTACCGCACGTGACAGTAGCCCGCACGATCGACAAATTCAGGCCCGTGTTCGTGCGATTCATCCCCGACCTTCACCGGCTTGCTTGGAGGTTAGGTATGAAAAACAAGTTTTCATTGGCCAATTAAATTTCAACTTGAAAGTCGAGGGTTAGGAAAATAGGTTTTTGTTAACAGATTTTGGTTGGTCCCAATAACTTGCGTTTAGGCAGAGAGAGTCTCATAGAGTGGTTGTGGATTTTCTTCCTCTTCTTATTCTTCTTCCTCCTTTTATTCTTTTCTTCTTCTTCTTCTCTTCTCCTTCTTGTCTTTACAGCATTCTTTTTTTTTTGTAACATTCCCCCATTTCAAAAAAAAGAAAAACAAGAATGGTTCTTCCTCGTCTCATTCCTCGCATTTCGCGTTCTGCGTTTCGCGTGGCCCAGGCCAATAACCGTTTTTTCAATGCCCGTTCAATGGCTAGTCAAGCTGCTGGTGTTGGAGCTATTAGGTATGTATTAGAAAAGGTCGAAGTCAACTTTGAATATTTTTTTGAATCTCAATAATATATGCTATACAGATATATATAAATCTGGGATTCTTCTTTAAATATTGATTGAGTCTGACAGAGAGAATTGCTAGTTTGCAAATGTCCATAAAAACTTTGAACTAACATTATTTAGAACCGTCATTGGTGCCGTTGTTGTAAGTTTTAATTCCATGAATTGACATCTAGAATATAACCAGAATTCAATTTCTCGAACGAAGGCCCAGCTACTCATTTCATCCCCTTGGCTGGCTAGTTCCCAGGTTTTTTCACCCCTTCGTCCTATCCCGAGCCAGAACAGATTTTGACTGAGGGAATGCATGGTTCGTGCGGCTTTGTTGGTCGTCAAATTCTTATTGGACCATCAGACAACCCTTGCCCACACAAAGAAATTTCAGTCTCGAGGCCGAGGGGGTTATGCCTTCGGGGTCTGGGGTGTAGTTCTCGCTTCTCTCGAGAGGTACTGCCCTGACAAACATTTGAGCTGATCGGGGAAGCGGGTGGTATAGGATATTGTTGTACAGGAACCGGGGTATAGGACCTGATGTTTTAGGCATCGGCCGGAGGCCTGCACCCGCAGTATTTGTTGTTACATTCGATTCTAACCTTTCAGGACGTCCAATTCGAGCAAGATAACCTTCCAGCTATTCTTAACGCTCTTATCGTTAAACGACCTAACGGTGAAAAGTTGGTTCTTGAAGTCGCCCAACATTTGGGTGAAAACACCGTAAGAACCATTGCTATGGATGGTACCGAGGGTCTTGTCCGTGGTACTAGTGTCACTGATACTGGTGCTCCAATTACTATTCCTGTTGGTCGTGGCACTTTGGGTCGTATTATTAATGTTATTGGTGAACCCATTGATGAACGTGGACCTATTAAGGCCGATAAATTCAGACCTATTCATGCTGAACCTCCCAGTTTTGCAGAACAATCTACTTCTGCTGAAGTTTTGGAAACTGGTATTAAGGTAGTTGATCTTTTGGCTCCTTATGCTCGTGGTGGTAAAATTGGTCTTTTCGGTGGTGCCGGTGTCGGTAAAACTGTATTCATTCAGGAACTTATCAACAACATTGCTAAAGCTCATGGTGGTTTCTCTGTTTTCACTGGTGTAGGTGAAAGAACTCGTGAAGGTAATGATTTGTACCGAGAAATGATTGAAACCGGTGTCATTAACCTTGATGGTGAATCTAAAGTATCATTGGTATTTGGTCAAATGAATGAACCCCCAGGTGCTAGAGCTCGTGTTGCTTTGACTGGTTTGACCATTGCTGAATATTTCCGTGATGAAGAAGGTCAGGATGTATTGTTGTTCGTTGACAATATTTTCCGTTTCACTCAAGCCGGTTCTGAAGTATCTGCTCTTTTGGGTCGTATTCCATCTGCTGTCGGTTATCAACCTACTCTTGCAACTGATATGGGTGCTCTTCAAGAACGTATTACTACTACTCAGAAAGGTTCCGTAACTTCAGTTCAAGCTGTTTATGTACCAGCCGATGATTTGACCGATCCTGCTCCTGCTACTACTTTCGCCCATTTGGATGCTACTACTGTATTGTCTCGGTCAATTTCTGAATTGGGTATTTATCCTGCCGTCGATCCTCTTGATTCCAAATCTCGTCTTTTGGATGCTGCCGTTGTTGGTCAAGAGCATTATGATGTTGCTACTCATGTTCAACAAACCCTTCAAGCTTATAAATCTCTTCAAGATATCATTGCCATTTTGGGTATGGATGAATTATCTGAAACTGATAAATTAACTGTCGAACGTGCTCGTAAGATTCAGAGATTCTTATCTCAACCTTTTGCCGTCGCTCAAGTTTTCACTGGTATTGATGGTCGTCTTGTTCCCCTCAAGGACACTGTTAGATCCTTTAAGGAAATTCTTGAAGGAAAGCATGATAACTTACCTGAAGCTGCTTTCTATATGGTTGGTGGTATTGATGAGGCTATTGCCAAGGGTGCTAAGTTGGCTGCTGAAATTGCCTAAGCTTCCTTCTTCTGAGTTATTACCATCATTGTCATCTTCATTATCATTATCATCACTGTTATTTCCAATTGTCCAATTATTCTTCTAAATAAATATGTGTAAAAAGAAAAAGAGTGAAAACTTGCAGTATAATTCTTGGACAAAAAGAAAAAAAAATGAACACTTTGAAGAAAAAAATAATATATCTATATATACGTATATGTAGTTTTTTTTGCACTTCTAGAGAAAAGAGAAAGCTGAAATTATTAAAATCAAAAATCCTTTTGCCACGCTGACAGTGGGGTCTGGGTATGCCATAAAACACCCTCCAGGGGTTTGCCTGTTATCTGTCTGGCTAACAACAACATGCGTAGTCCTCCTCACTTCAGATCGCGTGGGTTTACTCAGTAGAATTCTATTGCTTAGCTCGATCTGATTCGGAGGCCTGTCCTCATACATCCGTAGCTCTCCATTTCATTTTCCCAACATCAATGGTTAATAGTTTCTCATCAGAACAAAAGACATACAAAAGCATGAAAAATTCTGCCACGACATCTATCACTCGGTGTAAGGAATTCACAACAACTGAAAATATACAGATGATATTCACCGCCATCGCCACTTCGAGTCGGTTAAGAAAGGTATGATTAAAACTTACTATCATATCAAACTGATAAAATACAAAGACCGACCTAGGCGCGGTCAATATACAATCCTCGCAAGTCACGGAGGACACTTCTGGCATTGACAAGCATCTCTTCAGAATCAGCCAACAAGTTAACATCGCCGGCTTCTATAGTAATGTCGGCACAACTGCGAATAGCGCCGGATGCATTCATAGTTGATTGTTATCTCTTTTCTAATACCATTGATGAGATCAAAACACCTCTCAACAATCTCTGAGGCCGATTAGGCGCCAACAATATCTCGACCCCCAATATCTCCAATAGCCTGACCTGCCAGATTCTCAGAAGTCTGCCAGGCTATCCACTCTGAATCGTCTAACTGCCTCCATTGCATTGTTCATCTCGTCCTGATGCTATTGTCTCTGATGCAGACCCGTGCCAGAGGTACATGTTCCATGATAAGCTGATGAAGTAACGGATGGCGGAAATTAATTATTGATATTAATCCTCATCAACTACCAGTGCCAATTTGAAATGACAGTCAGAATATTTTGAGAAAGTTTTTTTTTTTATTAAAGCTATTATTTTGTAGTTTATTTCTCTCTGTAAATCACGATCTTGCGTTATTTCATTAGGATGATCAAATATTGCTCCATAGAGTATGATGAGATCACCTTCACCATTTGCCCTGTCTATGATACCCTTCTATACAACGATTTCTCTACCCTCACGACTATCCGCCGTGCAGCCGAATACGCAATCTATCAACTCTCCGATTTTGATCAACCCAATCAATTGCATCATTAGATAGTGAATTCCAATTTTGGCTTAAGTTCAACAACTAAAGAAGGAATATGTTGATTTTCTAGTGAGGGGTGCAATTGATGTATCTGCCTCTTGAGCTGTTTAGCATGGACGGCACCATCTTGACTACGGTGGCTAGACATCTTGAGAAGTATGCTGTCTACCTCCCCCTGAGAGAGGAGAACTAGAAAGAGCGTGTCCCTACAATCGAAGAAATTATGCTTTGAACCGACACCATGACTCGCACGAACTTCTTTTAATAGAAGGTTTGTTCGCTCAGAATTAAAAGTAATTCTTAAACTTGACCAGAGATCTTCAGGTTCCTCTTCCTCTAAGAATTTGAAATCACAATAAGAAATATTTGTAATAAGAACATAGTAGGCTTCGTCTTCTTCCTATTGTTCTTCCCGTTTATCTTGTGATTTCATTTCAGGTCGTCGTTCAGTCACCGTTATCAGCTTGTTGTCTGAGATGCAAACTCCAATTTATCTTTCTCAGCCACCCAGTCGTACCAGTTTCGCTGCAGATTGAGTGGGGGCATCTGAGTTGACAAGGGACATCTGAACAAAAAACTAAAACATATAAAAAATTGCTAGATGGATTGAAACTTTTTAATCGATCTAGTGATGTTGAAAATAAACAAAAAGACGATATGCTTTTTAGTGTACTGTAACAGTTAATAATAATAATAATAATAAATTGGTACCTAGGAATCCTAGCCATGGCTAAGCAGAGCTACAGTTAGCTTAACTTAGCTAAGCTCAGCCAGACTGTTGGCCGTATTCCATAATATTCTACATGATGATCTCTATTCCATATGGCTCCTGCATGCTACCCCTGGGACCCAAGCATTTTTGCTTCATGGCACTTTTAGTGTAGTTAATAAACAGTTATTCACAGAGGAAAATTCCCTATTAGTAAATGACAGCGTAGATCTACGCAATAAACGAACGCCAAGCGTTAACTTTTTTACCCCTGTGTGTGTCCCTACTGACACGGGCTTCTAGTCTAATTATAAAGAGATTATTTCTTCCTAATTCGCTTCGGGCCGAGTGGACCGTAAAACAGAATACTACAATTTGTAACGATTTTCCTACCAAGCCCTTGGCCCAGACCCATTGCTCCCTCTCATCGAGGATTTCTATCTCGCAAGAACAGTAAACTTAAATGCTAATTTATATGCGTCCAGTTGCCACGCCGTCACATTTCCTCAGCACTCACTATCCAACATAGATATGATGTTGAATTGTTATACTTGGGCTTCTCTCCATTCGTCTTTATGCAACAACTATCATGATCTCTATTTTTAAATGTGCTTAGTTATCGCTATTTTGATTCAGTAAGGCTGTTACCCTTTACCCAGATCCTATAACTCTTGGCCAGACTTATATTAGAGCTAAGTCGATTTTCTACGTAGGGTACTTATAATAGATTAATTTGTTATCGTAAATCTTTTCTTTCTGTCTTAATTAATTAATTCAGAGTGCGAGCGGCTGTGGGCCGGTCGAGACTCCCCAGGTCTTATTCGACATGAAAAAACCTATCGCAGTCATGGTGGGATAACAGTTAGGGATAGCATTCACCAACGAAAGCATTGAGAGACCCGTCATAAATCCTCTCAGTTTCAATGCGCGTAATCATAAACCCATTCACTTCCCATGCGCTCCTACGCATATTGGATTCTATTAACAGTCGTCGTTTGAAACTGTAGAGGAAGTGAAGTAGACACGTCCACAATACGTTGATTCAGTCAACACATTTGCGATTCACATACTGACTCGTACTTACTATCAAGAAAAAAATCAATATAAGTTTGTAGGTCACCGGTAACATGTTATTGAAGTTATATGTGCCGGGACTAACTTATGTCCCAGAGCAAGCAAGAGCATGAAGGCAGGCACGCGGCCGGTTATGCTGTGGCTGCTGTGTATACATTGAATCTTGGCCTCCCTCGCAAATATTAACGTAATGCAGGACTATCAAACCGTTAACGTAGAATATATAGGAATGACCACATGAGATTTGTCTTGGTTTTTCTTGTTGAATTTAAATACCCTCGAATTGTATGCTTTCGAATACACTCCCTCTTTCATATTCTTTCCATGACTATCCATCTCAGCCTTCACTCACGCTCCATAACTCTTGGCGTAGCTTAAGTTATAGGGCGCCAGGTTGCAGCTAAGTTAACAGTTATGCCGGGGTTCAAGCTATTTTCCTTGAAAGAAATTCTGTTCCTTCTAGTGATAGTCCAGAAATGGAAGCGTTATGTTAACCTGTTACTTGGATATAAAAATACTTCAGCTGTAGTCTAATAATTCAGCACAGCGATTCCTTAGAGGGACTATATGAGCTAAGATAAGTTCAGGGATATTAAGTCAAAAAAAAGGGAAACTTGGGATACTAATTAACATTTATAACAAATGTTCTAATGAAAAATATTATAATGACTAGTCACTCAGTCCTACTCCAATCGACGCTAATCTAGCCGTAACGGCACAGATACTTCGGTGTGCCTTACTTAATTACTTCATGAAAATTCTTTTACGGATATAATCTTAGAATCTGCTATAGTCTTGCTTTGAGATGTATCACTCTCTATTCTCAAGGGAAAACAACACCAGTCTTCTGTAGCCATCAACCCCGTCAATGAGGTCGTCAACTGTAATGTACTCGTTTGCAGAGTGGGCCACATGTATGCTACCCGGACCATACAAATACTTCTTGAAACTGCCCGGAAGATTATGAATATCAGTACCATATGCTAGCGCTATGGTTTCAAAACCAGGAACATCAAAATTAACCAACTCTGGCTGTCTGTAACCTAAATCTTCAACTTCTAAGTGGTCTGTAGAATTCACAATGCCAGTCACAATTGAGATAATGGCGTGTGCATCACTAGCTACCCGAATCAGAAAGTTGGCCTCTGCTTTAGCTGGCAATACATTTGCTGCGCACGTTAGTACTTTGTTTGAGTATCGCAATATAATATTAGATACGTACCAGCCACCCCGCCGCTGATTTTGCCAATATTAACTGTAGAGGAACCTAATAACTCAGAAGAAGGAAGTTCAGCATCCAGGAGACGTGTCAAGGATCTAATTAAAATCTCAATAGCACTAATACCTAATGCAGGATATCCGGAATGACTATTTCAATGTTAGTTAAAGCGTTAGTAGATAATCAAAAACCACTACTTACGCTGCCTTGCCTGTGACCCGAAAAACACCAGAGACGCCACCCTTATGGCCTACACCTAGTTTTAACTCAGTTGGTTCACCGAAAATCACGGCTTCCCATGATTCAACGCCCAAATTGTCATGAGCTGACCTCATTCCGATGCCACTATTTTCTTCCCCAACCACGAAAAGCAGGCCAACATCTCCTTCGATTAGTTTTCCTTCGTCTTTAAGTTTATTGACAGCTTCTATCTGAGCTGCAACACAATTCTTTGCATCAACAGAACCACGCCCATAAATTTTATCTCCTGATAAAGAATAACCAAAAAATGGTGGAACGGTATCTATATGGGAGGTGACCAATACTCGGGTATTTCTTTGGTGCCCTAAGTATGCATAGATATTGAATCTATCACCTTCAACAATATGCTTTTCGACTGTATAACCTGATTTTTCTAAATGAATTGCTAAATATTCTCCAACTGCTGATTCTAAAGAAGTTAGTCGGACGAGGAAAATAACAAAAAGAAAGTTCGTAATTTATACGTACCATTTCCAGAAACTGAGGGAATCTCTATCAAATTTTTGTGTAATTCAAAGAGAGACGAGTGCTCTGGTCTAGAATAGGCAATCAATGGCTTCTGATCCAAAGTCATAGCTGGGGTAAAGATTGCTTTCACCCCTAAGAAAATAGGAATAAGGACAACGTAAATAATACTACCTAACATCATTTATATTCTCAATCTTTGGACTAATGTTTTGTCTGAAAAGAAGAAAGCAATCAGAATAGTAATAGTTGTTTAAATACGCTTCGTGAAACCACATCTTCAGCCTAGCTATTGGGGGATCATGTACCCAATATATTCATTCCGTCATTTCGAATTGTAATCAGATAATTAAAATATGCCTTAAAGTTTACATTGGAGTAATAAAAAGGATGATCAGCAGATTGATAAAATTGAAGAGATTTGACTGGTGTTATGGGGAACTCCACTGTAGATGCACTCTCGGAGCTGTTTTTCCTAAATTAGTTAGTTACACGCAGAGAGCAACGGCACGATAACTTAAACTGTTAACGGTTAACTTATGCAACGTTAAGTTGCATGTTTATGCATTATGTGCTTCAGGGCTATTGGATCTACAGTTGATCATTCCATTTAAGATTAATTGATTCGAATATTTATGTATCCAACACGGAGAGATCCCGGAAAATACTGGGAAGAAGCTCTTACAATATTTTCAAAATTTCATAAAATGAGAGTAGAAGAAGCAAATAATGATCGTCAGAAAATAAAGCTTGGTGGTAGTAAATGTCGATGAATGCGGAAGTAGTAGTGCCTATTAAGCCTCTATCAGATTGACGAACAGAAACTATAAAATGACGTAATAATCACCATGATCAGAAAAGAACAAGTTTACGTTCAACTCTAGTATGTTAACCCATTTCAAAATATCGTTTGAGTGACAGTTGGAAAGACCAGACAGTGTCAGATATGATTTGGCCATAACTCGCCGCCAAAGAAAAATTGTATTTCACAGAATAATGAATCCAAGTCTTCAAAATGCGCTGCTTACAATTTTAATATTATTATACAAGCTCCGAAAAAAAAACGACTTCGCCGTTATCCTTCGGTTGAGGGGTGGCCCTAGCTTCGCCGAAGATGTAACAATAAACTAATTTGGGCGTTCGCCTATTATATATTATAGTATATATTAAGGTTAGTACGGCTTAGCGAAATCACGGTGCAGTAACTGCCTAGGGAAAAAAGGGAAAAAAGGGAAATACCGGATATCGGCAAGCGTGATCCATGGACTAAGGGAGGTTACTCGGCTTAATACATATCTTCCTTCTAACTCTAAGTTAGCGTTGCATAAATCACGAAAAGATCTTGAAGATCTACTGATTTTTTTATGATAAGATCTGCACGACTAACGTTAATGTCTCGATACATGACGCAATAGTGTTGATCCGGATTATACCCACTTTAAAGGGATATTCTCCGACCGTCATTCATTCTAATCAGGAACTTCTCCGGATGAGGTGCTTTTCGAGATCGACTGTTCCTGAGTGAGCTACAATATCCTAACTGAAATCAGTTAGCTACTCGATTGCATTTATGTTGCTACACAAATTAGATTGAACTTTTGAACCAACCTATGTGAAACAGTTTTTTTTTAATCCGTTTTTACAATTTTCACCATATCAGATAATAATCATGTTTGGATATTATAATTACGATAACTACTGCCAGAGTTGTATAAATATCCACTGTCCCACTTTAACTGTCCCACTTCAGTTTATAGACTCGGTTGATTATTATTATTGTTCTCTACGTATTAACCGGATTAACTGATTATCTTTGGTTAGCTATCTAAGGTTATAAACCGGTGGCATTATAATTGAGTACAAAATATAAAATGTCAGAAAGCCTTCATGATAAAGTGGAAGAGGTTGTTCCTGTTTACGAATCAGGTCTGAACTTCAAGCAAAAATGGCAATTATTCTGGAGTTCAGAACCAGTACCCAAAGAAGAAAAAAAAAAATGGTTCTTCTGGTACCCGTATGGCGAATCAAAAGCGGAGAAACGACTTGTATTCAAGCTTGATGTATTTATTCTTTCATACGTTTGTGTATCCTATTTTCTGCGATATCTCGATCAGAGTAATGTGGCCAATGCTTATATTAGTGGAATGAAACAAGATTTAAACCTTTCGGGAGATCAATACAACTGGATTGTCAACTGTTTCACCATTGGGTATTCCATTGGAGGACTACCATCTAATATTCTTATGACTCGTATAAAACCCCATTATCTGTTGCCTTTGAATGAAATTCTGTGGGCATGTTTCTGTCTTGCAATCTATAGGGCACAAAACTTTCAGACTTTATGTGCTCTTAGATTCTTTCAAGGGTTTTTTGAAGGTTCCTGTTGGCCGGCTATTCACTATGTTCTGGGGTCTTGGTATACAAAAGAAGAATTGGGCAAAAGGACATCAATTTACACTGCATCGGGAATTGTTGGAACCATGTTCTCAGGCTATATTCAATCTGGTATTTATAAGAACATGAATGGCTTAAGAGGATTAGCTGGGTGGCGTTGGTTGTTCATTATTGATGCAATTCTATCCGTTCCTGTGGCTATCTACGGATTCCTAGTCTTTCCCGATACACCAAGGAATTCCACAGTTTTTTATCTCAAAGAAAAAGAAATTGAGCTTGCTAGAGCTCGTATTCAAATTCCCGGTGTCACAAGAGTGAACAAGCTTAATTTTTCTGTTATAAAACGGGTTTTGGGATGTTGGCAATGGTATGTGTTTGTCTTTATTTGGATATGCTGGAGCTTTGGAGGGCTCCCATTAAGTTATTGGGGAATCGTATTGGACGCTGAAGGATATGGTATATATCAACGGAATAACTATCCGACTATTGCTAGTGGATTTGGAGTTTTTACTATTTTGATCAGTGGATTCGTGGTTGACATCAGTGGAAAAAGATGGCCAACTGCCTTATTCGTCTCTCTTATTTGGCTGTTAGGACTATCTCTTATAGTTGCTTGGTATATCCCCACTGCTGCAGTATTTGCCGGTTTTGTACTAATTGGTTCATATTATGCCGTATCACCAATTGTGGTTTCCTGGGTCAATCTTCTAACTGCGGAAGATGACCAGTTAAGAGCAATCACAATTGCCTCAATGAACACTGTAGCCGGACTACTTTCCTTGGCGTATAATGTCAAATTATTTGACACAAGTCTGGCTCCTAGGTATCACCAAGGAAATAGCGCATCTCTGGCCTTTGTTATTCTTTTAATTGTTACTATTGGGGTCATTCTCTTGTTTGAGCGATATCAACATAGAAAGAGGGCTCTGAAGGCACGCGAAGCTAGTATCAATGTGGAAAATGACGGCTATCTGGTGAATAATGAGAAAACAAAGAATGAAGCCATAGTTAGCGCTTAATATATAAGTTTTTGTATCCTTTAAAAGTATTTGTTATATATCGTGTAGATAATATCGTGTTTTCGGCTTCAGTAAGTAAATTAAAAACAATTAAGTACACAATGCATAACACTAACTTACAAATAGTAAGTTTAAAGCCCGAAGGTTAGATTATTTCGATGTGGGGATCTCGTGGTCTAAAACTAACATGACTTCATAGAACCTAATTCTTAAGACACGAAAAACTTTCTCCAAAACTTCAGAATTGATCGTGATCCGAATTAAACTTAGATGTAGAGAAAATGTAATTTAAATAGGTAATTAAATAATAGAAGTTATAAGAAAGAAGAGAAGTCAAAAGTAAAAATGCCAATAAATGCCAACAACACAAGAAGAAAGAAGAAAGAAGAAATAATCAATAAAAGAATGTAGTCGTACAATTGGCGCTTACTGGTCGACACAGCTATATGGACAGCCGGGGTTCTCGGTCTAAAAGTTGACCAGCCAAAAGTTAGTGAACCTCAGGCATAACATAACGTGGTATTCCTTCTGTATTTCATAACTAAGATAGAGAACTAAAACAATAATCAGGGACAACAACAAATCGTACATATTGACTTAGAATAAGTAACATTTTTGTACATGAGGATGTTAGTTTGTGTGGCGGCATATACTTAGCTTAACCCGGCTGCTAGACGGTGATGGGCACCAGTCTCACTTTAACCGACGGCAGGTGCATAAGTCATTTAAAAAAGTTAAGACAGACTTTGGAATGATGTGGGCAGAAACCCGCTACATTTTGTTGCTGCAATGGCTGTGTGTCTCACCCATGACCCGGCTACCATGTATATTATGACCTCACTGAGTGGAGACAATCACTAGATTTCTTTAGATTGAAGAATATTATACAGTATGAGATCTAGTCGTTAAAAAAAAGCGGCAAAGAGTCACCGATTTCAACTATTTATTCCAATGGCCAACATGCTCCCAAAACGATACTTTGGATGACAAATTTAATATGTAATAAAATTAACTTGCGATCCCGCTCAATTGCCAAGACACGATTTACGAAAATTTAAGCTGATGTTATCCACATAACAACATATATAGCTTAAGGTTAACTGAGATTTATATATAGTAACCTAGGTTAAGTGAACTTAAGTTGATTTGACCAAGTTACTTATATTCATGACTTCAGTTCTGTTGACTTTTGCGATCTGATTGTCTTGTTATAAGCTGGTGAATTTATAAGATGCCCTTACAAAAGCATAATAGCTGAAAGAGTAATTTACCAGATGAATCATTATTTACAAGGTTGTGGAAGAACAGAAAGATAACCATACAGAAAATAGTTAACACGAATGAGGTGCAATATATCATATGCATTACCTATAGCTAAGAAAGCAAGTCTAGACTAGCCTATTTCCAGTCCTGTTTATGATCTATTTAATAATCGTTATGAAGCATTGGCTACGTTGTTCGTTCGCTAGTAAACCTGGATGAGATCTGACAAGTCAATCTTGAGGTGTTAATTATTAATAGATATATTTTGGGCTGTGGCGGGAGCAGGAGTACTAGTGTTTCACAACAGCCGCCGGAGGAAAAAACATACTGGCTTCTGCAGGCTCGTCCAAAGTTAAAAGCAACTCATCTCTAAAGCGTTGGAGAACCAAGAGATCTTCTAACTACGATACTCTTTTAAAATAGGAATAATCATCTGCTAGTCAAAAAGATTGACAGGTGAGAGTGAATCACAGTAATTCACCGTGTACGACATCAGATGATACTTAGGAGTATTATCTAGTAGAAGGACATTTTCTTAGATTCCAGGGAGGTATTCGTTATTAAGCGAAAGAGATTTAAAACTGCTTACAGGTTAAATGCTATAGAAAACATAAAAATAAGCACTAAAATATATATTCAATACTCTTTTATATCTGAATTTTGAGTTGTATGAATTTCCTTATGGTGCTAGTTGAAAAGCCTGCACTTTATTAACATACATATGCAGGGTCCACGTCCATCCCTGTAGTTAGTGCCTGAATGACTCTTTTTGAAATAGCGCTAGCCCCTTATCTGTCCCTATCACACATACGGAGGGTAGTTGTTTACCGACTACCAACTTACTGACAAGGCTAAGTAACTTATCAAGTACGCCAACAGGACCAGCCAGATCACACCAACTTACTATTGAGTGAATAATAGCAACAACAGGCTACATGATTACCGTATGTCAATAACAATACAAGTCTGGATTAGAATATCAATAACGTTAACACCACTGTTACACCAGCTGCCACAGTAACAGATTAGCCAGAATTTCTTAACTTACGTTACATGCAAAGCTGAGCCCCTCAAAAAATAACTACGACCAAACAGAGTTTGTTACCTACTGCTATCAGTTACTTACTCATCGTATCTTGTCCTACTAACCGGAATTGTAACGTTATGCATTCAAAGCCAACTGAATAAAATTATGTTACATAATAACTTACATAATTCAATACAGATGTATGACTACTCTTTTTTTACCCGGCTGAAAGTTGTTGAGTGGAAAATTTCAACTCACGGCGATAGCCACTGAGTCAATGAATGAGGCCTACATGCGGTTAGTCACTTTAACCAGTCAACTTTTGTGTCACATATTTAAACCCGGCATTTATTTCCCGATCTACAGTTTCTCCATTTTCTTCTTCATGAACTACATTTTCTAAATAATTTTTTTTTTCTCTCGATTTACTTTTACCTTGTGTTTTAGTATTATTGAGAGATCATTTATATCAGATCTTCATCGCGTAAGTTGATGAACTTTTTGTTTCGATTAAGAGCATCAACTACTAGATCATTAACAAATCGTTTAATATTAATCAGATCCAAGATGACGGTTCCTGATCAACAATGGACTGCTGTAAAGGTAAGTAATGGTGTGCTTTTGAATATTTGGAAGCGGGTATGCCTCCGGTGGTTAAGAGTTTGCTCGCTTTGGTGGGTTTCTGTCACTGTCCTCGGTTTGATGGACTCAGAGTTGAAAGACCCTTCTACTCGCTTCGTTCGGGTTCTATCACTAGTTTCGGTCTGATAGGGCGGTTCTCTAGCGTGGCGAGAGCTAGGGGTCTGGAACTACGCCCCTGCCGCCGGAGGCATAATAGGTGTGTGGTGTGCGGTGTAGTTTAGAGATTGTGATGACGACTATTAACATTTTGTTTCAGGTACGAAAAACTTTCTTGGACTTTTTCAAAGATAAAGAACATACGTTTGTTCCTAGTTCTTCAGTTGTACCTTATGATGACCCTACTTTACTTTTCGCAAATGCTGGTATGAACCAGTATAAACCTATATTTTTAGGTACAGTTGACCCTGGTTCACCATTGGCAAAGCTTAAACGTGCTGCCAACTCCCAGAAATGTATTCGAGCTGGTGGTAAACATAATGATTTAGAAGACGTGGGTAGAGATAGTTATCATCATACTTTTTTTGAAATGTTAGGTAATTGGTCTTTTGGCGATTATTTTAAAAAAGAAGCAATTTTTTGGGCTTGGGAATTATTGACTAAAGTTTATGGATTAGATCCAAATCGATTATATGTTACGTATTTTGGTGGACACCCTGAATCTGGTCTGGAACCTGATTTAGAGGCAAAACAAATTTGGTTAGATGTTGGTGTTCGTGAGGATCATATTTTACCTGGTAGTTACAAGGATAATTTCTGGGAAATGGGTGATCAAGGACCATGTGGACCGTGTTCAGAAATCCATTATGATCGAATTGGTGGTGACCGTAATGCTTCTCATTTGGTTAATATGGATGATCCTAATGTTTTGGAAATTTGGAATATAGTTTTCATTCAATATAATCGAGAACCTGATGGTTCTTTAAAACATTTACCTGCAAGCCATATTGATACTGGTATGGGATTTGAAAGATTGGTTTCTGTTTTACAAGATAAACCTTCTAATTATGATACTGATGTGTTTGTGCCATTATTTGCTAAGATCCAAGAACTTACTGGTGCTAGGGATTATACTGGTAAATTTGGTGCTGAAGATAAAGATGGTGTTGATACTGCTTATAGAGTAGTTGCTGATCATGTTCGTACTTTAACATTTGCCCTTGCTGATGGTGGTGTACCAAATAATGATGGTCGTGGTTATGTTTTGAGACGTATTTTGAGACGTGGGGCAAGATACGTTCGTAAGAAGTTTAATGCTCCTATCGGTGATTTCTTCTCTAGATTGGCACCAACTTTAATTGAACAGGTGGGTGACATGTTCCCAGAATTGACCAAAAATACTGAGGATATCTTTGAAATTTTGAATGAAGAGGAAGAATCATTTTCAAGAACTTTAGACCGTGGTGAGAAATTATTTGAGCAGTATGCTTCTCAGGCTACTGCTAATGGACAGAAATACCTCAATGGTAAAGATGTTTGGAGATTATATGATACTTATGGATTTCCTGTAGATTTAACTCGATTGATGGCAGAGGAAGCCGGATTGGAAATCGATGAAAAGGAATTTGAAAAAGCTCGATTGGAATCTAGAGAAGCTTCTAAAGGACTTGGCAAGAATGCTGCCGGAAAGAAAGAACTGATTAAATTGGATGTTCATGCGTTGGCTAAATTAGAGGGAAAAGAAGTTACTGATGATTCTGCCAAATATTTAACTGGTAATATCCCTGCTAAAATCACTGCAATCTATGGTGGTGGCTCGCATGGATTTAAGTCTCTCACTAGTGAGTTTGCTGGTGGTGATGATGGACAAGTTCAACTTGGGATTTTACTTGATAAAACCAATATGTATGCTGAACAAGGTGGTCAGGAATATGATACTGGTAAAATTGTTATAGATGGTGAAGCTGAATTTGAAGTTGAAAACGTTCAGGCTTATGCTGGTCATGTTCTTCACACTGGTTATATCAAATATGGTACTCTTAAAGTTGGTGACGATGTAATTGTTGGATATGATGAACTTCGTAGATGGCCAATTCGTAATAATCATACTGGTACTCACGTTCTAAATTATGCGTTACGAGAAGTATTAGGTGATGGTGTTGATCAAAAGGGTTCGTTAGTTAGTTCTGAAAAGTTAAGGTTCGACTTTTCTCATAAGACTGCAGTAACTCTTAAGGAGCTTGAACGCATTGAAAATATCAGTAATGATTATATTAAGAAGAATTCAACTGTTTATGCTAAAGACGTTGCTCTTTCTAAAGCCATGGAAATTAATGGTCTTCGTGCTGTGTTTGGAGAGACATATCCAGACCCAGTTCGTGTGGTTAGTGTTGGTGTATCGATTGATGATCTTGTTGCTGATCCTACAAGTGAGAAATGGAGTAAAGTTTCCATTGAACTTTGTGGTGGTACTCATGTTGCCAAGACTGGTGAAATCAAGGAATTGGTGATTACTGAAGAGGGTGGGATTGCTAAAGGCATTCGTCGTATTGTTGCAGTCACTGGTACTGCTGCTCATGAAGTTCAAAAACTCGCTAATGATTTCGATGCTAAACTTGATGCTCTTGAATCGTTACCTCTTGGTAATGGTGAAAAAGAGGCTCGATCCAAGACACTTAGCGTTGAATTAAAACAATTATCAGTTTCAGTAATTGAAAAGAATGATCTTAATGAGAAGTTTGCCAAGATCTTAAAGAAGATTACTGAAGAGGGAAAAGCTAAACATAAAGCAGAAGCAAAGAAAGTGCTTGACTCTGTAACCAATTATTTCACAGAACATGAGAATGCAGATTATTTAGTTGCAAAAGTTCCAGGGATCGGTGCTAATTCAAAGGCACTTACGGAAACCATCAACTATGTTAAAACCAAGCAGCCTAATAAATCAGTTTATCTTTTCGCTGTAGATGAATCAGAAGGAAAAGTTGCACATGGTTGTTTTGTTTCTGAGGCTGCCTCTGGTAAGGGAGTTCATGCTACAGATCTTGGTAATACAGTTGCTAAGATTGTTGGAGGGCGAAGTGGAGGAAAAGGAGCTACTGTTCAAGGTAGTGGTACTGAGCCATCAAAGGTTCAGGATGCAATTGATGAACTTGAGAAGTTGTTTAAAGAGAAATTATAAATAATACATTAGAGCATATAAGAAGTTAATAATAATGATAATAAATAAACACCCATGCCAGATGATCTAAGATCAGAATCCTCAACGGATTTAAACTGAAGCAGCCATAAAACCAAGGGTTGCAAGAGAAAAGCAAGACAACCGAAAACCGAAAACCGGACAGCAAGAGAAAAGCAGACAACCGAAACAGCTTGAAATGGCCCGGTTGTTCATTTTTTTGGACACCCTAAAAAAACCAATATCCCTTTACAACGACCATACATATAAACATATTCAACAAAGATATCTTCTCCATTGAGTGCAAGAGACGAGACTTGGTCAAGATTCGAATTTCTAGGAAGAAACAAACAGATCTGATTGGTGAATTTGCGAGAATAATTGACAATATCAAATACAGAGGGCTGAGATTTAGATAAATCCCAGATTTCATTATTACCGTAAGAGAGGCCACCCCATGGAGGGCTGGCAAATATGACAGTCAATGACTTGACCAACTCTAACTCCTTCTCACTCATCTCCAACAAAGACCTACCAAATACATCTTGATACTTTAAATCAAAAAAATCTTTGCTCAAAAACGTAATATCCTGATTTACACCATAAATTTGAGAATTGTGGACGGCCATGGCAGTATTTTTCGGATTGATATCATTATAAATGATTTTCGAGAACTGGTACTCAGATTCAGCAAATTGAATAGCATTTCCACCAGCTCCACCAAATCCATCTATAATGAGACGAGCTGGATAATACAGTTCACCTATTTTGTTGGCAGTGACATATGCTACCATTTCCGGTGTAACACTATACCATTGTTCATCACTAAGAATGATACCGTCATCGTATAATGAAAACAGGTCATGACGATTACGATAAAAATTTTTGAGGCGAGAATTATTAGGGAATTTTTTCTTTCTGGGCATCGCTATATACCAGTTTTATCTACACTATATCCTCGAGTGATAAGTTTATCTACGCTATATCATGTACAGTGATGCCATAGAGCATCTATAAGAAAAAAAGAACTGAGAGAACCGATATGGGATTCACAGTTTAAGCTACGAAGAGAAGTGGGAACAGGGGAAACCTCAAAAAATAAACTTCTGATATTGGATTGGATTCAACGGATTCAAAATGGGGATTTTTTTTTTTTTTTTAAATATTTATTCTTATATCGGCATGCTCTATTAAGACGTTTTTACTATAATACACAATGAGGGAAAGCACCAAAAACCCATATTCGGATTGAATGGATAGCTCAATGTGTTATCCCGTTAAGTGTGGTATTGTGACCATCATTATTATATTGATTATGTTTCGCCTATATATGAGTCTAACGTTAATAGAAATTGTACCCAGTACTTCTTTCTTTGATTAAATATTTATCAGACTCATCATATTCGACGTGGTCGTCTAAATCCTCGTTTCTTGTACGTCAGAGTGTAAAATTGTTTTGAACTTTATCCAATAGGTATTTCAAAAATTTTATTATTCTATCGAGATCGTAACCGACTTAACGTGAAAAGCCTCATACGCCGCACATAAATAATTTGAGCCGCTTCACCACTTGACATTCTAGACCTGAAGACAATTGTTTGATGTCCATCCCATTTTCATTGGAATCTCCCGGGAAAATCACAATCATAATAATAGATGTATTTAAGAAATGGTTAGATTAAAGACTAGATATTTAGCATTTGAAATCTTGAATCCTGATGAACTCAGCATGTCTGAATTTGGTTCATTGAATCAGAATGCCTTGTCATTACGAGTCCCTGTCATTTCCAATCTAAATGCTCGTATGCTAAGTAGAATAATACGGGATTCGATAGAATTGAATTTTGGTGATTATGGTATCGGGGTAGTAGCGTCTACGATATCAGGTATGTCAATCAGGTCTGGGGAGGGGAGGGAGGGGCGATCACTGTTTCGCTCGAGGATATGGACTTGTAGTTGTGCCGTCGAGAATAAGATACCAAACAAAAAGTTCTTCTAACGTAGCTTTTAACAGTGAAATATTACTCACCCGTAACATCTACAGGTATCGTTAGAGTTGCTAGACAACATTTCCGGCTGGTCTGGGCAGCTTTGACCTATATCAACAAAATCGAAGGTCATAATGTAATAATAAAAGTTGCAAGAGTTAGTGGAACAATCAAAAAGTCTGAGCAAGCTGCAATTGCCAGAAATAAGAAAGCTATTCAACAGCAGAAGTCTCTTGGTGTTTTCAAATCTTTAGCCAATTTTGAAGGTGAAATTCAGGAGGAAGATGAGGAGATAAATGAGGAAGTCGAGGAAAAAGAAGAGGGTACTGGAGGTGAATAAGGAGAACAGGATAACTTTATGAATAATGACCTATGTATGTACATATATCTATTTATTTGATTAGATCAAAACTATAGCATTTCATGATTCTATCTGAAGTCTTTTGGGCCACACCGTTCTGTAGACTAGCGACATAATTGGGTCTACAAGTTTGGCCAGAAGTGATATACGGCGGATTTGATGTTTGTCGGCCAGCGACTAGGCTCATAGCTCTCGCTCCGAGTATATTGTAGCCCAAAGCTAGAGTCCGCCGCTCTAGGAGCAGAATCCGATGCAAAGTTTATATATTTGAAAATAAATAAGACTATCTAAATAGAGTCTAGCCACTATGGTTTTACTTGTCATTGAAACCGTATTTCTTGCCTATCGACTTTCTCCTTTTTACCTCATCAACCATCTGATTCACGCCAAATGGATCTTCATCAGAATCCTTAACAAATTCTACAGGACCTTCTCGAGCACCCGAAACTTCCTCTCCTGGTCTAACACCTAGACCCTCAAATCGCTTTTCTCTTTGAATTCGTTGCATTTCTCCTTCACCATCTTCGTCTTCACCACCAAAGTTATCGGTACCACCTCGAGGTCGATAAATTGATCTTACTGCTTCTTGTGCAGCAAACAATGATTTATCATAAACTTGATCCTCGCTGTAACCACTTCCTCCTAACCCTCCAGTATTAGATACTTGGCTGAAAAGTCTAGCATCAAATTGAGATTCACCGGTTGGCTTAGTAGGTTTAGCGATACCAAGAGCAACCTTTTCAGATATATCTCTATTACTATCTCTGGCCAGCATTTTAACCCGTTTCTCTGCACCCATTCTTGACATTCGCAACTCTTTTTCGGCTTCACGTTTACGTTCAGCACGGATTCTTACACGTTCTCGTTCTTCAGAATATGGACTTCTTGAGCGGTGATCTGGTGATCTTGATGATGTTCTTTTCTGTAGTGGTGGTGGCGATCTTGATCTGGAGATAATACGTCGTCGTCTATCTTGTGGTGGAGATGGTGATCGAGAATATTCATTATCGTTATTTTCATCATACGAAGGCTTCCGCCGTGTTCTTGATCTTGATCTTGATCTTTGTTCAGGAGATGGTGATCTTCTTCTCTCTGAACTTAAGGCTTCTCTTGCAGCTCTTGCTCTCTCTTCTCTTGCTTGTTGAGCTAACATTCTTAACCTCTCTTCTTTGGCAGCATTTTCTTTCTCTGCTAACTTCTGCTGCATAGCTGTTCGTTGCCTTATTTCTTCTCTAGCACTTCTATCTGCAGCATATAAAGCTTCAGATAATTTAGCCATGTTGTCATTAACCTGAACCTCTTGTAATCCTCTACCATCAGCAGCAACTCGTTTATCTAATGCAATAGTAAACCCTTTTGGGTTTTTCCAATTAGATATACTTGGTGGAATATACCAATCTTCTTGATCCTTTGCTGTCAACTTTCTAGGTGGCGACCTTAATACTGGAGGGGGAGGCGACGGTGGACCAGCAGGGACTTTAGTATGTTTAAATTTAGGAGGAGCTAAAGGATCTTGCGCAACATCTACCATTTTAATGATTCTCTGTCTACTACCACCAACACTAGCAGGAGTATATCTTACATAAGTTGGTTCACCAGGTCTTTTGGCCACTGATTGAGGTCTAGAACTTTCAACTTTACCACTAATAATTTTCTCTATAGCAGCTTTTGTTCTTTCAGCTGTACTTTGAACATCCTCTTGACCAGGTCTTGCCAGAGAGATTTCACCTGACCGAGCTCTTTGTCTTAAAGGAATCAAATCAGTATATGAAGTTTGAATAATTCTATTAGAACTATGACCTCGCCGAGAAATTACTCCACTATAATCAGTTTGTCCTTGGTTATCACGTTTTAAAGCGAGAACATTTTTATTAGATGAACCTTGTTGTAAATCATTATTGCTGTTAACTATTGTTAGAGATGATGATTGCGATGAAGACGATAGAGATAATGATTTATGATGTTCATATTCATCATCTTCTTCCACATATCGTGGTTGCTTTTCAGCATTTTTAGGTTGAGGCAAAAAGGAACCTATAGAAGGTCTTGACATTATAGAAATCCGTGTACTAAGGGTGAGGAGTGTGAATGTTGAAGATGAAAGTTGAAATTACTTTAAGTGTGAGTATAAGAAGCGGATATAACCATTAAAAACGTAATATTCTATAAAGGAGGTCATCTTTTTTTAGATAAAATATTTTTATAATAAAATGAAGATATAAAAATGAAATATTCTATAAATGAGGTTCAACAAAAAGATAAGATAGTTTTTTTTTTTATCTAGTATACTACTTTCTTATCAGCTACAGTTGACTGATCCTAGTGACGAAGATTGTTTTAATCATGGTTCGAAGTAAAGCGACTGACTTTTTCTCAGTTGAATCTGATGAAGAATCACAGAATGAAATTTCAGAGATCGATGAAGAAGAGAAAGAGATTAGAGAATCTGAAGAAGAAGAAGAGGAAGAAGAAGAAGATGAGAAGGGAAGGACCTCATTATCAACTAAAAGAAGAAATACTGATGCATTTAAAGATGAAGATGAAAATGACGACGAAGTTGAGGACAAGGAAGAAATCGAAGAAGATCTAGAAAATGAAGAGGAACACCATGATCATGACGGCAAATTAAAACCTCTTTCAAAAGAAGAAGTAGAGAAAAACATCAATAAAATTAAAAAAACTGGTGTTGTTTACATTTCTCGAATACCTCCATATATGAAACCAACTAAATTAAGACAAATCTTATCACGATTCGGTGAAGTTAACAGGATATTTCTGACTCCTGAAGACCCTAAAATTTATGCCAAGAGGACTAAATATGGTGGAAATAAAAAGAAAAATTTCACTGAAGGTTGGGCAGAATTTACGAACAAGAAAAATGCTAAATTGGCCGCCGAGACCCTTAATGGTAATACAATAGGTGGTAAAAAAGGGTCATATTATTATGATGATATACTCAATGTGAAATATCTATCCAAGTTCAAATGGCATAATCTTACTGAACAAATTGCACTTGAGGCTCAATCAAGGCATGAGAAACTACGTGCTGAAATTGCTCAAGCTACAAGAGAAAATAAGATTTTCATTGAGAATGTTGAACGACATAAAATGATTCAAGGTATGCAAAAGAAACGAGCAGAAGCGAACACGACGCAGAAGTCTTCTCCATCTGAAATAAGACGTACGTTTCAGCAACGAGAAGTCTCATCTAGGCGAAGCCAAAAGGGTGATGATAGCAGCAATAAGAAAGATCTTGATCAACAGGTATCTAGAGTGTTGAGCAAGGTTTTTTAGTTATTTTGAGGACGTTTTCTCTTGTAGATCCCTTTTTTGGGTTCTTTAATATTTGCATATATGATATTATTAATAAATTATTATAAATATATTTTAAGCATATGATCATCATCATCACATTTTATCTACAAAATATTTTTCTCCAAGATTATCTTTTTTCCTCACAACTCCTCGTGATATAAATGTTCAACATCATCAATCCCAGCTTGTTGTTCCTTAACGACCTGTTCTTTCTGCACTTCTTCTACGTTTTCCGCCTTTGCCTTCTTTGCTTTAAACTCCCGGTTCAATGTCGTAATCTCTTCGTCATATGTTGTCCATTCAGGAATTTGTCTTCGGGCTCGATCAAGTTTAGGTTCCTTAGTTAACGGATTGTTACACATATCAATCGTCTTTGCAGTTGCTAGACTTTCATCAGAACACCATGTCTCACACCACAACCAATCCTGAGGGAGAGAATAAATAGGAATATATTTCTGCATATGATTTGGTAAATCTTGATCTAAATTAGACAACGAACCAGGATCAGCCGAAAGCATCTGATATTGTTGACGAAGTCGATCACCAGCCCCAATTTGTCTGAATCGATCGAGATCGACAACATATAATGCACTAATATGATATGGCAAATCACCGAGATAATTCTTCCAGTATCCCTTTTTCCAGAACCGGAATCCTTCCATTTCTTTTCGAGAATCCCCCATTGGAGTGTACCCATAAGGTGCTCCTTGAAGATCAATATCTACTAATTCTTTTAAATCAGTTCGAACAATCTGATCAGAATCCACAAAAATAACCTTGTCTAATGTTTGTGGAAATAATGTATCTAAGAATAAGATCTTATATCCCCAAATAGTTCTTTGCTTCTCCTTCTGCTCGCGAAGCCAATACGGCCATTTGTATGTCACAAGTTCATAACTAAACCCAAAATGATCGGCTAATGTGGGTAAGAATTCTTTAAAAGAAGGGGATAAGAAATTTTCAATTAGCCAGAATTTTACTGTATGATTGGTATGTTGCATAACGCTTGCAGTCATAATCCCCAAGAACCGTTCATAAAGATGCCCACTTGCTACTGTGAAAATATTTATATCCGCCCCTTCCTTTGTTGGCTGTTCTTTATTTTTCACTCCTCCTATGTTTGAAAACCATTTAAAAACCTTCTGTAAACTTTCCCCTACAAGACCGCCACCACCACTACTACTGAAGGTCCTATTCCCTCCACTGGTTATATCCAAAACATCTTCTTCTTCCATACCCGGTCGTCTCTTAAATTTAGGGAAAATGGTCGCACCAGTCATCTTTGTTAACCATACTCGATCAGATGTTTTATCCAAAGAACTAGATAAACCGGTCGACACAAGCTCAAATATATCAAGAGATCGGCCCTTTTTTGGAGAAAGAACCCACAGACCAGGATTAGATTTAAGTTGTAGGTATCCTAAATTTGCCATAACGATTGTGTCAACTTGCTGGGTGTTTCCATCTACTCCTAAATCCAAGGCTAACCCACGGGGAGGTGAGCCAGTAGTAAGATCTAAAGCATGTCCTTCCAAAAGAATACTATTTAATTGGTATGTACCTTTCAATACACTATCCCTGGCAGCCGTGTTCAAAATAATATTATCCAAGTCGTATTCACAAAATGTAGGCGTGACTATCCAAGCATTCGGCGTTACTAATCCCAGGTAAAACAGAGTACTCTGAGGCATATCGGTGAATTCAACAATATCAGCCAACCTTTGACCAGAAATCTCGTCAAAACTAGGGCTTGAAGGCAAAGCAAGTCGATAGAATCTTTTGAGGGGAATCTCTTCATCTTCGAGCTTCTTCGGATTCAATAATATTTTCACAGAAATAGGTAGATCTCTCAAATTGGCTAACATGGCTGAATATTCCTGACCCTTTTCACTAAGAGGATCAATAATAGCTAAGATACGGATTGCCGAATCTTCCTCAGCTACAGATCCAACAGTTATTATTGAGTTTTCGACATGCCAGGGAGCAGTACTAATTCTTGGTTGTTGATTTCTCCTTGAAGAGCCGTAATAGGTAGTTGTATATACTGAAACCAGTTTATCACATAAGTCAAATGAATCACTATATGTTAGTTTCCGGTTGGTTCGCTACAAACCCAAGTAATACTCACCCGTGTTTATAATCGTATAATCCTTTTGCAGCGTCGATAATAGGATTTATTCTTGTTTTTTGCTCGATATCCAGCAGCATTGTTAAATCATCTTTATCCAAAAACTCTCCCGCAGGAATGTCCACAACTCTACCAGACACAACTAGATGTAGACCCCTACTAAGACTAGGAAATTCTCCTAACACTTCGGAGAATTCCTCAATGGCTTTCTTGCCTTTCTCTTCGTTGCCAAATTTAGCTGCCAAATTTACCATAGTTTGGATATCTGAATATGGTTGGAGAAAACGACGAATCATGGCGATCCGATCTGATTCTTTCTGCATTTGGCCCAACTTAACAAACAAAGAGACAATATTTGATCCATCACCATTGTCGCTGGCGGTGGTACTGTTACTAGGTATAATATTAAGCCTCAGGTTTTTACCTTGAGACTCTTCCGAATCAAGTAACTTCAAAATCTCAGCCAATTGTTGTAATGTGGCTTTCTCAGAAAAGTCACCAATCAACCAAATAGCTGTATAATAGTCAGAACCCCCACGGACTGAAACACTAGGTATTGTGGATAAACCAGCCTCTACGAAACTTTCGGCTAGAGAGGAAATGTCCATATAATCTATCATCGAACTGTCAGGGGGATTTACTAGTGAATTACGACGCTTCAAACTATCATTAATTAAGTAATCTCTAATCGATGACGACGATGACGATGAATATTCTCCTAATAGAATTGCTTGTTGAATGGTTTCCAAATCACGTTTAAACACTGCTGATGCTTCTAAAAGTAGGCTACTGACCTCATCAAGAAGAATACCGTTCACAAATATAAGAGGTTGTTGTAAATATATATTTCTATCAGCAGGAACATCGAAATCCTTCATCCACGATCGAAGACTGTCTATAGCAGATTGAATTTCAGAATTATCTTCCAAATCAGACTCTATAGCCTGCAAAGTAGCTTTATCATCCATCGATAAAGCCTGTCTGAAAGAAGTTAACGGATCATACTGATTTAAAATTCCACCCAAATATTTTTGAATAGCAATCCGGTTACTAGAGAGGGCATACTTGGATAAATAAAGTAACTGCCTAGCTATATCCTCACCATCTTGATCATAAATTAAAGGGATAATACCTACTTGAATAGGTACACCTCGAGCCACTAAGTTCATAGCCTGGGTAAAAGCTGCCAAGCTACTAGTTCCACCCAAATAAGATAAATCTAATGCAAACACAAAAGAATTCATATTATGCTTTATAGGATGTAATTGACCCACTGCAGTTATTGGTTCCAAAAAGCCAGTTACGTCTGAGCTCCAACCCCTAAACCGAAGATCGTCTTCTATATCATTCAACCAAATCAATCCATCAGTTCGATAATCATATCGTTGCAGTGGATGGTGTTCTAAAGCAGTGCCAATGACATTTTGACTGATGAGATCGGCAGCTACAGAAGCATTCTTAAAATCAAGTCTTGAAGCCAGTCTATCAACAATGTTTTTTTCACGATCCAGAGCATCAAGAAGATCAAAAGGACTATCTTGAGTTATAAATGCTGGAGCCCCATTGATAAGAATAGCATTTTGGCCTGGAGATAAGAACTCATTCTCGACATTGTATTTAACATCTTCAGCGACTTTTTTACTTGAAGCTACCTCTGAGATAGATTTAGAATATTTAGGGAAATCCAAAGAAACATTTAACAAAGCGTCAAATGGATTATTATTAGTTAGAATATAATTAGCAGCTCGGAAACCAAGTAAAGGAATATCGTCTTTATTTAAAATAGACCTATCAGTAGCAGCACGTAACTCCGAGTACGAGTCGCCATTTTCTTCAGAAGAAGACTCATCATCATTACTGCCTTTCGAATCCCTATCATCAATAACTAAATAATCAGTTCTTTTTACATTCAATGCAACTCCATAACCGGTTAAATTCTCTTTAATTGCTGATTGGCTACTGCTATCCTTCTTCGTCTTGTATCGTAGAATGTACTGTACTTTTCCCTGTAAGGCGGATGAGATAAGATTACTATGGAAAGTACCAAATGACTCTGATTCTAAATCGCCATATAAAATAGCAATTGGTGCATCACTATTACTACCAATTGATCTATCAGTTGGTAATAACTCAATTTTAGAATTTGTTTCTGAACCAGAAACTGTCTTTAAAGCGTAAACAGAATCCACATCACAATGAATTTCCCCATTATAAACAAGAATATTATCACAATCAGAAGAAGAAGTAGAAGTTCCAACCCCAGACCATATATCAAAATATTGATATTGAGCTTGAATTAATGCCGAATATCGATGTATAGCTAATGATAGATCAATGTAAGCGATTTGCGATTCCGTAATTAAATTGGTTTTTAAACCATGTTCTAATAAAAAGTCATGAGCTTCCTTATCAGTTAATTTTGTTCTCGTCTCCTGTAATGCAGTTAATGCTGTAACGGTACTGAAATAAGCTTGAGGACTCTCTGCAGCAATTGATTCAATAACTTCCAATACAAATGGAGGTGTTGACCAAGACGCCTGTAAATCTATATTTAATGGAACATTAGTAGAATCTTCTTCAGCATTTACTATTGAACAACAAATATTGCCCCATAGAAGGACTATAAGTCCTATGAAGAAGTTCTTTCTCATTCTTGTAAAGAGTGGATCACTCTAAAACCACCTGAACTAAACAACGTTCAAATTCACAATTTCAATCAGAACAGTTTAAAGAAAAATATAAAGAAGATGAAGACTAAGACTAAGACAAGATCAAGAATAAGAGTCAGATGAAAACTGAGAAGACGTAGACGTCTTCGACGCTCTTCGGCGCGAATTGAATCTCTGCTTCATGACACGCACGCAACATGAAATATGCAAGGTTTAAGCCGTGCGGCTTATTGTATACGTACGGACCACACGGACGTGTCCTGCGACAGCCTCCGGCGGCTGGGGTGTGATCCCAGATGCCTAGCTCTCGCTGCGCTCCAGAGCTTGAAATCTCGGTCTACAGGCAGGATACAAGTGAGTGACCGTTGGGCGAACAGGCAGAATACAAAGAAGGGAATGTCAGCTTTGGCATTGGCGTGCCGTTTGCATGAATATGTTGTCCGACCCTAGTTGGTTCCGGAGACTGAGGCTGCAGCTTGCTTCCGTCGAGCCTAGATATTTCTATCAGAGTAGACTACTAGGAGAACCTGGGCGCAGGCAAAATATAACGTCCCCGAGTTAATCACAGGAGCCGTTACTAGGAGAACCTGGGGCGAAAATAAATTGCCCCCGAGTGATCATGCGAGCCGTTAGCCGGGCTGAGTGGAGTGTTCAGCTCGAGGTGAAATTCTGAGAATCCCGCTCATTTTTCTCTACCGGGTTATTCTATCACTTCGGACTATGACTGGGAAAGAGAAGATTTGTGTGGATTCTGCCTCTGAGAAAACATTATATTTATTTTTATATCAGCATACACTATTAAGACGTTTTACAATAATACCAATGAGGGAAAGCACCAAAAACCCACATCAGTGTTTGTATTCAGGTCGAGTGCTTTTTACCGTCCTTCGGTGTCGCATCTGAGATTTAAATAATAACTTCAATACAAGAATATAAGTATTGCATATTATGATAATATTTATATCCTATTCTTCACCATAGTATTCTCATATTCTTCTTGTTTTTATCAGTTAACGATATAGGATTAAATTTATTAATTCTTTTTGAGATTAAATTCTGATTAATCATTTTCGTAGTTTAAGACCTGTAGATCTATAGATTTTGTTACCATAATCGCAAAACAATGAGTGTCCAGTTTTGGTCTAGCCGATTGGTATATACAGAGGTACTGTTACATAACGTTTATCACAGACTGTTTACATATCGCAGACTGTTACATATCACAGACTTTCACACATCACAAACTGTTACACCACAGACTGGTAAATCGGGGATCGCGAATAAACTATTTTTATACATTATTCTATTACTATATCCTTAATATTATTTACACTGAATTTGACTGAAAATTTTAGTGGAGAGCGCCCATTGATAGTAAGGATAAAGAAGCTTTAATAAGTATCCATTTTTGACTGCAATAGTGTCTTATACAAGCATATATTTTATCTCGGTAGCAGATAGCTAACTGTAGCTCTGCTTAGCCGTGGCTTGGATTCCTAGGTACCAATTTATTATTATTATTATTATCGGTAGGCAGAGCACGAGTTAACACTTCTTCTCCGTCTCCTTTGTCACTAACTTGTCGAATTAAAGAGTGGATATTGTTGTAATTACTAATGGACGCTGCAGCATTAAGAGAGCGACGTCGGGCTAAAATCCAAGCTGGTGGAGTATCCCGGTTAGCGAAGATCACAAAAACTACTAATCCAAATGCTGAAGATTATAAAGGTGGGTAGTATATTGAAGATGTCACGAAAGTAGATTTCAGATACTCATTCTCCTAAATAGTGGACATTGAGTTGCTGAAATTGACAATCGACAAGAGAAGGAAACTATGACTATTGCTCTGCTGTGTGAATGTTGTAATGATGATGTCCTTTCGTGGTTCATAGTTGACTCCTGATATTTCAATTTTGATTCGGATTTGTCTCAATTCTGACAAATGCCAAAACAGAGGCCTGGACCCGCAACCCACGGGACTTATCTGTCTGTTATTCAGGAATACATTACTAACGTTATAGAACATAAAGTCCCAGAAGCTGTCTCAATAACGTCCGATGGTACAACTAGGGACTCGGACGACCGCGACCCTGGTATTAGCACATTAGGCGATTATGGAACTGCTAGAAATAATGGTTTTGGTGCAGGATCTGACTTTGACGGACAAGATTTGTCTAATGATCCACTTTTTAAACTATTGAGTGAAATGCGAGCATCTGCTGGTGGTAGTCCTTCATCAGGGCTTGGCACAGGTGTTGATGCTACAAATTCATTAGCAGCTTTGAGTGCTATGTTTGGTGGAAGTGAAACTAATATTCCAGGAGGTGGTGCTTTCCCCTTTGGTGGTAATGGTGATGATATTCGAAATGCTACTGGTAGTCAAGCTTCTAATCAACCTCGTCCGATCCGAAAAGCAGATTTATTTTGGTCGTTTATTCATATCCTCACGAGTATTCTTTTAGCAGTCTACTTTTTGAATGTTTTAGTACCTTTTAATACTATTGATGAAACCATAATCAGTTCAAAGTATCCACAGTTTTTCAGTTTGACGGCTTCACCTGTTTTACTCTTTTGTACAGCTCAAGTGGTTTTACATTCATCTAGATTTATTTTTGAAAAAGGATCCCCTCCTTCAAATTCAAGGTTGGTTTCTCTTGCATCATTTTTGCCTAATCCATTCAAAAAATATATAATTCTTGTTGCTAGATATTTTCATATTGGGCGAGTTATCATTGAGGATTTATGTTTGATCTTTTTTGTAGTAGGACTTTATTTCGGGTTGAATTGGCATACCCGTTATTCCACGAAATAAAATCTCCATGGGGCAGTTATTCTTTTAGGACTAAGAGCGAATTAATTTGTAATGAAGAAAAAATATCTAGATCTATAATTTATTATATCGACAAATAAGTATAAATAGCTGTCTGTATCATATTCAATGTAAGTTAGCTCTTAGATATTACCATCTATTTTGACCCCCCACCAGATCTCATAAGCTAACTCTAATTTAAAGTTAATCGTTGACTTTAACATATAACTACTATGGCTATCAATCAAGAATTGTGGTCAAATATTTCATTTTTCTAATACAAGGCCGTAAGATCTGAGTTGATTCTCTCTTATAATACGTGTAGCACAAGTATCATAACTCTCGCTTCGCTTGAGAATAGCAGTAATTACAGTCAGACCGACACTGATGTCAGTTGTTTGGCTCGTGGTCTTTCTGTTTAGATGCCTGCAGCTACATGTAGACACTAAAATCTCAATTTGATGTTCTCCAAGCCCTAAACTTTTGCCAAGTATTAGAAGCAAAGTCTTAAGTCTCGGATATGCCAATTATTGGAGGCTAAGATTAAGCCGGGGTACCTATCTATGGAAGGAACCTGTACGTAGCGAGAGAACATGTCCAGGACGGAGAACCACTAACTCTGTGAATTAAAAAACCAGCCTCCTCAAAAAACATTTTTTAGCGAGTCAGACTTGAGTCAAGGTTTCTGTTCTTCTAAACAACTCCGTCCAGAACGAATAAGTCAGATGATAGGCTCAGAGTTTATAGAAGAGGTCCTTTTTAGCTCAACTACACATATCAAATGAAAAAAAAAGAAAACTGCCCAGTCTTTGACTGAAAAATTCGGAAGCATCTTGCCCCATACTTCTGCAACTTCCCGTCGTTCCAGAATGAATTTTAGATTAAAAACGTAAGGTCCAGAGTTCGGAAAGGATTTTATGTCGCATGCAAGAATTAAAAAGTTAATGCACCAAAAAAGAAAAAAAAAGAAATTTGCGGAATCTGAATCTGGATCTTCCCGTCAGACCCTAAACCTTATCAAATTGAAACCATTTACACTGTACATTACAGCGCTAGTAACATCTCTTGTTCGGCTGTAAATTAAATTTTCAATTCAATCACGTACAGTAGTACTGTATATACTGTATACAGCTAAATTTTTATTGATACGCCGATCCTGCCTCGGTCTCGATGCGACGTCGCTCGACGGAAAAAGTTAAACAAATCCACTTCGAGGAATTTTTCATGTTTACTAATGATTTAGTCAAGTACAATATAGGCAGCCTAGACTGATTACAAAGATTTTAGAAGACTCTTGACAGAACGGTTCGATTATAGCTACGAGGTCTGGGCACACCGCAGACAAAAGATAATCAATCTAGCGGGACGGACTGTCGTTAATGAAATATATAGGAATGATCGTTGTCTCTTGTATTTTCTTCTCTCTAACGGGTGGAGTTCTGCTCTGGATCCAATTATTTGTGACAAAATGCTGAATGGATGTTGCTCGATCAGAGACCATTTAGTCCTTCAGTTGATGTCTATCAGATGTGGGTATGAGAGCCAAAATCAATAATTCGATTGAAAATAGTAAATTTTGAAATGAAATATGAAATAATTAAATTAAATTACAGAAATAGTGTATAAATCAAATAGATGCAAAACGAAGAAAAAAAACCCCCAAAAATACAGAGAAATAAATAAATATGCAAAATATATAATAATAATAATAAATACAAGAAGAAAGCGTGTTTCTAATTTCTTCATCTAGAAAAACAAAACTGGCTCTGATGATTGAGCAGTAACATTCAATTCTGATCTTCGAGATGAACCGGCAAACGACGAATTCTGTCGAAGTCCCCAGAATTTACGTAGAAAATTGGTTACTGTTTGAATACCTGGCTTCTTACAATTCATTCTTACTTGTTCGAGTCTCTCAAATATTCTTACTTGATCTGATGGATTATCACAAAGAATGCCCAATTGCCAAAGTGGCCAAGCCATCATAGCATTAACTCCACTGGATGGTGGTATTTTTTGAAGATGATATAGTGCCTGGGAAGCAGTAAAAACAACTTCAGAACTCAATTGAGAACCTAACTGATTATTGTCCAGCCTTGTCCAGTAATACAAAGCGGTACATAACTTAAGTACCATGGTTGCATTATAAGCATCAGGAGTAAGATTTAAAGGAGATATATCCCATAGCTCCAAAAATAAGAAGATATCCAATCTTTCGGAGATTAATTCTTCTGACCATAAATCATCATCAGGGACGTAGAATGACCCAGAGTTTTGAAATGGTGAACCAACAGTATTGGTGGCTTTGGTAGCTAAAGTTGCAATATTTGAAACAATGCGGAATAATGAAGCAGTTATAGTACTAAAAGAGGTATTATCAATACCTCTTAAAAGAACACTATTAGAAAAAGGATTCTGTTCATTATTATTGCTATTATTAATATCCGATAAAATTGGACCACACTGAGACATGATAGAAGAAGTTGTATCATGATATTCCATGAGATTAACAAGAGCTTGTATTTCAGGATCTTCTCTATTCATACCAGAAATACCTCTAGCAGCTCCCGCAATATGATTTCTCCAACAATTATAATTACCTTCTAATGCTTCCTGAGTTGCTAATAATAAAGAAGTAGAAAGATCGTCTTGATTAAAATCTCCGCTTTTTAATTTTTCTCTTAGAGCTTTAATAGCAGCAACTTTGTATTGCACAGAGATTTGTGTATAATATGTGCTAGCACCAATAACAGCCGACGTTGTAGCTAAATTACTAGCAGAAACCCCACAAATTGCATATCTGACTGAATCATTTGTGAATGGAATTATAACGTCACGATAGACATTAATATTAGAGGTTTCTAAAGGAGATAATTGATCTGCAAATGCAGTTGAAAAATGAGTCAATAATTTGTCTTCTAATAATACTTTGTTGATGTTATTGAAATTGACATTGAGATAATTGTTTTCAAAAATACCAATATTATTTGCTTCTTCTGGTTCTTGTTTAATAATAATCATTGATGGTGAATCAGATGATGAAACAGCAGAATATGAAAAAGAAGTTTTCCGTCGTCCTTGTGTAGCTTGAGAATAATTGGTAGTATTGGTGGTACTATTACTACTAATATTATTGTTAATATTATTGTTAATATTATTATTACCAGTATTGTCAGTGTTATTAATAAATTCTTCAGGATTAAATGAAGTTCCACTTGTAATGCTTATGGTATCTGAAAACGGTAAAGAACATGACAAAACTCTTGGGGAAGTTTCAAGTTTGAGAATATGTTGATATGATGACGATATACCTGGAACAAGTTCGGAAGCAGCTTCTTCTTCGGGTAAGAGTTCCATCTGCAAAACTAATGCATTAGATGGTGTTGATGTAGATGATGATGAAATAAATGGACTAGGAGAAGTAGTAAAAGAAGTTGATGGATTACGTCTACTATCAACGGGTAAAGACAGCATAAATGGTTGAATTGGTGGTGAATAGTCATCCTCATTACTTGTCGATCTTTCACGCTCACCGGGCCATTTCAATCTAATCCCATAACCTTCACAGTCGATTTTCATTCTTTTACAGTTGGCACAACCCGGTTTACCCTCATCACATTTATAACCTCTTCTTCGACAAGTCCAACAGCCTGTACGCAATCGGTGAACTTTTTTCTTAACATGATGACTAGTGTGATTTGAAGTCCCATTATTGCTCTCCGATGTAGGAGGTATTTGACACATCACAGACATGGAGGGCTAAAAATATTGTTTGAAAAATAGAAAAAATTATTATATAAAACTAATATTAAATAACAGTTTTCTGTTTACATAAACTATTATTTGATAAGGGATGATATAAGTTTATTATTGTTTATGTCGATAATTGATATTTGTTTGTTTATTATATTTGCGACATCTAGGAATTAAATATGTTTCTTCCTGTATACACATGTAGATTTGTCATGAACATCTAGACGGAAGCGTCATCGAGATCAAAAAACAAATATGGTACATAATCATACAACTGCGGAGTGCATTAATAAAAAGAAAAAAAAATGAAACCACCAAGACTAATCATCTCTCATCCTCTCCCGGTTTTGAAAGCTCTTCCGATGCCCGGAGGATTTTTCCGGTGCTTATGCATCACTTTTACTTGCAAATGCACTGACATAATTAATTTAACAATTGTTTAGGCAGAATTCGGAACGGCAGAAATAAATGCAGTGCAACCCTAACTAAAGAGTGTAACAGAAAAAACATAGCCACAAAACAAAAAAAAAAAATTCTTTTCTCCCAACTAAACTAGTCCCTGTCGATCATGTATTATTTTCGGTTATCATTACGTACATATAGATACCTAATTAGATCGTTAATGGTTAGCCGCAACTAGATGGTATGTATAAAAAATAGAATGAAATTTGTTGGTCCCCACACGTACGCAACATATGAATATAAAAATAACTTTCTCTCTAACTAAAATTTGTCCCTCCAGATATAGATGATCTCATCACAGATTTTCCACACCAAAAAAAGATACACACGAAGCTATTCTTCATGATTCTGGTTAGTTCAGCTAGGCCACGGCAGTTGTTAAAAAAGGTCCATTATCGTAATTCTTGATGTTCTGTCTTATATCGAATAGTCACAAGACAAGAGAAGAAACAAGACACTCACAACAATCACTTGCGTTATCGTCCTCAGTTGTCTATAACGGAGGTTCGATTGTAGATTTTAGATCGACGCAAAGATTACAAGCCTATAGAAAGTTCACTATATAAGTTAATAGACATATGCAGTGGAAATGACATGACTATTTTGCCAAGGGATTAAAGCGTACCTTTTTTTTGAACACGAGGAGTTCTTGGCATTGTTGGGAGGGAGGGAGAGCTGGGCACAGACTATGACGTTCTCAAAATTTTGAGCAATATTTACAGTTTGTCCGTACAGAAATTATTCCAAACCTTATTCAAAATTTAAAAGCAATTCTTTTCAAATACGACTTAATCCTGGTCAGGTTATAATATACTTATCCTCCACCGGATCAGGTCCTACACCTGCTATCCCCTTGATGACTTTCTCCGGCGGTTATAATGTGGCACTAATGACCGCAACACCTCGGTGATTTACTCCATTTGTCAAAATTCCACCTGCCATTAAAATTAAACTATTGTCTATCTAAGCTTTGACCAACCAATTCTCGCCTAATTAATCACCCTGCGCATCCTTAGCCTACTTAAGCGTCATTATGACGTCATAACGGAACATTCATGAACAACTCATCGCCTAATTAATTAACGTTAAGGATAATTATGCGGCTGTTCAAGTAGTAACTGCGGCTGATTAAAACTGGCCGCAAATTGCGGAGGACTGTAGACACTCACAATCCGTATCCGGCAGGTAATCCAGTTTCTAATCTATGAAGACTCGAGTTCTCTTGTGTAGATTCCCATTATTGGGTGACCTGTTTACGGCAGAACTGAAGTCTTCACTTGCCTCCAGTCAGCTGTGCCTAAAACTTCTGCTTCGCAGAGACCAGCTGCGCCTAAAACTTGTTTAGAGTTTAAGTTATCTACGATAAGAAGAATGTTTCTCTTTCCTTACGCAGATATGCCACTGCTCAACCAAAACTAAAGCCCAGGCTATTGCAAATATTCTATACTGGCAATATTCTTACTGGCAATAGCAATATTAACATCTCCCGGAAGTCATCATATCAATGTTCAGGGAATCTGTGTTAACCCGACGAGATGTCTTGATACGGAGAATTACAAATTGGAACATATCTGTCACTTGAATATAGAACACTTCATACACTACTATACTAGCCTATAATGACCTTTTCAGGAAAAACTTCTTTTTTTTCCTCCCTTCATCTTGTATTTACCCCTGACTGATCTCCCCTGTGGTCTGAAACTTTATCGAATTAGTTCATTGCTTTAATTAATAAGGTCATTATTTGATCAGCACTGTAATGATCAGCTTGAATCAGAGAGAGTTTCTATGTTTCTATTCTAATGAAAAGCGAGATCTTTCGCTTATGCAGGTCGGCGCTCGATCGATCGATCATGCGTGGCCAATTAAGTCATGTGAAAAGTCATGTGATGAAACAAAAAGTAATTAAATTAATTAAACTTTTTTCGATGACGAAGCGAAAGTGTACAGCCTCGCTGTTAGTGCACCGGCCCGCGGGACGATCACAAAAACACCCGACTAAGGCGAGACTGGATGGACAGGTCCACGTGGAAAAAAAACCGCATCAGTACAACCTCGACGTCAAGAAACGATACTAAATGGGTTCCTACGGTGTAACGTTTGTCAGTGTCTATACTAATTGAATTTCCCGATTGGGGTCCAATTGGATCGTTATCGGACAATTCACGATCATAGGTAAAGTAAAAGATTAGTAATGATTGAATCATCCATAGGCATCATTAAGTAAGAGAGAGTAATTTTCGTGTCGATTATGAGTGAGGGACTCATACCCATCCTCGTCTGTATGCTTATTCTAGATCTTAATTTTAGCCAAATTTGTTTGCTTAGGGAGGATGAGCTTATGTCGCAAATCCCATAGTGCTGACCGCTTCTCTTGAGGTTGAGATCTTGGAGTCGTAGATGCAGACTTGAATCGGTTTCACGCGATACTTTTTGAGTAACAGACCCAGTCGCCGAGGTAGATGGGGCACTTATGTTTTGTGAGATGTTCGATCGATCCGTGGCTCATTGATCTTCCTGCATCACGACTGTAAAAGGTCTGGGTTATAGCCCGCATCCGCTGTCAAAAAGATCAAAAGTGGGGTTAATGTATGTCACTAATCGTTGGATAACTAGCGTTTGGAATCCTTTCGATCGGACCCCAGGCAGTTAGCTGCGTTAAAGATGAGCCGCAAAACCACTGCAGATTAATGTTTTAGTCAGATTGACGTATGTTGCCGGACAGAATCGGCCAATTAACCCCATTTCAGTTAGACCCTTACATGCGATGAGCGCTCATCAATCCACTAACTGTTCTATGCTTCCTGGCCGATCAAAAAAATAAGCATAATTGATCGATAAAAATAGAATACAAACAATGGTTCTGGAAAAAACGATGTCATAATTCAAATAAGAACCAAAACTCTAGTTACTCTACACTGTGTGAGTCTGTGTCAGATTATTAATTAATCTTAAAGAAATGTCTATATATCCAGAGCAATTTTCAAATCCTAAGTTGAGCTCGACTTTATCTCGACTTCTCTTTACTCGTTAATCAAGCAATCAAGGTCTGGACCGGGGTTTTCCGCTAGGTTTACTATTTATCCTTGACAAATTGTTGCCACTCTCACTACGTTCAAGAGTTGTCTTCCTGTGGTAGTTTGGGCCCAAGGACGCGAGAAAACATGTTTGGCCTCTGCAGCACGCGAACCTGGCTACCCAGGATTCTGAAATTGGCGAAGGATTCTTTTCGGATATATGAGAACCTTTATAATCTCAAAAACAATGGAAGGGACCTAATATTTCGATCATTACTCTCTATTTACTCAACCCGCCGCTTAACAGTTGACTTAGAGATTGCGTTGCTTACATGCAATGTCAAAATCAGTTTTATCAGCACTCCCCCAAATAAGGATTCAGTCTTGGTAATACTGGATGAGGGATTTAAGGCTAACATCATAGATTTGCATGCCACAAAAAAACATAACGGGTTTCTAATGCTCACTTTTCTTAACTAGTTAACTTATATGTTGCCTAAGTGCTTCAACTCAGAAAGCCTGGAGGGAGCCCTAGACCTATGGATGGTCTCCTTCAGCCTCCATCTACCTATCTCCAGAGATCAGAAGCCCCCGCAAACAGTCAGATCGGAACCTATCGGAATTTGTACTGGATAAACGGTTATTCTGTTAAATATCGGCAAGGCATTCGCCCAGAAAATTAATTTACGGCTGCACTGCCAGATCCCCCTGTATTCTAATAGAGTCCCGGCAAAACTCATAGCTGTCATTGACTAGATATTACATTATATAGCAAAAACTAGCTAGTTATTTAATACCCCGCAGCACCTGGAGCATCAGCATCTCCTTTCAAAGATAAAAGGATCTCTTTGAACCGAGTTTTATCTCTATTCTTAGACTTAGCACCATGATCAGAAGTGTCTACTAACTTGATAATTCTATCCCAGGCAGTACCACCAGCAACACTGTTATCTCTCTCCTCAATAAAAGTTTTAGCCTCAGCACGAGTCTGTTGAATTGAATCATCTTTCTTACTATTATAATTCACATAGAAATCATCAATAGCCTTCTCAGCTTTCTGGCGAGTTTCTTTCTTTTTGGATTCACTTAACTCATCTCGTCGCTGGATCTCCAACTCTTGACGTGCTCTCCACTCTCTAAACCTGTTAATGATGCTGAAAACATAGAACTCGTGGATCTGTGACTTCAGCCGAGGCCCTCTCTGCTCAGTGCGCTAATCTGCCCCCGACAGTTTGCGCCGCCAACACAGGCTCCAAGCCTAACTCTTGCCAAATAATCAAGGATATAGATAATTCCAGGAATCTGAAGATGTGTGTCGCTGAGACCTAATCAGCCTCCAATCCCAAGCAGGCAAAATTTCCATCTCTATTAATCAACCTTTCTTTACTCACTTTATCGGCTCTGAGTCCTCTAAGGACAATCTAGTAGTTTCATTGACCAGTTCACTCGGTTGACCAGGGAGATATGGAGCAGCTGGTTCCGAAATAAGACCTGAGGGATTCAATTGCTAGAAGCTGTTAGAATTAAGAATGACCAGTAGATGAAAACAAATGGGTGGCTCTCCCGGGGCTCAGCCTCAGTAGTAGTTCATCATCATGGATTACCGGCTGAAGAAGACAATTGCACCCAACCAGTCAATATTACTCACACTTTCTAATGGGGGAAATGAACTCTCAAATCCTGCTTTTACTTCATCAATTTCATCTTCTCCACCTTGAAAAGCACTGGCATCTTCACCAAGAACAGCCTTTTCACGAGCAAGAAAATCATCGTTCTGAAATTCAGTTGCAGGTTCTGTTGAAGCTAAATCTTCATCAATTTCTTCAAGAGATGGAAATTTCGACATAATGAGTTATATATATATGGTATGAATGAGGTGGAAGGAAGGAAGGGAGTGAAGTACAGCAGTAGTTGCAGTTGTTGTAGGAATGTAGATAGTATCTGTCAGTCTCGTTCAAGCTACCAGTGCCGTTCTGTCGGCCATTAGTTAATTCAGGGTAACTTGAAAAAGTCAATCAAAAACAGGCAGTTATGGGAAGATACGTAGATAACTGTCCCTTATATAAATCTATAGATCTTTTCTAATCACACTACGGAAGTGATTAATCTAATAGAATTAATTTATAGTTAATTATATCGTTCGCTGATTAAGAAAAAGAAGATGAGAATACTCCGAGTCCGGGGAAGACGAGGATATAATAAATACACTACTGATAGTTATGGCATCTCTTCAAAACCAGGGAGTTATGTTGTTATATGGGGATATTTAAGGTGATTAGCACTAGCTATAATGATTGTTGTCGGTCGACACAGCTATATTGACAGGGAATTCGGTCTAGGACTAGTAGCAACTGACTAGCTAATAAGTAGTGAACCTCGGGAATAGCACAAAGTGGCATTCCGTTTGTATTTCATAACTAAGATAGAGAACTAGAACAATAATAAGAATAAGAGACAAATTTACACAGTACTAGTATATGTAGATTTGCCATAGGGCAAGGGTATTGAAGAAGAAGAAGTAGAGGGTCTACTACAGCTTTCGTAACACCTATAAGTATCTGTTTTTGCTATTCACTTAAGTTACTGTTTTCGTTACTCACATAAGTATCTGTTTTTGCTATTCATATATGTTACTGTTTTCGTTACACCCATAAATATCTGTTTTTGCTACTTGAATAAGTTACTGTTTTTGATAACATCATTTCTGGATTCATCTCTCTCTCTTTCACGAACTCTTGAACTGGGTAATATCTTCTTTCCCTCTAGGTCTTGAACTGGCATTATTTAAACTCCAAAGGAAATCAAAATCTCTTTTAAAAATTTGGTGAATTAATTAACTCTCCGTTCAAATCCTGACCCACCTCTCCCCCCATCATGTCCTTCTCAGAAGACGCTTTATTATCTAAATTAAGTAGTGTTAATGACACTCAAGAATCTATAGTCAAAGTATCACAATGGGTTTTGTTTCATAAACGATATGCCGTACAAACCGCCCATATATGGGCTAAATATTTAACTGAAGGTAATTTATAATATAACTTACATAAGACATCTAACGCTTAAGATAATGAAATACAATTAAGCAGATGTTTTGATTTAATTACTAACTAAACCTTTAGCACCTGAAATTAGAAAATTGGCTTTGTTCTATCTAGCAAACGAGGTTGTCCAACAATCTCGGGCTAGGAAAAAGGAAGAGTTTGTTACTGCATTTGCTGAGGTAGGTCCTGGCTCTCACTTTGCTCGATATTATGAAGAATTTAAACAGAATCAGATGTTTTTTAGAAGATTATGGTCGTTGCTCTTTCCTGAAATAAAGCAGGCAAATCTAACATTAATTTTAGGTGTTTCCTGATGCAGTCGGTAAATCATTTAGATTTCTTTCTCCTCAAATAAAGAGTAAAGTAAAACGTGTAATTGATGTTCTTCAACAAAGACAGATATTTTCTCCTCAGGTTATAGCAGATATTGAGGCTAAGATGTCCGATAAATATTCTCAACAATCTAATGGCAGCGGTAGCACTGCCAATATTGGCGGTAAGCGAGTTGGTGGTGGTACTCTCGGATTAGGAGTATTTGGTGCGCTTACTATCCCTTCTCAGCTTTCCACTTTAACATCATTACAAAAAGCAGAAGCAGAGGTTAATACAAAAGCTGAAACTGCTTTGAAATCCACATTATCAGAGTACGATCAACTTTTTGATAGTGAAACTTTACCTGCTCCTTTATTGTATTCTTCGAAATTGACCAAGCTGTTGTCAGGCCTAAGTTCGACACAATCTTCAGTCAAAAGTTTAATAGATGCTAGAAAGGGGCTAGTTGATGAATTGCGACGATTACTAGATACGAATGAATCACTCTTGAAAAAAACTGAAGATGAATATAAGGATCTTGAAGACAAACGACGCCATGCCGTAGAAACTAAAGCTGAGATCGATAGTATGCTTGTAGGTGGAGATGGCGTAGATGCATCTTCAACGACACCTGTGGATACACCACCGGCACCTGAGGTTGAAGCTTTAACTCCTCCTGAATTTGGCAACAGTGAGGATTCAGGGTTAAATGGTGAATCGTTCAATGATGAATTTGATAACACTGTAGCGCCTACATATAGTCCTCTGAGCTCTGATGAAGAAGATGGCGACGATGACCAGAATGACCAGAATGACCAAAAGCCCCAGCCTAAGAAGCAAAAAGTAATACAAGGGTTGGATGATACTACTGAGAATACTGACCCTTCATCAATATTAGGTTTAGAAGGGTTAGATCCTGCTGTAGCGGCATTTTTGTCTGATATAAAGAATAGCGAGACGATATCGTAATGTATAGTAATTATATCTCTAATATAAAAGTTATCACCTCCCTCTTCTCTCGAGCATAAGCGAGGAAAAATAAATAAATATATCGTTAACACGTACATCTATATATGCTCTCTAATTTCCTCTGCTAAACGAAGGAGATAGAACTTTCTAATGCTCGCAGGAACCTGATCAAATCCTGATATTAACCTGCTGATCATCTTTCTACCATCTTCATACGCAGAAATATCTCGGTTCCCATAAATATCCTTACCAGCAGCATAAAGATTCAAGTCAAGATCTTTCCAAAAGAAATTCAATGAGATCGATGATTCTAAAGGTTGTGTAGCATGTAACCACATAGCAGGAATGTAAATAATATCCCTCGGGCTCATAATAATTTCAATAGGATGGGTTTTACTATTTGATGGCTCACTGAAAATATTCTCTATTGTTGAAGATGAACCCCCAGGTGGAAATGATAGATGAATAATATCATGAGGTGGATATAGTCTCACACGTTTTTCTCCTACAGCCTGGCATAGAACATTTGCAGTTACATCATAATGTAACCACATGCTTGTATTAGCAGACGAGAATCTTAAAGGCGATGAGAAATGAGCCTGTTCGATACCACTAAGAAACTCTGGAAGGTGGAAGTCATCAACAAGTTGCGGAAAATCTTCCTTGAACAAAGCGGGTTTATCCTTGGGTTTGTCATTAGACAGCGATCGTAGATATACATTATCTTCACTACTGGCGTGAAACATTCTCTTTACAAACTCTTCAAAGTCCATGGATTTGTAATCAAAATTTTTTGATTGAAAATTCAGTGCTTTAGAGTTTGACACATGTACAACAACTTTTGTGGAGGATCCTACCTGGGATATTAGATACTCTGGCGATCTCCATTTATCTATGCAACTGCCAATATCTGTCTTTCTAAAAAGGACGGGCAGACCCTTTTCAAATATGGATTTAATCATATTCAACGAGGGTGGTGATGCTATTATGGGGATTTCATTGAGATTAAAAGGTTCTTCTATTTCAGCCTGTCTTGAAGTAATAGATGATGCTTCAGTAATTGATAGAGATATCTGGTTCTGATTATCTTTATTTAACGAGACGATATGTATATCATCCCAAAAAGAACCAAATGAAAAACATACGCAACCTCCTCCATATGAAATAATATGATTATCCATAACGTCCATATTGAAACCAACAAACATAGGTAGTGTTGCTGTACTTTCAGCTATGGGAAGTGGATGAACTTTACCAGAAACCAAATCCAAACAAACAAAAATATCTTCTCTATCAAACAACTTATAGGGAGAAACCCCTCCAGCGACTATCAAACTGCTGCTGTTGCTATCAGGGAATTTTCTTAAGATAGCTCTAGACCCGTACCGAGCCAAAGGTGAACAATTCGACACAAGGTTCTGGATTTTCAAATGTTTATCAGACGACAACTCAAAGGTAAAAGCATCCGATTGTATTTTATTATTATCATCCATTCCACCAATTACAACACCCTTTCTTAATGAAGAATCCCATGCTATACAAGCTGAGAACCTGTTAGATAATAGGTGTCGCTCATCACCGTGAACATATTGCCATCCATTTCCAGATTTCCACAAAATCCATTGAGATTCTTCCTTCTCAACCATACCTCCATACACTAACACTTGATTGTCATCGATGCAAACAGCTGAATGTCTATATCGGGGATAAGGCAATTCATCAACCTTTTCCCAATGCCCAGTTTTACTATCCAATAACCAGCAGTCTCTTAGAGTTTTAGAGGGATTGAGACGTCCCCCTACTAACAATATGTCGCCAGATGTTAATTTCGTCATGGTATGGCACATTCTACCCGTTATGGCAGCGGGTGGCCTTTGAATGTTCTGTTTCCTTCTCTGTGACAAGGAAAATTCTTTCTCAACCTCAGAAATTACTAAAGCATTACTCTCCCGATTTGTAGTCATACCTCCATGGAAAATTAAACTGTGATCATCGAAATTACAACCAGCAGAGAATTTACGGCGTGCTTTAGACAATGAAGATCTATGCAAATAGATTGAGTCGATACTTTTCTCGAGTGATTGGTTTAGAAAACAATTGTCAGTGCCAGGAGTAGGCACATTATTTCTACCACCTCCACTAGCATGTAGTATAAAATAATGATGACAAAACAGAATAAACTCCTCCCATTCATCAAAATCCTCAACAGATGCAACGAATTTCTTATCAGTTTCAGATATTTCATTTTCCCAGAATTGGAAAAGATTCTGTACTTTGACATGATGCCAACCTTTTGATATAAATCTTTCTTTCTGTTTACTCAAAGTCGGGTATGCAGCTATACTATGTAAAGGAGTTTTCAAGCTGTTGAAATGTTTAAGCATCGTTTGAGCAAACGGATGATTTTCACCAGCAGGCATAATCTGTTCTAATAGGGCAAATTCTACATGAGGGAGAGTAGCAGCCCATTGAATCAAATTATCAGCTGATTCTCGAGTCATATATGTTATTGAAACTTCAGCAGTGAAAAGAAAGACGGAATTATCAACATCAAATAAATCTCTTAATGACTTTTCAAAGGCTGTCAAATCACGAAGATCACATCCTAATGCAACATATGAAGGAGTTTGTAGGAACACATGACTAGTACTACCATTTTCTGGCGGTATTATGGACGCTGCTATAATTCTAGATAAATCAACTGATCCGACAATAGTAGCAACTTTTTTCTTAATAAGATCCATAAAATCCACATCAAGAAAAACAGCATTTTCACAAATCTCTTTTTCATTAGCCAAATATTGAAATGGATAAGGATCAAACCCACATCCAAGATTCACTACAACCACTTTTGTTTTCTTCTCATGACATTCTTTAAGGACTTTTGTAATAATATTTTTCATAGCTTCCATTCGAGTCCAATACCCTCGATTTATAATGGGTGCTCTTCGTTGAGGTTTAGGTACAAAATATCTAAAAAATTCCATATGTTGAGCACGCGCTTCAGAAGAGGATATCTTCTTTTGCCAATAGAGCCTTTCAACTGATCGTTTAGATACTATCGACGAATCATTTGTGCCTTGGATTGATTCATCAACTAAAACCTTTTTCTTTTTGATTTGTTTCTTGGCTAGTTTTATTGAATCGGTTTTTTCAATAACAGTTCGAACATATGTTTGTTCAGATCCAACCGTCATTTTTGAGTCCAGCAATATTACAAGGATGTCATACCGGATCAGATTCAAGATCCAGGAGGTTATGGGATCCAAATTTCATGAAATTTATTTGAGCCTCATATGCATGCATAAATTGCATGCGGCTTGACGAGTTGAGTTGTACCGTTATTGTAATAGAGTGATTATTATTCTTCTATTGATTATTTATAAGCAGGGACCTGCAGGGTGTTTACTTACGTTGTCGGAGTCACCATGGCAGCTTATCTTTCATTGTATATACATCCTACTATTCATGAGTTGGCCTAATAGTTTGGTATAACTGATATGTAATAATAATAATAAATTGGCCAGGTACCTAGCTAGCTAGCTAGCTAGCTATAGGAACCCAGCCACGGCTAAGCAGAACATGTATGTGTAAAGTATTCTTTTATGTGTTGACATATATTCTAGTAAACGATTATTAACAATTTAAACACCTTATGCATTGAGCCAAATGTTTCCCAAATTTACCAGCTTATTCACGGTGCAAAATGTACCTTCTTGCCCTAAGCCACTGAATCTTGTTGCGCTTGAATTATGATTATTATTCTTCTATTGATAATTATATTAATAATATTATCTTTTATTTCTTTTCATTGATTATTAATTTATTGACTTATCGTTCATCTTTTGCTGTAACGGTGATATCTAATTATTTTCTCTGCGTCCTTGAGGTGTGTGCTAATTGTATATAATAAGCGGAATTACACTGATCCTCTTAAAGATTCATAAAAGAACTGTACTTTTCCCCCTCTATCTACAACCTCCAGCATCATCCCTGTTTCCGGTAGTTGGGATCATGTCTGCGATCCTGCCCGATTTCAAAATATCAAGGTTTTTAAGCAAGTAAATGAACCAAGTTCATTACCCTTTAATGGGATATATTTGCTTATGCACCTGTCACTTCTTTTCCCCCCTGCATATTCATCTCCTCAGCAGAATATTGGGCAGAGGCAACAGCAGCACGAGCAGCAACAGCAGCACGAGCAGCAACAGCAGCAAGAGCAGCAACATCAGCAACATCAGCATCACCAGCAGCAACAGTATCTCATCTTCATCTTTAGTTCTATTCTTAGTTATATCATAACTTTTATTGTGTTTAGAGCAGAGCTGAACCTCTGGTATATAGATCTCTATACTACGTAAGTAAGAATGTGTAATATTGGTTGGTTGTTATTTGTTTAAGCCGATTGTATTATATAGCTCAAAGATGGAATCAAGGGTGTGGAGCTGCTGTTACTTGCTGATGGAGCTGACTTCGAAGTTTGCAGATTTCTAACATGTAGATTTTCAACCTCGTCTTTTTACATCTTTACGATGGAAGGCGAAAATATCGAACTGCTAGCCAGAGGTGCAGATGTAGCCGATATGGTGTCCCCCCTTGTTTCTGCTGATTATGAATCTAGTAGAAAGGATACTAATGAGACATTCAATAATGAGGTTGCTGAACAACAACATCTTGAACAACACGCTGCAAATGTTCCAGTTGGGGTCGGACTTGGGGTAGGACTTGAAGTTTCCCTTGGACCTGGACCTGAATCTGAACCTGTACTCGGGCCCGAACTGGAACCTGGACTTTCACTTGGACCTGGAAATGACGCTGAGAATGACGATTCTGAAAGTCCATTAGACCATTCTGAACAATTTCATCCAAATATTGGGCCTCTTCCAGCTTATGCCCCTCCTCCAACTCCCACACATACTCAAGCCCCAGCAGCTATGACTGCCCCAGTAGTGCCAAAATTTATGCTCACAAAATTTACTCTTTATGAAACAAAAACCAAAATGTATATAGTCGGATCAAATGCTAGAGAATCCCGTTTCAGAATGTTGGAAATAGATCTCACCGCTCCCAAAGATCAGTTAGTTCTGGCTGAAAACCATACTGCTGGGAGAAGATCCGAAATCATTAAACTGTTAACAAATCTCGAAAAAGATGCTGACTCAACAAGAGGCAAAAGCGGATTTGGAATTGGCGGAGGACTAACTAAAAGACTTACTGCATGGGCTATCTTGGGATTTACTCGTTTCACTGAAGGTTATTATATGTCGGTCGTAACTAAGAGAAGTGTTGTTGCCTTGATTGGGGGTCATTTTATTTATCATATTGAAGCCACTGAACTGGTTCCATTAGTTCATAGTAGTGTTTATAGAAAACCAGATCGACGATCTGAAGAAGCTAGATATATGGCCACTTTCCAAAGTTTGGACTTGAGTAGGACATTTTATTTCAGTAATAGTTATGATATAACTCATACTCTACAGTATAATATGATTCATGAGAAAGAAAAAATTTTATTTGGATCCGAAGATTATAACTCTAATAATCTTCTACCAACTGATAGATTCGGTAAATACAACGAGCGATTTTTATGGAACATCCAACTTTTAGAGCCAGTGCGAAATACATTTGATGGTGCCCTCGATTGGTGTGCAGCTATTATTCATGGGTTTATTGATCAAGCCAAAATTTCTGTATGTGGCAGAAGTGTCTTAGTAACAATCTTGGCACGAAGATCTCGATATTTCGCAGGAGCACGGTTTTTGAAAAGAGGCGTAAACGATCAGGGAAATGTAGCAAATGAGGTAGAGACTGAACAGATTGTCTGTGATCATTTGACTACTTCTTTTCATGATCCTCAGGATGGAGTATTTAATTGTCCAAGATATTCGTCATATGTTCAACATAGAGGCAGTATTCCTCTTTATTGGTCTCAAGATGTAAGCAGAAATATGTCGCCCAAACCACCAATAGAACTTAATGCAGTAGATCCTTTCTTTAGTTCGGCGGCTTTACATTTTGATAATATGTTCCGAAGGTATGGTTCTCCTTTATTGATTTTAAATCTTATTAAAACTCGAGAAAGAGTACCGAGAGAAACCAAGCTATTGCATGAATTTGAACAATGTATCAAGTATCTTAACCAATTCTTACCCGAGAATTACAAAATGAGGTATACTTCTTGGGATATGAGTAGAGCATCTAAAAGTCGTGATCAAGAAGTAATTGAATTTCTCGAGAACTATGCTGATGCTACACTTAAAGCTACTGGATTTTTTCACAATGGCAAAAATTTAGCATGGCAGAAAATTCAAGATGGTATTTGTAGAACCAACTGTATTGATTGTCTAGATCGTACTAATGCTGCTCAATTTGTCATTGGTAAAAGAGCGTTAGGTTATCAATTACATGCCTTGGGAATAACCAATACTGTGAATATTGAGTATGATTCAGATGTAGTAAATCTGTTAACGGAAATGTATCACGATCATGGAGATACTATAGCATTACAATATGGTGGGTCTCATTTAGTTAACACTATGGAAACGTATCGGAAAATCAATCAATGGACAAGTCATTCAAGAGATATGATTGAGAGTATTCGACGGTTTTATAGTAATTCGTTTGTGGATTCTCAAAGACAAGATGCGATCAATTTATTTTTAGGTAATTATGTATGGCAAGAGGGCCAACCAATGTTATGGGATTTATCAACTGATTATTATCTTCATAATGATTTTTTCTTCAGTCGGAGACGGAAACGTAGTTATATGAGATGGTGGATTCCGGACAATCTGTTAACAATTCATGATCGTTTGGCTGTCAAAATAATGGAAGTGGATATCCCTAACGAGGAATATGAACCGTTATTACCTTATCGAGAGTTTTATGATAATTACTGGAACGAATATTATCGACCACGGTTATTGACATCTTTTGAATCTACTTTCTCTTATAATATGAATTCCACATTGAGATATTTACCATCAGTGGTGAAATCTTCATCATCATTTGGGAAATCATCTCAATTAAGTCCGTTTGTTTCTAGGAAGCCTATGTTTGAAAGAAGGTATTCTGGAGATAGTAGTAGGTCATCAAAGGGATTATCACCAACTTCTTCCCATCGTCATCATAATCGAAGTGTTGGAGGCGGCAGTTCGATCCGGAAAGAAGCTATGAAACGAGCATCTATGATTTATCAGACACCAAAGATTATTTCTGAACGAGTATTTTCTGGACGACATGTTAGTACTCCGGGAATTGATTTGAAAGAAGAGGGTAGTAGCTCTAAGAATGAGAAACTAGATGATGGTGAATTAAATGACTCAGTTAGATCTCTTAAAAAAGAGTCGGATTCTAGTTGTGATATTGAGAAAAAGGTCAAACGATTATTGGAACCTGAAGTTTCTTCAAGTCAACTTAAACAATACAGCGAATATATTAAATGTGAATTATATTTTGAAACGGATAATAGTACTGGTACTGGTATTAGCGCTGGCGATGGAAACGGTTCTAAATATGGTGATTTCTTTGTAGCTCCTGATGATATTTTATCGAATTTGAAGATTGCAGATGATGATTATCAGACTTATGAGCAATATTACCGAATGTCACGATCTGAAGATATACCGGTGACTATTGTGGATGCTGATGATGAGAATAGTAGTGATAGTATATATGAAAAGTGGTTATCATTAGATAGATTATAACAATAGAGTTAGTTATATTAGTTGTATCTATAAATAAATAATTTTTATGCGTAAAATATCATCATCTCTGCCATTATTTAGCTTTCTTTCCCGATAGAGTACGTACAACCATATCAGCTACTTTATCGGCAGGAAGAGATTCTGACTTTATGATACATTGAGTAATCTTCAGAATAGTGTCATTATCAGGACCATCTATCCAGATCTTACCATTCATTCCTATAGCAATTTCAAATGGAACAATCTCACCTATACTGGATAGTACATTTCCTCCATGAAATAAAAGTGACCTAGCATATCCCAAAGATACCTCAACTACAAACCCCCCTTTAAGTTCTCCGAAACCTGATGCTTTACCAGTACTTGGATCAACGCATTCCATTTCAGCTTCTATATCCCTATCGGCCATACTTATGCGGCCATAAACAAGAGTACCTACAGGTAGAACTGGTTTATTTTTTTTAGTTGCATTCTCAAAAGCAAACTGACCTAACCGTACAGAGGGAGAATTCTCTTGTAATAATACACGGAACCCTTCAGTTTGTTTTCCAATAACTATGCCAACCACATGATCTTTAACTGATGGAATGTATCGTCTGCCATTAGATTCGACATATATTACTGATGATGATTGTTTTATCTGATTCACTAGGAATCCTGCTCTAACGGGAATTGGATGAGAAAGAGGAGGTTGATATATTCCTGGACCTACAATTGGAGATTTTCCATTGGAACTTAATAGAGTTTGTAAGTTATCTCCAGGAAGAATTAATTGTGACATTATATGGGAGTCAAATGAATGAAACCAAACTAAATGAGACAATAGATAATGATAATTATCGATACAGTCGGAGGTTTTATCGGGCTGGTATCAACATGAATGCTAGCTAAAGCTCTGAAATTTTACATGATATGGTACGCGGCTTACGAGGCATAACTTCTTAAAAGACTTATGCCCGCTGTGGCCAACGCTGATGCTTAATGAGATATCCTTGTACAGGAGAAACAATACATGTAGTACTAAATGCTTATATTTAGTTTTGGCGATCATATCCAACATATATATAATCGTTAGTTATTTTTCGTTAGTTATTTTTCGTTTGTATCTAAACTGCCTTCTTGGTTGCTCTGCTCAGGCTTCTGTCTTGTCGTCTTCAAAATATGATTTCTAGTCTTCATGTTCGTTTTAAGTGGATTGATTGGTTAAAGCTGTGAATAGTTCATTATACTACTAAGAGGCTCTGAGAGAGTCTTCTAGTTATTGATATATATTCGGGAGTACTGTACTTGCTGTGCTGAGCTAACTGACTTATTGAAGGCTACATAGTTGTTTTCATTAGGATCCGAGAAATAAATTTTGTACTGGATGTGCTTTTACTAGTCGACAAAAGAGTGTGAAAGGGTATAATACTTAATACGATTCAGAGACACTAGTACCACCTAGAGACTATAACGTATGAGACACAGAGAAAAGATACAGTACTAAGATATACAAGATATAGAACGGGCCAACGTTCGATTCAATGAATATAATATAATATAATAATATTAGATATAAGATAAAATGATAGTAAGTTAATTAATGAATGAATAAGAAGAAGAAATAAAAGTAGAAAGAAATAGAAATATAAAATATAATCAATAATCAATAATAGAATAATAATAACAATATCACAATAGCCGATAACACACGGCGGTGGGTTAGGAACACTTGAATTAACTTAATCTCACAATCCATGCATGCAGATGAGATTTAACGTTGTTAACTAGTTAACCTAACTTAGTTAATTTAACTTTAATTTCAATAAAACACGTTCCCCGCAAAACTAAACTTGCATCAATAAATGAAATAATCCGTCGTTCTTTTAAATTTTCACTAACGTTGCCTGGACTGAATCTGACCTGGCTGCCTCTAGGTGGCTGTTAATCAATTCAATTCATTAATCCCAAGAGATCTTAGGGGCTCCAGTTAAAATTTTCTTTGAGGCATCCTCAAAATGTGACACGTCTCCAGGAGAGGCGGGATAGTTATCGCATACTGTATGTCGATTCTTCTTGGGAAAGTTTAAATAGAAGATTTTCCTACTGTTCTTGTTTCTCTCTTCTTCTTTTTTCTCCATTGGATGTGTTCGCACGTCCTGGGCGGTGTTTGGGCTGCGTTTAGGTGAGATCTGGCCGTCAGGTTCTTGTTTTCTAAATAACTTGCTATCAATAAATTGCTTAACATATTAAATATTCGACTATCCCTGGTTGCCTCCGGCACTATTGTAGCGGCAGAGCTACGATGGAAATTATATCCCTTAACCCAGAAGTTACTAACAGCTAAATTTTCATTTGAGGCATGATTTTTGAGTGATCCTCAAAATGTCAGACCACTTTAGGAAGAATAAGGGGTAGATACACTATTGGTATGTTCTCGATAAAGTATTTAAAGAGAAGATTTCTCGTGGTTTCTTTGTTTTTTGTTCTTCCTCTTTTTTATTTTATTTTTTTTTCTTTTTCTTTGGGACGTGTTCGCACGTCCCATGTGCTAAAATCTGACGTCTTACACTTTCTAGTGTATGCAAATTAACTAAAGAACTTGCTAATTAATAAATTGCTTCATCAAAATGTTTTTGTTTTAGTTGGTTGCCTCCGGTGACTACTTAATTTCCAACAAATTAAAACACTCTGACAACCCCTACTGTCTACAAGTGCCCGGAATTCTGCGATGTTCGGGCAAAGGCCCTGTCTGATGTGGCTTCTGCAGTAGTTGATGTTGGTAGGCTGACGGACTCCAGACCCGAGTAGATAGACCCTGACAGGAGGTTGAAACAGCTGGGTGCTGACCCTGCCAGGGGTTGTAATAATTGAATTAGCAATTACAACAACCTGGTGTTGTTTGGTCGAGCCCACAGCGAGATGCTAGGGGAACCCATTAAATAAGAGAGGTACATTATTACATTAAAATACAATATTAAACAAAAGTTCCTCCCCCCTAATTAAGAACATTACGGGCAAAATTAGGTAAAACAAAAGAAGCTCTGTGAATCTCCTTATTATAATATTTATTAAGAGAATTCTCTTCTTCTTCAGACCAAATTCGAAGAGGTTCTTTTAAATTAGCATTAGGATCTTTACTACAAACCATGAAACCAATTTGTCCAGAAGGATAAGTTGGAATAGTGGTATAAGCATATTCAACAACTGGAAAGACAGATTTACAATCAGCTTTAAGTTTCTTAATAATCTCCAAATGTAACCAAATATTTTCAGCTTGAGTAGTAATAACACCTTTTTCAGTAAGGGCATCACGTAATAATTCAAAGTATGGTTTTTGGAAAAGAGATTCAGCAGGACCTTCAGGATCAGAAGAATCAGTAATAATAACATCAAAAGTATTTTTATATTCAGCTAAAAATTTGAATCCATCACCAATATGAACTTTAACTTTAGGATGTTGGAAACCAACAGACATAGATGGTAAATATTTTTTAGAAGCTTTAATGACAGCTTCATCAATATCACAAAGGGTTGCATGTTCAACAGTTGAATGTTTAACAATTTCACGAAGGACACCACCATCACCACCACCAATAACCAAAACATTTTTTGGATTAGGATGAGAATTCATAGCTAAATGAGTAATCATTTCTTGATAAGCAAATTCATCACGTTCAGTTGCTTGAATAACACCATCAAGAACAAGAACATTACCATAATCACTACTTTCAAATACAAGGACGTCTTGGTATTTTGATTGTTCAGCATGAAGGATTTGATTACATCGAAGGTTCATAGCTTGACCAGGCCACATAGTGTCTGATACTTCACTAAACCAACCATCTTTAATAGTTTTATGAGTTAATTCAGTCATTGTGAACAAAACTGGAGATAAAAGAAAAAAAGAACAGTAAAGACGAGTTAATATCTTGAGAGCTTCTTGGAAGTAGACCTTAGAAAAAAAGATCAAAAAAGATCTTCAAACGAGGACAGGGGGGTATCGTCCATTTATATAGGTTAGTTTGTTCTTTCTTTGATTCAACCGACCTAACATAAATTTTGAACGGCTGAAAACTTTTCAACCCTAGCCCATATGTAGGGTCAACCTCCAAAATCCTACCCGCGTGGAGTCAGTCCATCTCCCCCATTTAGTCTCTCGACGGTTCCGGAGGCTAAACGGAGGAAGAGAAGGGGGGCTGCTACTATTTTTAAAATTTTTTCTTTGAATTCAAATATTTATTAAGTAGATGTACCAGGTATATACTACTATATTGTGACATATACTTCATGTCGGTATCTATATATATAACGAGTTAGCTGTTGACATTGCTTGGCCAATTAACGGCCGAATTCAGCCTTATAAAACCTTATCTCTGCTTCTGTGCGAAATTTTTTTTTTTGCAGATCCTCCATCTCGTGAGTCAATTAATTAAGGAGATAGAAGCTGGAATATTATTAATTGTATCAATTATTATCAGCATATGAAATTTTCATCGATCTTCAATTCTTTAAGAACCGTGTAAATCTTTCATTGAATTTACCACTTTAAAAATTGTACAGAAAAGGAAAAACAGACGCCGAAGTTTTCAACTTCTCCATGTTATTTATGCAATGCAACATGTTTTACGTTAACGTTAGTTAAGTTAAGTTAAACGACGGCTCATCTAAGTCAACAGCACTCTTAGGCTGGAGAGAGAAATGGGGTTTGAAGGGGATTAACTCGTTTCTTATGATTATAACCTAGACCTCTAGCTAGAGCGAAGTTTGAATTTAACAGATGGCTACAGATTATTAAACAGCAGCTTTATGCTCACCTAAAATGCTTAGCTTTCTATATATATAACCCGATCAATTTTTTTAAGAGGATCGACATTAGTGGAAATTGCATGCATCATAAAATGGGTTGCTTCTTTTAAAAGAATATAACCGTTATGCTATAAACTTATTATTACAGCTATAAACTTAGCGTTAATGGGTGTAGCGTTGCCCAGAAAAAAAAAGCTTAGGCTTGCCGCACATCGGCATTTCGCACCCCCAAAAAAAAAGCTCCTGCTGGTTGGGGCCATGGAGGTTATGCTTTTACCCCGTTGATGCTACTCATCAATCCATTTTAATGTGCCTTGGACCCCGCCCTAGCTAGATTTTGATCCGACTCGAACGTAGCGAGGGGTCCGGGGTTACGCCCCAGCCGCCGGAGCCGAATTGGGTGTCAGGGTTGTCACAGCGAGATCTAGACAGCAGTCTCCGCACATGGATTGGTGAGCTAACCACCGGGCGCTGCTGGAATCAATTCCGAAATTTTGTAGCTATCGCAGAGTGCCTAGATCTGACCCACTTGTTTTTTATCTATCTTCATCGTATTATTATTATTATTAAAATCTACTTCGATCCTCGCCCTCCAAAAAATAGGTGGGTCACTGGATTGTTTATTACATAATCACATATTCTTATAATGAGTTCTAAGTTCTAGTACTACAAGCCTTGAATTTACCACTTAAGAGCGCTGGGAAACTAACCACTTGGGACAAAAACCACCGCCAAAGCTCAGTCTAGAGATTGTATAAAAAAAAAATTAAGAATTGCCCCTGAGGGTCGTGGTAAGGAAGTGGGCCACCTTTTGGAGGCCCTCTGCCATACCCAGGGCACGTGCAACGTCCCTGTTGGACCATTGTCTCATGTCACGACCCGCTTCCTATGTTGTTAGTAGGTATAAAATCATGCATGCAAAAAACAGAGCAACCACGTGATTCGGGCTGCTCGCTCTTAACACTCCGATCAATAACACTGGATCGACTTTTGTTTATATATCGGGGCTTTTTATCTCCGAAAATTGAGGTTATTCCTACTACTCTCCTGGAACTGTCCTAATGAATGGAGTTAGCCGGTTTATATACTAATATTACTGCCAGACCATCGACATTATAAACTGAACATGTCTATGCGTTTGTGCAGACGACTTAAATTGCCAAATCTGGTCAAATCATTTTCTATTTAAGTAGGCGACGAAACCTGGGTCAACCATAACAATCCCAATAGATCTCTTCATCAGCTTCATCATCCTCTTCATTCTCATCCTCCTCACCCTCCTCTTCAACCTATTCACGCTTTTGCTCTTTTCCGTGTTGATGAACTACGCTATGGTTCTCATTCCACACAAGGACGCGCTAAAGGGAGAATGTAACTTAAGTGTGGCCGGACACGAGACTCAAGATGTTCAACTAGCGGACTAAATTGAGGGCCCATCGTTATCACTAGATTCCCATTTTTGGTCAAGTCCTTTTCTACTTAAGGAAACCTGGGTCAATCCCTTGAAAGCCGAAACAATCCTCCCAATAATAGCTTTGATCTTTACCAAAAATCCCCTCTTCGTCATTCTCATCATCTTCTTTACCCTCTTCATAGTGTTGACCACCCTTACTATCCTTCTCTTCTGCTTCTGCTTCTGCCTCCACGAATCGTCTCCACTAATCGTCCGTATTTTGTTCTTTCCGTAAATTTTTCTCCAATGTTCTGGACCTGCTCCTTGGTGTGATCTGAAATTCACCGTTATTATCATCTCCCTATTCCAGATTGTTCTCCATTGAACGATTGCTCTGGTTCATTGGTAAGACTACGATGTAGCTCTAAGCTCTATAATAACCGATAATAGAATAAGAATTGATAATATAACAATAACCTATAATAGAATAAATTGATATAATATCTCAATAACGAGACAAAGTTAACAGGTTACGGTTCATCACTTTCGGTGGCTAGACCTTTGACTGTCACACTAAAGAGACAATTACCACGGAAGTTTCAGAACGATACAGGGGTTTCAGAACAGAGATTGCCCATTGACTTTACAGGACAAGAAGACATAATTGATTGAGAGCGATTACAATTGCAACTTTGAGAGCAATTCGACTGCCGCTGGGAGAGTACGAGGACAAATCTTAGATACGAATTTCAGAATAAATTGAGATCAAAAGCATTGAAACGGCCGAATTTGAGTTAACTTAAAACAAACACCAGTAGTGAGTGTACTACTAAATTACACATCATTATGTTTCGGGATAGAACTAATCTTTATATCTCTTATAGACAATCATATGTCCATCATCCATTACCATTATCATCTTCAAAAGTTGGTAGAAGTGATGTTCCTGAGGAACAACAAGGACTAATCGGAAGTGGCGGCGGTATATTAGCAGATGATTTTGAGGATGTGGTGGGAATTGAAATGGATTTATTACCACCGTCTTGGGTAGATATATCTCATGAAATAGATGATCGATTGTCAGATATTAAACGACAAATAAATCAATTGGATTCTTTACATCGTAAAAATGCATTACCAGGTTTTGATGATCGAACTTATGAAGAAGAACAAATTGAAAAACTTACTTATGAAATCACTGCTGGATTACATGAATGTCAGGGATTAATTAAAAGATTCGAAGCTATGTCTGATCAAGAAACATCTCCTGCAGAGATTAAAATGAGTGCAAATATGAAAATTTCTTTAGCAACAAAGGTTCAGGAAACTTCTTCAACATTCCGTAAAATGCAATCGAATTATTTGAAAACTCTACGAAAGGATTCTGCCATCTCATCATCTGCATCATATACTCCTATTCGTCCACAATCACCAGGTACTGGTGGTGGTGGTTCATTTGATCCAGTGGCAGAAGATGAATTGGATGTTGCATTTTCACAAAACACTCTTCGCCAGCAAGAACAACAGCAATCAATGTTGGCTGTGACTGAAGATTTAGAAATACATCAAAGAGAGCAAGAGATTACAAAAATTGCTCAAGGTATATTAGAATTGGCGGATATATTTAAAGATCTTCAAACAATGATCATTGATCAAGGTACTCTTTTGGATAGAATAGATTATAATATTGAGACGATGTATACAAATGTCAAGCAGGCTGATAAAGAGCTTATCAAAGCTACTCATTATCAAAAGCGTACTCAAAAATGTAAAATCATCCTTTTACTATGCTTAGTAATAGTCGGGTTAATTATTGTCCTTATTGTGAAGCCTAGACATCATGATTCACCTGCTCCACAACAGCCTCCACAACAGACTCCACAACAGCCTCCGGCACAACTTCCGACACAACCGCCACCATCACTGCCGGATACTCCTGATCAACCTCCTCCATAGTCTAGCTGGTCTCTAACATGTTCATTACATGCGTCTTTAGTATTAAATGTATCCCATCTCACTGATCTCTTCTCTTTGGCATACCTATTTATCACTTAATACGTATAATCGAATAATCACAGAACCGTGTTCCTAGAGAGCAGTTCGTATGCAATGGCTCCCTTCTTAGCGGTGAAAGACCCAGCTCCTAATCTGGGGGAAGGTCTCGAGCGTAGCGAGAGCTAGGGGTCTGGGGCTACGCCCCAGCCGCCGGAGGCAAACGTGGAAACCTGTAAGTCATCAGTAATTATCTATATATATATATTCCAAGGTTATGTAGGTACTCTCTTTCTGTTACTTCTTCCTAGAAGTTGGTTCAAAGTATCCATAGAATTCTCAACATCTAATCCACTTCGTACTTGAATAATTGTGCCAGCTACTTCCTGCCCAATATATGAAGCAGCTCGAGCTTCATCGGATGATAACGAGGAAACCGAATGAGGACCCCCGATTTCATTGAAAATGTGCTCGATATCATCTCCTAGCCACTGTGTATTATTCTTTTGGTGGATAAACCAATCAGCTACAAACCCTAAAGATTGTGTAAGTGGGAGAATTTCATATCGGAATACATCTCTTAATATACCAACTGACGCGGTATAATATTTGGAGTTATGACGATCAGAATTATCCAAAACACACTCGAGGACTTTGAGACCTTGATCCACAGACCCGGCCGTTCTGTAAGCAGAGATAAATTCGAGGACAACTTCTGGTGACTTTGACCAATCAACGGAGAACGACGGCACAGAAGAAGGAGTTAAGAAATAAGAGTTATTTTCATTTAATGATGATGACGTGAAAAAGTCATTCCACTCCCAGTAGAGCCTATCTGATCGTCCACAGCGTCCAAGAGCCGCTAGGTACTTTTGAAAAACCTTCTTATCAGCTTCCGGGTTAATCATGGTACGAAGATGATATAAAATAGCCTGATCGCGAGCTGGGTCAGCTATAATGGCATCTTTTACTGCCCACAAAGAGGTAGATGATCGCTTTTCTTGGCTCATAGCTCCACTTGCAATCGGGAAACAATCAAAAACTTCTCCTATAACAGCAGGTGGAATAGGTGCAGGTCCCGCAATTGCCGCTCTTGTTTGTTCCAAGTCTAATCTCATAGCTAATGCTCGATACATTCCTGCAGAGTTTCCATATTTTGCTGACAATAATAAACATCTATCAAGCACTTCAGCGGTAATCCCTGTAGAACATTTAGTAAATCTATTAAGAGCACCAAACATATGAGCCATTGCTCTGGTGTGCATAGGAACAAAAATCTTTGGATTCACTAGGGAAGAAGATAACGAGGAGTTTTCTGCACCATTCAATTGATGATCTCTTTCAGCTTTAGCAGTGGCTAATGCTCCTTTCACTACGGAATCAATAATAGAAACCTGGCAACTAGAAAGAATATTATCAGAGTAGCGGGAATTTTTGGCCAGTTCTAAAACACTATAAACCTCACTCAAATCATTAACCCAAACAAGTAGAAACTCGATCACCGCTGGAGTCACTCTATCTGAAACCAATAATTCTCTATAAGCACTGAGATCATGTTTAACTTTTAACCGAAACTCCTCATCGGAACCAGAATAAATCTGTCGTTGTAAAGTTACATGCTTTGCTAATGTCTTTATAAATAGATCGATTGCCTCATATGAAGGTAACTCTTCAGACTCTAAATAATGGGAAACAATGATTTCATCAGCAGCCTCAATGGATCCACATTTCGACACTAACTGGAACCATAGATCATCTAAAACTCTATCCGACGTTCTAAGTCCAAATATTCTCAGATAGCTATCATAGAGCCTTTTAAACGCTTCAATATCTTCCTCAATTCCCAAAATCGCTACCAGGCCTCCACGACCAGCTGCACCATCATTATTATCGATAGTATATTCTGTAGGCTCAAAAATATTCATTGCCCTTTTAAATATAGCTATAGTTTGAGCTTTGGCTACACTACTTTCGGTAATTTTTATAGACGAGCCATCAAAACCACTGCGCCAAACATGTTCTACATAATCCATGACAGGTTTCAGGGATCGTTTTGCTGCCAGATCTATCATATGCCCTAATGATTGTAGTAATAGATGCTTTCGTATATTAAGATTTTCCGATGCAGTAATATGAATTTTCAACCAGTTATCAATATCAGATTTAGTTAATGATCTAGAATTCATAAGTATATCGATTCTATTGATCAGTTCTGGAGAGAGTTCTTTTAGAAGATATTGCTGACCAAACTTTGAATGTTGTTGTCCCCAGGAAGTAGCTGGACTACTAGTGCTTGTACTACTTCGAAGAGTTAACGCTGCTAATTTGTCATGGCTTCTCTCAATTAGAGGTTTCCTTCGTTCTTCGAGAAGTCTTAACCTTCTAATCTGTCGAACAAATGGTAATGCATATTCCGGTGAGTTGTGTCTTTCTGATTTGATCCCTTCTATATAATGACGGGTCTGCTTAGGAGGAAAAAATAATTTCTCTAAGATTTTATATTCATCAAGACCTTTAAATGGATAGTTGGGGTGTCCGGAGGGGTCGGCAGTGGAGGGTTCAGCAACAGTATTAGATGTAGCCTTTACTTCAGTGTTTCCTGAAGACAATGTTTCAGCAGCCAGATCAACTACTACAGCCCCCACAGACGAATTTGAGGAAAAACATCGGTAATGATGCTGTGTCCTTCGAGATCCGATCCAATCATTCTCTATCTGGAACGCCGCTGACGACTTTGACGACTTTGACGACTTTGACGAAAAACATCGGTAATGACCATTTGGTCTTTGAAAATCGATCCAATCATTCTCTATCTGAAACGTCGCCGAAGAGTTTGATGAAAAACATCGGTAATGGTGATTTGGTCTTTGAGAATCGATCCAATCATTCTCTATCTCTAATGATTTCTGGATGGCTCCTCGGCGACTACCGCGTCGTGCTGCTGTCAACACAGTCTGCGTCTTCATTAAAAAACAACCAAAAAAAGATCGACTTTTTCACCTATAAAATATAATAACCATAGATAAAATTATTAAAGTAAAATCTCCAAAATATATATATTCTTAATTCTATCTTGACTATCTATGAGGTCGATTATGGATGATGATAACTAGATCAAATGATAGAAGGTCTTGAAATTTCACTTTGTCCCTAACCCAATTTTCACCGCGCGGCAGTTTTTTTAACCGCCAATATAGGCCGCACGAATATTTGAACTGTAGCCGCCACCAGAGCGCGGGTAACAGTTGACAGTGGTAATAGTGACAGTTGATGTTGCGCTGTAGACGAACTAATATTCAATATATAGTACTTTCCCTTTTAACATCCCTTAGGGGGGGGGCTTTATATGATAATATACTATATACAATAACAATAACAACAACAACAACAACAACCAATAAGGATTAGTTCCCTACGGAGCCATCGGGCTCCGTGGACCTCAGCTCGATCCAACAACAATGTATCACGTGATATAGAAAAACGTTATATATATTCCTTTATGTGTGGTGATGGTGTGGTGGTTCAATATAGATAGAGAAGAAATAAAAAACTCAAAGGCAGAGATGAACAAATATCTTTAACATGATTCAATCTTAAAAAAGGAACGTTTTTCGTCGTTTTAACTTTTAACGAAACCGAACGCCGGGATAGAAAAAGTCGTCGGAAACGAATGAGGGCCAACTTGTGCTAAGCAAGATCTACCGGGCCAACCAGTTGAGTGATACAAAATGAAATCCCTGATTCCAACGAAGTAACGATAATAATATTTATTAGCATCTTATATTACAATATTATTACTATTTCCATACAAGATTTTTATACTTTTTTGTCATTCTGCTCTACTACCGCTTTAGTTGTCTCATAAATATCTCGTTCCTTACGAAAAACCTCAGGTTGTCGATTCCTACTGGCAAACATAGACCGCCTAATACCATCTCGAACCCTTAACGGTAATATAGATGACCAGAATTTAGTCCTGAATAAATAATACCCTAGATGCATTGAAACAATATTGAACAAAATATAACCACAGATGAGGCCAACGTTACGCCATTTATCATGAACGCTAGTAGTCAATATTCCAGCCAAGAAATCATCACCAGAAACATACTCACAATATTCACAAGAACTTGTTGATAATGGATTGTTTAAATATCCTCCATTGAGGGCAACATACGGCCCAGCGTATTCTTGACAAGTAGTTCCTGGTAATGGCTCAAATATGTTAAACTCATTTGGCTTACATTTTAGTGGACTTCCATGAAAGAGAGAGATAGTATAGCTTTGTATTAAATAGGTATAAGGAGACACCCTATATGCAAATCTCCAAAATCCGGTGATTAGTTGAGGTCTTTGAGAAACCCCAGAGAATGTAATAAGAATTGAAAATGCTGCAGACGTTAATGTATTAGCCGACATGACATCTGGAGATAAAAAACTAATTGATAGTGCCATACCAACGATGAAAAGTTGAAATAAAATGCAATATATAAAATAAAAGTAACCTGGTGTCGATAAGAAATGCAATGGGAAATACATCCCCAAATAGAAAAAGGTAGACAAGATAACTTGGGCTTTAATCTCGCATAAAAATATTGAAATTATGAGACAACTCCAATGAAATGTATTAGAAGCTCTTTCACGACCCTCAAATTGATCTCTCATCGGTATAACTTGACCTTGAATTTGCCCTGTAAGTGGCATACCAAGTACTTGAGCAAAGAAAATAGCAAATACAGCACATTGCATCCCTACAATACCAATTCCAGGCTTATAAAATGTGAATCCTACAAACAGTCCTGATACTATAAGGAAGAGTGTTTTCCATAATAAGTATCTAGGTGATCTCCAATATTGCATGCACGTTCGAAAATAAACATATTTAAGTTGGGTAAAATAAGGTACTGAAAATGACGCTTGTGAAGCACCTTTTGATACAGCACTAGTTTCCATTTTATAAATAACCTCATCAAGCACCTTCTTTTCAGATGACTTGTGCCAAGCATTAGCGCGATCAGCTACCGACGACCTCATACAATGAAGTAAAAAATCCGTCGCATTCATGCAGACTCTCTGTAGATGAGAATCCGAAGTGGTATTGTCAAAGAATGACATAGCAGCTGCCATATTATCTCCAACTCCTCCAAAATAACAACTTCTGCCATTTTCATCTAGTAAAAGGAGATTGTTTAATTTCTGCAATTGATACGTTGATGGTTCAGTCATTGTACAAATGATTGCCATTTTTTCTCGGTCCGCTATGTGGCACAACAGATTTGTTATATTCTGGCATTCAATAGTATCAAGTAAATTACTAGGGTCATCAAGAAGTAAAACTTTAGGTTTGGCTATTAATTCAATAGCAATCGATAATTTTTTCCTATTATAAGGAGATAGACCACCATCGTTTACTCCTTGCATTCCAACCAATGCTTCTGCATAATCAGTAAGATTGACTAATTTAAGAATCCTTTCGACATGCTCATCCATCTCACGTTTACTATTCATTACCTGTGACAAGCGCATTCTAGTCATAAAGATTAAGGCTTCACGAACCGTCTGCTCTGGAACATGGTTATCTTGTTGTAGAACAAATCCAATTGGATTCTGTACAGGTCTGTGTCCGTTCATCACGATAACTTGGTTAGGTGCCGACGCCGGTGTACGGAGAGACATAGAATTCAGTAAATCCGATAACTGCCGATTACTCTCACCAACAATTCCAGTGATCTCAGATGATCTAACATATCCTTGAATATCACCTGAACCAAGATTTCTCCATGAGAATATTGTAACCGCTGCTTCTGGTTCTGCTACGACGGCCGGCTCATGCACATTAATACCATCACCACTGCCAGTGCTTTCAGTTGAAGACAGAATCGGATTTTTTCTTTTTCTTCTAAACCTCGATATTCTAGGTCCAACATTTGACCCATAGCAAAATATCTCAGAGCACACCGCAGCTATTAATACAAAGGCAATCCAAAATGCAACAATAATTCCAATATTTCGCCAAACATGATCCCACTTATACCCAAACAATAACCCAATATAGGAATCGCCACTAACAACGACCTCACCTGGCTGTGCACCAGCCAATACACAAACTTTGTTCGGCACATTAATGTCCTCATATCCAGGTCCACTGGGAACGACATTCCCACAAGTCATCTCTCTATGATGAAATTCATTAGCCATTAAATTTTCAAATCCATATGCCATTGGATCCACTCGGTTTAACCATCTAAACCAAGGATGCATATCTACAGTTGGTATCATATACCCGGAATATGACAGGAAAAACACCAGACTAAGCCCAGCAAACACCATAGCAGCCTCAGGAATCATTATAAGACTGGCAGCAACCTGATAATAACCAACAAATGCACAAGTAGCTAGAGATATTGTAAGTAGATAAAGAAAAAATTGACCAGCAGATCTATGTAAACCGGCTAAAAAGTACATGACCACACAAAAGGACGTTACTCCAAAAGCACGGATAGGCAAGTCAGTGAATAGTAGTTGAATAGGTTCGATTGAAGGTCGAATAAAGAAATATCTTCTTTGTTTAACGAAAATATGTCTTCTGGATATAGCCAAGGGTACTTCAAGCAATGCTATGGTAATATTATAGATGAGGGAGAAGAATATTGCACCCCCACGAGAAAATGCGTCTACAGTAGTTGGATTAAGAGTATAGAATAGTGATCCAATTATTAGACCTTGAGAAACTGAGAAAACCCACGTTACAAAGAAATAAACCTTGTCACCCATTACGCGATGATACCCACGTTTAATACCTAAAGATAACTGTTTTAAATAATTGTGGTGATATAAACTGTGGTTACTATTCTTAAGACGACCATTTCCGCCACCACCGTCGGTTTTTATTTTCTTTCTATACTCGGCTATTTCTTCAATCAGTTGTCTATATTCAGGAGACAATTTCCAGTAACGTTCCAGTTCCTCGGGTGAAGAAGGCAAGTTCTTGTTATTATTATTGATATGTTGCTGAGTATCAACCAGCAAGCCAGAAGAAATCAAATATTCCCTTTCAATCTTTGCTCCACCACCTGATATCCATGAAACAAAATCACTAGTAGATTCAGAAAGAGACTTGGGCTGATGTCCCATTCTTTCAAAATAATCCCTCATTTTTCCAGATGGTCCAAAATATATCTGACGCCCATCAGATAAAACGGTCACTTTGTCATATAATTCATATACTCGTTGATTCGCCTGATGAATACTAGCTACAGAGATATTTGACATCAGATTGGTGCTAGCACGAATAGCATGGGTGAATTCTATAGCTCTTGGAGCTGCATCCCAACAATATACAGAACCTCTACAAGCCATGGCTTCAGCAATTGAAAGTCTTTGCCTTTCAGAAGGGTGAATCCCTCGAACAAATTGATCTCCGACTTTAGAATTTACTACATCACTGAGCCCAAACTGAGTGATAAGCATGCTTATGATCATATCTCGATAAGATTTGAAACCTTTCCAGAAAGGCAAACGAGATTCCACCGCAAATTCAAGAGTTTGTTTAACAGTAATATTAGGGAAATGATCATCCACTTGAATGTTAGCAACATTAATCGGAGGGCTGAGGCAGCGTAGTTCCCACACCCTGAAGGTAGCCTATCGTAGATAAATCATCTTAACTTACGCTCTGAATTGTAGATAATATGATTTTTAAATGATTTCTGCATTTTTTCAAGAGAAATACCGTGATAGTCGATATCTCCTTTAACTGATTTAAACTCGGCCACATCTCCAGAAAGTGTTTTCAAGAAAGTTGAACACCCAGAACCAGAATTGCCTAAAACAAGCAGCATTTCTCCGGGATAAATAATTCCATCAAAGTTGGAAATGATCGAATATGATTTCTGGTTACTAGTTCCAAAGTAGTTATTAAATGTTTTTTTGATTACAATCGGGAACATCAATAAAAATCTTATATATTCGTCAACAGAGGGAATATAGGCATATGACTTCTCAGGATCACATACTTTACCAATGACAGTTAAATCAGTAAAGGCAATTGTAGTTCTATGGATCTGCCATTTGTTCAGACATGGATCGGCAGCAGGTCCTTGTCGTTCATTGAACTTTCCTAAGGCATTGAGAAGGATTTCAAGTTCTAAATCATCAGTCTGACGAATATGTGCGGTTATTTCTCTAGATGCAGAAGAATCCTTGGATGGTGATTCTTCGAAAGAATCATTGGCATGCATTATCTCATTTGATTCCTCCGGATAGGATACTTCCTGAACCTGGTCAAGCACTTGACGACGATCATGTGGATTATTCTTCTTGCGGTGACCCGCACTTAAAGCTTCTTTTGTTACGGCAGCTAATTGTTTGAAATGAGCTTCCAATCTTTGAAGAGCTCCAGGACTGCTAATTGCTCTAGTCAATTGAGAAGTGAGAAAGTTAGCATCCAAAGCTTCTACATCTGTATGAGCATCTGAACTATAAGGTCTGATATCTATCGGTAATGTGGTGCTATTATCAGACGAATCTTGAGTAGTTTGATTTGTCGAATCTGATGGATCCATATTATCATTGGAGACATTACTCTGAATCATTACAGATAGAGAGAAACGAACGAAACTGGTGGTAAATCCGGTGATGATTTACTTGACATAAAGACATTATTATTTGGTTTCCGTTGAATTGAAAGTCCGTCTGTAAGTATAGCCAGGACTTTAGTAATATCAATCCGATCACAGGTTTCCCACCTCCTAGAAATTCCAATAAAATAATCTTTAGTTATCTTGATATATCTTGAGATGTCCTTGGTTATTGTTTCTGGTTATCTTGGGATGTCAGTGGAAATATGGTCTCAATTCTCTTTCCTCAACAGGATCAGCGATATGCTAATTCAGAATTTCAGATATCTGTCTGACTTCCTCAAAATATAATTTCAAAAGATTTATTTCAACCCGCCCTTAGACGGATCACTGTGTTCCTTCTTATATGTTAAACAAAGTTCCGTAGTCAGTACGTGTGGGGGTTAACCTAACTTATTGTTAACAAGCTACAGATATCCTGCAAGCAGTAGTTTTTGTTAACTTTTTAACTGCTCTCTAATTGTTTTCTAAGGGACGATTATCACTTAGGGTTGACCGTTAATTGCATATTCGAAAAAATTCGAACACCGGCGGACGGTCTCCATCACCTCGCGGAGTCTTTTCTCAAGGAATTTCCTTTGAAACAGAATGCTACTCTCAGACCCGTTGTTTTATTTTTTATTTTTTACCCGCCGGGTTTCCTTTTTAGCGTTGTTGTTTTTCCAGTGCCGTGAAGCATGCTTGGCCCAGCTTGGGCCACCAAAAGGATCAGGAGTAGCATGCAGGAACCATGTTGAATAGAGAACATCATGTAGAATTATAAGTGAATCGCGGCCCAACCGTCCGGCTCAGCTTAGGTACGTAAGGTGACTGTAGCTGAGCTGAGTAAGCTCTGCTTAGCCGTGGCTAGGATAGAACTAAAAAATAAAATAAATATTTTTAAAAATTTACTGAACAGAACCAATTTATTATTATTATGAGGGGTATTATTATTATTGCTGTAATGGATAAATAAAATCTCAAACCCTAACTAATCATAGCTTAACATCTCGGCAATTTGGGGCCCCCCAGAGCGACACTGATCAAATGAATAAAAGCGCCGTATATGAGTAGGACTCGTTGAGGAATGTGGTTTTGTTATGACCAACATATTTCCTTAGTAAGGCTTAGTTGAAATTTTATAACAACCAATTAATAAAGTTATACATTAACAATTGCTTTGATGATTTCATCATATCATGTCATATCCTCTATAAAACTCTAAAATCCACCTGTCAATAAAGATTCTTTAAAATTAACTGCTTCCTTCTCCAATTCCTCCTTTCTTTGTTCTCTAATAAGTAACCTGTTTATGCATTCATACTGTACCAGCTAACTAACTTAACCATTAACTTAACGCTAGTTAACGTTAACCTAACTTTTAACTGCGCGCACATGCAATGGATCGACACTAGTAATTATACTCGTCGGAATTTATATTTTTATCACTTACTCTTCTCTTCCTCCGCAAATGTTTTATTTAAATTATTTTTTTTATTTCTTAGTAGGTACCGAGTGGTACACTTACTGTACCTTCTCTTTCTACCTGTCTCAATCTTGTTTCATTCGAGGCTTTTTTCTACCCCGCAGTCTCCCGTTATTTCGCTATCTCACAATTTGCTCGAGGACAGTGACAGAAAAGTAACCGATATAAATGAATTTATTTAGTAAATTATAAAAAACTTATATATTTATCCCCTATTGTCGATTTATGGAAAATTCACTTTAGCAACAGTTTCCCAGAAAGCTTTACCTTGAGCAATAGCAATTTCTTTTTCAAGATTCGTGACTTGACGACTACCATCAGCTCCAGCAAAAGTACCAGCACCCCATGGAGAACCACCATGAACTTCATCTAAGTTTGTAACAAGAGGGAAAGTATTCTTATAACCAAGAGGAACAAAAATAATACCATGATGAGCTAAAGTAGAGATTGAATTAAGAACAGTAGTTTCTTGCCCACCACCAGGGGTACCAGTTGAAACAAATACACCAGCATATTTGCCATAAAGACCACCAGATGCCCATAAACCACCAGTAGCATCCCAGAAAGCTTTCCATTGAGCAGGGAAATTACCATAACGAGTAGGAATACCAAATATAAAAGCATCGTATTTAGTCAAATCATTAGGAGAAATAACTGGATCATTGGCTTTTTCAGGAGCATGCAATTTAGTTAGAATTTCAGGAGAAAGAGTTTCAGGAACTTGATAAATATCCGCTTTACCGCCAGCAATTTCAACACCTTTTTCAATTGAACTAACGAGACTACGGATATGACCGTAAGTCGAATAATAGACAATAGCTACTTTAGGTGCACTAGACATTTTGACAAGATAAATAGATAATAAATAGATAAATAGATAAATAGAGAGAGAGATCAATTGAGAGAGATCAGTTGTTTTTTCTGATTGTTCGTCTAAAAGATGATGATCAAAAAGATAAGGAAAATATTTAATTGAGTAAGGGCGGGATGATGAGCGTTTATATAGTTCAGTCAATTTACGTTAGTTTGTGTTTGTTGGTGGTTAAATTGACGTTATTTTTTGCTGCATTACACAATAGATGAAAGTTAATGTTTAACCGTGAGTGGTAGTAGTTCCCGATTCAGTTTAAGTTTGGAGCTAGTTGTTCGATTCCTTTATTCACTAACCATATTAACTATAACTCCACTTCACTAAATGCTTACTTATAGTACCTCAACATTATTAAAGTTGCTTTTTTCGTATATGTAAATTGTTCTGTAAGGTTACTGGAAGAACTTACTCGGTTTAACCGTAACTAGTTAAATCGTAATGATGCTCAAATTTGCGTATAACTTAACGTTAACGAATACGTATACGTACGTCTACGTCAGATTACACGGCTCATCAGTTATGAACCGGAAGTACAATAGGAAGAAAATTTAACCCTAACTTTATGGCAAGGATTTTCGAGGACCCTACTTCGAGCTGCCGGCTGTCGATCGCCTTCTCCATTGTCTCTATCATAACTGACCTGTTCCTGTTATTTCTGCTACAACTTAACATCTCAAGCGACTATTCTTTCAGCCGCCGGAGATGGAGAGTCCGGTGGGTCATGAACCAGGATGATAGAGGATCTGGGGGAGAGAGAGCCGTGGGGTGCTTCTACCCTGGTCGGAGTAGCTGTGGTGTTATTATTATGATAAACTATTACTGTCTAGGGCTCTCTCGGCTCTAAGTATTGGAACGTAAAAGTTAGATACACGACAATGATCTATATTAAATATTTACAAATCAAGTTAAATACATACCTCTTCTCTCTGCATAATCTAATTAGGGATTTATTTTTAGTTTGCTTTTTTTTTTTCTTTCCGTCATCTCCCCCAGACCTGTTTGTCACTGTGTCTTTCGAACCTCTCGAGAGTAACGAGAGATAGGCAAAGCGAGTGTCACAACTACACCGGAGTTGAACTTAGAACATCTTCAGCTAGCACTTTTAGCTCAGGAAAAGGGTGTTACGGCCATATCAGAAGAACAAGTTGTCAGGTACTAAAGTGACACTAGGGTTTAAGCGATGAATCACTTGGCCAGGCTGGTCTTGATGGTATTTCGGTTATGCCTCCGGGTCCCGTCGCTAGGTACAGTTCTAGGAATTCGAACCATTGAATGGCGGCTGTAACGTAAACAGTGTGATATGCATATCTTTTAAAATCATAGCCCTAACCCGCAACGACATGTAAGCCCACTATAGTCTATAGCTATCGGTAGATTCTAAGTGGCCAAAAAGGATATAAAGCTTTTCGTAAATAATTTTGATAATACGTTGGTTTGGAAGTGGAAAAAATAACCCAAATTGCTGTATTTTGATGCAATGTATGTGTTTTTAACAGATGTTTCGACTTTGAATGGTAAATTTTGCCAACGCAATCTTATATCGACCTTAATAGCATACATGCTCACGAATAGATTGGACAACTTCCTCGAAGCCAAGGACTCTTTGCTCCATCTCTATCTAGACGCTGGAGGGCAGACTTGGGATATTCAATTAATTTCAATTATTTTCAATATTCTCAGCCGTATAGTATGCATGCTTGCACACATATTTAAGTTACCCCTGGAAAAAGTAAAACCATATTACCCAACGTTCGCCAGAAATTCTTTGTTTGTTTTTACCAATGGCTTACTCATGTATGACTACGTATGTTAACACCCGTTATGCAGGCGGTTTCTAGCGCATCGGCTGCGCCTGCGGCAGCGTTGTGTAACCTATGGTAACTTAAGATTAGCCAGCTCCTGCGACTGCTCGTTCACCGTTAGAGAAACAATTAACAAGGTAACAACCTCGAATAACTACTGTCTAATGGTGCACGTATGGTGACATTTAACCATACTGAAACCGTTAACCGTTTCATGGGTCGTGTAGTCATGAATTCTAACGGTTAAATTGTTTTGTGACGACGACGAACTGCTGCAGGATGACAATCGACCGACAACAGCGGGACCGTTAACTTAACACGTTAATTAACATTAATTAGTATTTGTACATGTGGGTTTCTTATACCTTGGCCGAGCCGATTTTAACTAGACAATCCTGACTAAGAGTCTAAGAACATGTAAAAGGAGCAGCAGTAAGCAAAATATGTAACGGTTAACCGCACTTTTGTAAGCAGCTTCTAAGCATAATCCTTACCCTAGTTAGACGGGACAGTAATACCTATCATTCAGTAACACCGTTAATAACGGGTAAACGTTAGTTTCTAAATAGAGTAGGAAGAAGTAAAAGTTATCCAATGTATCAATAATAGTTTTTTTTTATTTCAAAAAACATTTTATAGCATTTTTGCTGACTAACTACAATATAATCCCAAGTTAATAGTTAGTTTGTTTCTATATAAGTATCCATATATGACCATAAAAACAACTTACAGTTAGGATCACTTATTCACACCGTTGAGTCCCCCACACTAACTTCCAAGTTTTAACAATAAACTTAAACTAAATCCGATCACCAACGTCGCATCACCGACGGCGCTAACTGCAGGCTTGGCTCATCATAGAATATAAAATAACTATCCAATTTTGATAGTTACCTTTTGGGCTATTTTTTGTCCTCTTCTTGTCTTGTTCCATTCTCTTCTCTTTTAATTTCTCAAATCAAGATATATCTTCCTCAAAATAGTTTTTATTTTTTTAATCTTGTTGGATTTAATTCAATTGATTTAAAAAGACTGATCGTTTTGAATTGGTGATTATTGATTGAGAGATAGATAGATATATCGTCATAGTTATTATAGTTCTAGAATCAGCTGTCAAAATTATTGAAGATCATTTATTAATCATAATCTTAATAATCATCATCTGTCAAAATGGTCAAAATTGCTGTAAGTAACAACAATTATTAAGGATGGTGACCGGGGATTCTGTCACTGTTGTTTACTAACATTTGTTTTCAGATAATTATTTATTCGACTTATGGTCATATTGTACAACTTGCTGAAGCAGAATTGAAAGGTCTTCAACAAATTCCTGGTGTTGAAGCTTCTATTTATCAAATTCCTGAAACTCTTCCTACTGAGATTCTTGAACAGATTCATGCTGCTCCTAAACCAGCTTTTCCTATTATTACTATTGATGATTTAACCAAATTTGATGGATTTTTGTTTGGGTTACCTACTCGTTATGGCGCTTTCCCTTCACAATTTAGCTCTTTTTGGGATGGTACTGGAGGCTTATGGGCTTCTGGTGGTTTATACGGAAAATATGTAGGTCAATTCGTTTCTACTGGTACTCCAGGTGGTGGTCAAGAAGTTACTATTCGTAATACTTTATCATCATTTGTTCATCATGGTCTTATTTATGTTCCACTTGGTTATAAGCATACTTTTGGTCAATTGGCCAATTTGGACGAGGTTCATGGTGGTTCTCCATGGGGTGCTGGTACATTTGCTGGTGGGGATGGCTCAAGAAATCCATCTGAGCTTGAATTACAAATCGCTACTATTCAAGGAAAAACTTTTGGTGAAACTGTACTTCGTGCTTATGGAGGTTCTTTACCAACCACCACCACTAATACTACTACTACTTCTGAAGCAACTGCAACATCCGCAAAGGATACTACTAGCAAACCTGCTGTGATTGATAGCACCAAAGGTGAAGTTGGCGCTACTTCAACTGGTGCTGCCACTGGTGCTGCCACTGCCGCTGCTGCTGCTACTACTACTGAAGCAGCTAATCGTAATGCTGCTGCAGGTCCTGCTCCAACTGAAAAACCTAAATCTGGTTTCAGGTGTTGTGTGGTAATGTAATACAAATGCTGATAGTTATAGTAGCACTAATAATACGTTTAATTTCTTCTGGTTATTTTATTTTGTTTCTTAGCTTTTTGAAGTTCTCTTCGTTTTTTTTGTTATTGCCTTTAATTCTTTAGACGTCATCGTGCCATGTTTTTCGTTGATTAGATGGCTGTGTAAATTAGTGTTAAAAATAATATTGTTATTTATAGCCAACACCTTCACCACCCCATTAGCTGTATTCGGAGGCTGGGGCGTAGCCCCAGATTCCTAGTAAACCAGGAATTGTTGAGCGCAGCAACTTTGAATGATTATTATATTATAGTTGATCGAAATGCTTCGAGTCATAAGGTCTAGATTATGGAGTGGAAGACCATTGAAGCAAACTGTAATGAGACCTAAGAAAAGTTTAGAGTAGCCCTCCCCCCC
>JAJMIF010000013.1:0-207298 GCA_030583505.1 Sugiyamaella castrensis | reverse complement strand
GAAAGTTTTTATGACAAAGGCTATACGATAGCTATTATCGTTTCGACTTTCGTCCTCGTCAGTAGCCCGATTCTAAGTGAGGAGCAGAAAACAACTCAACAAAAAGCAGAAGAAAATTTGCCTTAAATGTCGTTACGTGTTGTCATTATCCACGTGACATGTTAGCCAAGGCATTTGCCTAGGCAACAAACTTTTTTATAGATAGCTTACATAGACAATAAATGATTATCAATCAATCAATCTTTTTTATCACACTGACAATCTTCTTAAGAATCATGGAATTTAATAAAGAATAGTTTATTATAAACAAATTATTATTATATAGGTGTCGCTGGCTCATAGCTCAAATAGACAATAAATGATAATTGCATTGAATTGAATTGATAAAGAAAAATGTAGCTCAAACAGAACTGTCCGTAAGGACAAGAACATATATAGGTGTCGCTGGCTATAAATAGCTTACATAGACAATAAATGATTATCAATCAATCACTTCTGTATAAAGAAGCGATTTAAATAAATGATTATGGATCAATCAAGGCGTAATATGGTTGTCTATATAACAAATAATAAATCAATATGACCCTGTTTCTGGGTGGGATGACCCAATTTCAGAACTTATATAGGCAATAAATAATAATCCTATTGAATTGAACATGATCTTACAAATTTCATAAAAAAACATCTAGATATTGAAGGCGCCGAAATAATTCATGACCAGTTAATAATATGGTAACAGTTACCATTTGATAGTTATATCTAACCTTCCAAATAAAGTACCGGGTCCATACCACTGGCGGATAGCGCTGCTGATTCTTAGAATCTCGTTTATCATGTGAAATATTAAAGGTTAAGGGATTTTTATTACAAGGTCTATTTATTTTCTATTTATTACTTGATCGTGGTTATTGATTTTAAGTTCTTGATTGATTGATTGATAATCATTTATTGTCTATGTAAGCTATTTATAGCCAGCGACACTAATATATCTTATTTAACTATCCCTAGAGAATAATCCTTTACTAAATTCGGTTTACTTAAGAATCCTGATGCTCCACTACTATAAAAACCACATGGGAAAAATTGAATGAAACAACCTGCCCTGCACAGTGGGTCAACCCCCAACATTCTTAAGTTTAAAAACAAAAACAAACATTAAATTTTTCCTTAATTTGATGGTTTAAACATATTTCTAATATATCTCACCATCGCCTTTATTCCTTTTAAGTTCTTATGATATATATTAATCAATCTCTATTTCGTATATTTCAATATATTATAATTCCCTTAGAAGTCTTATATTTGTCTCTGTAACTGCTTATAAGTTATTAAGTTACTGGTATCTTTTATCCGGATACACCTAATCTTTAGATTAGGATAGACCTTTGAGATCTTCTAATAGATCCTATATTGTGATCTACAGAGCTAGCTAGCTATATATAGCGAGCTCGAGCGGCTGTACTAGTTACGTCGTCACTGTTACGACTGTTACGTACGTACCGGATGACTGTTACCCTACTGAAATTTCGTGACAGATCAAAAAAGTACGTAAGCTCAGCACCTAATATTACATAACCAGTTACAAATTTAATGTCTTCTCTTTTCTTCTTCTACAGATTGATTATATCTTATCTTTCTTTCTTATCTTTTATTTATTATTTATTTACAAAGCTATGTCATCTTCTCGACATTCTTCATCATTTAGACGAAGAGACGAATATGACCGGTATGATCGGGATGGTTGGCGAAATGACGAAGATCGAAATAGAGGAGATAGAAACAGATATATAAGTGACAGAGAAAGAGACAGAGATAGAAATATTTTCAGAGACAGAGATAGGTTCAGTGACAGAGATAGAGACAGGTTCAGTGACAGGGATAGGTTCAGTAACAGGGATAGGTTTAGTGACAGGGATAGAAATAAAACTAGAGATGTCTCTACACGACGAAGCCCAAGCCCGCCACATAGCGACCATTATAGGAGAGATAAAGACAGAGAAACGGTGAGATTACCTTCTTCAGAAAAAGATGGAAAAGATAATAAAGATAAAAAAAATGTACAGGTATCTAACGAGATTTCTATTGTTGAAGCTCACAGACAATCTACTCCCGATGTTCAAGAAGATTCGCTTGAAGTAAGTAACCAACCCAGTCTAGGCTCTAAGACCACTGGCTAAGGCTAAGCCCTAGATCTCGTAGTGTAATTTGAACGTTATTCTAACTAACATAGGACCAACAGAAAAGAGAAAAGTTAAAAGCACGACAAGAGAAGCTTCGATTATGGCAACTCAAGAAAGAGGCCGAAGCTAAAAAGAATGCAGCCAATTCTTCCCATGACTTGACAGATCATAGTGATATTTCTGAACCTTCTTCTGGTATTGAGGAATATTCTAAAACAATATTATCAAAGGGAAGTACTAATACTACTATTGGTGGCAATCAATTGGATAATAAGAGTCCTAACAACCAGTCTGGGCAGAGCCCAGCTGGAGCTGAATTAGATAAGAGAATTGGTGGAGGCGGAGTTCGACTGGGGTTCAGGAAGATTTCTTCTCAACCAAACCCCATTATCAAGCCCACTTCAAAACTTAGCATAGGTCGCCGATCATTTATGGATGAGGACGACGATGAACATAAGCCACTCAATAACTTAATGCCTAGACTGCCTTCACAAATTCCAAAGGAGACCGACAAACTTAATGATAAAATGGATATCGATTCTAACAAAGGTATGAATGGTCATGAGGAAAAAGAAATAGATCCTTTAGATGCATTCATGTCGGAAATGACCGAGGTTGCCAGAGCTAAAGAAACAATTACAGCTACTCCTTTACCTTCTCTTGTGATGGATGAAGATGATAATGATGACGTTTCAGTCGCTGCTACTGATGATGCTGCTGCTGCTGCTGATCCAGAATTATTTATGGCTATGCTCGAAAATAAAAAGAAAAAAGACATTCCTTTAATTGACCACTCAAAGGTCGAGTATGAACCATTCCGCAAACAATTCTATGTAGAACCTCAAGAACTTGCTAATATGACGCCTAGCGAGGTAGATATGTTAAGGCTTGAGCTTGATGGAATCAAAACTGCTGGAATAAATTGTCCAAAACCAGTATTAAAATGGGAACAATTCGGTATACCAGCAGTCACAATGCAAGTAATTCGTAATCTTGGTTATGACAAGCCTAGTTCTATCCAATCTCAGGCAATTCCTGCCATAATGTCTGGACGTGATGTTATTGGAGTGGCAAAAACTGGAAGTGGTAAAACGATGGCATTTTTATTACCACTGTTCCGCCATATTAAGGATCAAAGACCGTTGGCAAATTTAGAAGGACCGATATCTTTAATTATGACTCCGACTCGTGAACTGGCTGTACAAATCTTTCGAGAATGTAAACCATTTCTTAAAGCTCTAAACCTTCGAGCAATGTGTGCTTATGGAGGTTCTCCCATTAAGGAACAAATCGCTGAATTAAAAAGAGGAGCTGAAATCATTGTTTGCACTCCAGGTAGAATGATTGACCTTTTAACTGCGAATTCCGGTAGAGTTACAAACTTGAAACGAGTTACTTATCTAGTTCTTGACGAAGCAGATCGAATGTTTGATATGGGGTTTGAACCTCAAGTAATGAAAATTATAAAAAACATTCGTCCCGATCGACAAACGGTATTATTCTCTGCCACTTTCCCTCGTCAAATGGAGGCATTAGCTCGTAAGATTCTGGACAAACCAATAGAAATCATTGTAGGTGCAAGAAGTGTAGTTGCTCCTGAAATCACCCAGATCGTTGAAGTTCGAAATAATAATGAAAAATTCGTAAGAGTATTGGAATTATTGGGTGATTTTTATTTTAAAAACCAGGGTCAGGATGCTCGGGCATTAATATTTGTTGATCGTCAAGAGGCTGCTGATGAACTGTTGAAGAATCTTATGATTCGTGGATATCCTTGTGTTTCAATCCATGGAGGTAAAGATCAAGTAGATCGAGATTCAGCTATTAGTGATTTTAAGAAAGGAATAGTTTCACTTTGTATTGCAACATCAGTTGCGGCTCGAGGTTTAGATGTTAAACAACTTAAATTAGTCATAAACTATGATGCTCCAAATCATATGGAAGATTATGTTCATAGAGTAGGTCGTACCGGTCGAGCTGGAAATACTGGTACTGCAGTAACATTTATCAGCCCTGACCAAGAAAAAAATGCTATGGACATTGCAAAGGCACTTAAACTAAGTAAATGTCCCGTTCCACCAGAAGTTCAAGAATTGGCTGACAAGTTTATTGCTAAAATTAAAGCTGGTAAAGAAAAGTTTGGTGGTTCTGGTTTTGGTGGTAAAGGACTTGATAAATTGGATGAGATTCGGAACGTTGCTCGTAAGAGAGAACGTAAATTGTTTGGTGGTGATGAAGATGGAAAGGACGGGGGAGGTATTGGTGGAGGCGATAAAGAGGAGGAAGTAGATATTGGGCCAACCGCTGCCCTTGTTAGTGATGCAGATGATAATAAAAAGGACACATCTAGAGAGGGAACCAGTACTGTGCCAGTTAGTGAATCACCTACTCCTGGGTTATCGGTTGGGCCCGCTATTATTAAATCTGGAGTTCATGCAGCTAGTAACTTAAAAGGTCGTATTATTGCCGGTAAGGCATCTGATAACCTTGGTCCAGATGCTGGATTGTTTCACACTACACTGGAGATTAATGATTTACCCCAGAAAGCTAAATGGTCAGTCACAAATAACAATAATATCAGCAAGATAATTGATGCCAATTCGACATCTATTACAACTAAAGGTGTATATTACCCAGCAGGAAAGATTCCTGAAGAGAATGAATTGCCTAAGTTATATCTTTTGATAGAGGGACAAACCGAGGCTTCAGTTGCAAATACACACAAGGCACTTGTGACATTAATAATGAACGCGATTGAGTCTGTTGATAGTGATAGCCGAGCATCTGTTAATGCGAGGTATTCCGTTGCATAAAAATGGAAGAGGAACAATGTAGAAATATTTATCATTTATCTTATGTATTTAACGAAAAATAATACATTCAGAATTAAAACAAAAACAAATAACTATTAAATAAATGTATTGAGTGACCAACTAATCGTACACTAAAGGTTCGGATGGCCCTGATTTTGGCTGGGCGGAAAGTAATTGAGTACGATTCTTCTTTTTCTCTTGTTCCAACTTAGCAGCTATAGTTCCAGTTCCAGTGGCCTTTTTCTTTAATCGAGCCTTTAAACAGTTAGCTAAGAGCAAAAGTAAGACCCAGCAATACCACATCATACTTACCTCGGCAGCCAATGCCGCAGCAGAACGAGGGTCTGTACGTTCACTTGTTTCAGGAACATTACTAGTTAGCGTGTGACCTTCTGAATTCTGGTTCTGGACTGCTCCTTGACTTCTACCAGTCGCTTGCGATTGCGGTTGCGGTTGTCGACTTGTTCGAGTAACGGCATTAGTTTGATCATCATTCAAATGATTACCTTCAGATTTAGGCTTACTTAAACAGCTCCCCATTATTGATATTGATAACCTTCTAGACAACAAAATTGTCAACAATCAATCAACTTAAATAAAACAACAACTTAAATAAAGATAACTTAAAAAGTTTATGACAAGTCCGGACCCTCTTCTGATCCTCTTATCAAGATGTGTTAAAGGATCGTCATCATCGAATCTAGATCTGTTACATCTGTACAACCAGCCGCACATGATTTTAGCTAGCTGGCCAGCAATTAATATGCTTCTTAGGAGATGGAATGATAATAACATTAATCTCTACAGGAAATATGAATAATATAATAGGAAAACTATGTACAAAGAACTAATAAAATTTGTTTATTTTTGTTCTGGAGCCGAGGAAGCGGGCTTAGTTTCAGGCTCATTTGAGCTCCCACTAGACTCTGTAGAACTGAGATCGGTAGTTGATTCAGTAGTTGATTCAGTAGTTGGTTCATTAACAGCTTCGGCAGCTGGTTCAGTAGCAGGTTCAGTAGCAGATTCAGCAATTGATTCAGTAATTGGTTCAGTAACAGCTTCGACAGCTGGTTCAGTAGCAGATTCAGTAGTTGGTTCAGTAGCAGATTCAGTAGTTGATTCAGTTGTTGATTCAGAAGTTGGCTCAGTAGCAGATCTAGCAGCAGGTTCAGCAGCTGATTCAGCAGCAGCAGCAGACTCACCAGATGGTACAGGAGATTCAGTAGCTGGCTCAGTAGCAGATTCGGTAGTTGGTTCAGGAGATTCAGTGCTTGGTTCAGTAGTAGATTCAATGCTTGGTTCGGCAGCAGATTCAGTGGCGGCAGCAGGTTCAGCAGATTCGGTAGTTGGTTCAGCAGATTCAGTGGCGGTAGCAGGTTCAGCAGGTTCAGCAGGTTCAGCAGGTTCAGCAGGTTCAGCAGGTTCAGCAGGTTCAGCAGGTTCAGCAGGTTCAGCAGGTTCAGCAGGTTGAGCAGGTTCAGTAGCAGGTTCAGTAGCAGATGGTTCAGCAGTTGATTCAGTAGCAACAGGCTCAGTAGCAGATTTAGCAGTTGATTCAGTAGCAGGTTCAGCAGTTGATTCAGTAGCAACAGGCTCAGTAGCAGATTCAGCAGTTGATTCAGTAGCAGGTTCAGCAGCAGATTCGGCAGCAGATTCAGCAGCAGCAGCAGCAGATTTTCTACCGGTCACGGCTTCAAAAATGTTTCCACTTTCATTACTAGGAACAGCAAAAAATCCAGCAATATCATCAATCACCGACCCTGGAATTTGATATTCTTCCACAAATGTATTCCAAGCTTCCATGAAAAATGACACTCTTTCAGGAGATCTGTTACAGGCTTTTGCAAGAGCCCATAAATCATATCTTTCAATCACTTGTTCATCAACAAGATTTAATCGTTGGTCCCAAAATTTACGAATTACATCCACCTCTACATCTATTCCTCTCAAAGAATTAAGAATAACTCGTAGACTATCGATTTTCTTAGGTAAATCATAAACATCATAACTATCTATTATACCCATTATAACCTCTTTATCCTGCCATTTACCACCAGCAACTGCCAATAAGCTATTCAAAAATAATGTACTCATCCTTGATCTACGTTCATTATAAGTTGAAATAATATCCTTAAGTTTATCATAAGCTTCAGGACTAACTTGAGGATATTTTTCAAAGAAACGTTTTAACAGTCCATAAGTAAGAATATTATAACTGGGTTCTCTAAACGTTCTAACCGATCCTAAAAATGAACTCCAAATTCTAAATAATTCGTCAAAATCCTTATGCTCATTCCATGCTAAATCCATCAACCGGTGTACAGCTGATGGATGACATTCAACATCATAAGGGGATTTTCCCTCAATTGCTTCAAAATAGAAATTTAAAGCCACACCCAAATCAGAACAATCACCAACAAAAAATTCATGAATTCTACCGAAATAATAGGTTGAATCAGGGTCTTCCAAATAAAGTTTAAGAACATTGGAATAAAGTTTCAACGCTTCAGTTATACGTTCATTTAATATATAGGCTCTAATCATGTTATGCTCAATATTTAAATCACTGATTCCTTGTTCCCTAGCTTCTTGATAAACCTGCTCAATTTTTTCCAATGGCACACCAGCCGAGATCATCACTACAAACAATGAACCTTTTATTTTACCTGAAGAATTGACCATCTCGGCCAACTCTTGGTTTTGTTCTGTAGCAGTAGAAAATCTCTCATATAACTCCAAACCTCTATTAGGTCTACCCAATGTTGAAAAAGTAGTAAAAAATACCATCAGACCAAAAACATTAGTTTTAACTCGACCTGATAATAAATCATTTCCTACAATTTCCAAATAATTAGCTAAAACATCATGTTGATGAACAAGGGCATCTTTACGTTTACTGGAAATGACCCGAGACATAGATCTTACACTAACTCTAGCAGTAGCTTGTAAACCTTGAATTAATGCTGCTACGTCTGATTTAGCCAAAACACCAGGGGTTTCTTTCAATTGTGAATACAATCCCATGGCCGCTCGAGTATCGTTTAAATTAGTACTACCAGCAGCAGTTCTTTGATTTGATAGAGTTAACCTTTCACGGAATTCAAGCAAATCGTCATTGAATGCATTTCTGATATGGTCTTTAGGGAGAGATGGTTTAAGCGGTGCGGATGCTCTATAAGTATTTCGGTTGTTGTTGTTGTTGTAGTTTCGGTTTCGATTTCGGTTCTGGTTCTGGTAATTTCGGTTCTCGTTCAGATTGTCAATTTGATTCCGATTGTGGTTCCGGTAGTCATTTCGTTGCTTCTGATTCTGATAGTCATTTCGTTGATTTTGATTCTGATAGTCGTTTCGTCGGTTTTGATTCTGATAATCATTTCGATTTCTGCTCTGGTTCTGATAATTTCGGTTATTATCTCGATTAAATCCTTGGTTTTCACTACTAGTCGTTGTTGTTGTTGAATCTTGATTAGATTCTGCTAGACTACTAGATGTAGTGAATGATTTTATCCATGGTGAACTATTAACTGTAGCACCCGGAGTAGTAGATACAGACACTCGCCTAGTCAATGAGGATAATGATCTAGAAAGAGACATTTTAAATAAACAATACAATTATAACAATAAATCCTATTTCATCAGTTCTATTGAAGAGGAAGAAGATGATGAGAAGAAGATGAAAAGAAGAGGGGAGGAAATTGAAGTAATTTTTCTACTGAAATTTCAGCTCATAACCCTAACCCAAGTTTACATAGGGTTTTGGTCAATTCTAAATAACAGTTAACTTACCGGGTTAATGCCCCCATGCATGCGCAGCCGGCCTATAAATCACGTGGCTCACGTGGGTTTTGCTTTTAGGAAGAGACTCAGATCGATTGAAACTTAGTACTGAATTTGAACATCTCTTTCTACAACTACCCTCAGTAATTAATCTTAACGGTATGGTCAGATGTTTCTTATCTACTACCGTTTAGCGTAGAGTCAGCCTTAGTCAGGGGTTGAGCCGCAATAGTAAAATATGCAGCGGTTCATAAAAGTCCTTTATAAGACTTTGAAAAAGTCATTTATATGGTGAAAAATGAACTTATCGTTAGTATTTTTAAGAAATAGCTATCTTGGTAAAATATTCTAATATTGAATAGTATATTTTCCTTTTAAATTAGAAGATTTTGGTTTTTGTGTCGAAATTAATTGGATTTGTTTATTTTTCACAGGCGGATATCGGAATAGTACTTTAAACTTAATCCAGCTTAGCCGCGGACCGCGGATTCCGGCATAGGTTAATCAATATCGAAGATAAAAAAAAAAAAAAAAAAAAGGTACCAATTTATTATTTTTATTATTACTTCATCCTGCTCACGTAGTTTTCTCGAACATATTATTATCATATATACCCAGCCTGGAAGTCTTTGATACTGATAAGAAAATTTCAGATAATTTTGATATCGACTAGAAATATCTCGACTAAGTCGACATGAGAAGAGATTATTAGAGATATATGGTTGGCCGGGCCCACAGACAGGATGGAGTCGCGCGCGCAGACGTACGCACGTGATATAATTACCCGGCTAGCTAGCTATTGCTGCTGCTGATTATACTATTCCTATAACTGGATATTTTGATCTCTTCATACCCAGCTTTCTCTCAATATCTAGCTCTCTATCTCTATCGTATCTGACTTTCAATAGCTGTCAATATCCCATATCTATCTCTTGAACCATGTCAGCTATAAAATATTCTCATACTCTTTGGTCACCATCAGATACAGTCAAAGATGTGGCAGAAGTCTTGGGTATAGCAAACCTGCCTGATGAAGTCGCTAAAACTTTAGCTATGGATATTGAATATAGAATTCATGAAATCGTTGAACAAGCTCTAAAATTCATGCGTCATTCAAAAAGAACTACTCTAACAACATCTGATATTGGTTATGCACTTCGTGTTCTTAATGTGGAACCATTATATGGTTACGAATCTACTAGACCTTTAACATATCGAGAAGCAATGGTTGGACCTGGTCAAACGTTATATTATATTAATGAAGATGAAGAAGTTGATTTTGAAAAAATAATCAATCAACCATTACCTAAAGTTCCAAGAGAGGTATCATTTACTGCTCATTGGTTGGCAATTGAAGGTGTTCAACCAGCTATTCCACAGAATCCTCATAGTTCTGAAATTAAAGCTATGCCTGCTCAAATCCGTGGATCCCAAACTGGCCATTCTTTGGCTTCAATGGCTAATGATGTTGATGTTAAACCACTAGTACGTCACGTTATATCAAAGGAATTGGAATTATATTTTGATAGAGTAATAGCGGCATTAGTTACCACTGGTACTAGTGGTAGTGATCTTAGAGCATCGGCTCTTAATAGTCTAAGAAATGATCCAGGTTTACATCAACTTGTACCATACTTTGTTCAATTTGTTCAAGAAAAAGTCTCTCAAAATTTAAAAACTAATCTAGAATTATTATCAACAATGCTTGATGTAGTTCATTCACTTTTATCAAATCCTACTATATTTATTGAACCTTATATCCATCATTTAATGCCTTCTGTATTAACTCCTCTATTGGCTAAACAAGTGGGACCTAATCCTATTACACCAGAAAATTATCAAGTTCGTGATTATGCTGGATCATTACTTAAACTTATTTGTGATACTTATGGTGATACATATCATAATCTTAAACCACGTGTTAGTAGAACGTTATTAAAAGGGTTTATGGATACTACTCGACCACCAGGTGCCCTTTATGGGTCGGTAGTAGGTATTAAAGCTTTAGGTCCAGAAATCGTTCGAGTAGTAATATTAGGAAACGTTAAGGCATGGATTCAGGGAGTTTTACCGCGAATTTCTAAAGAAGATGATAAGAAATTATTATTACGAGCTATTATTGAAGCACTGCGTATTTTAAAAGAGCAGATTCCTCCTTTGTCGACAATGACTTCTATTAATAATGATGATTTAGTTGCTAAATTGGGTCAAGATCTTGCTGATAAAGTTTTTCAAGAACCTGATGGTAAAGAGATAGCATATGCTATTTTATATGGGGATATATAACAGCATTTATATATAATTTATATATGAGACGTCATCTCAAAGTATATTAATGCTGATGGAACTTAAATTAAATGTCAAAAAATTACATTTTATATGAACTTTATATCTCAAAGTTTGTTTCCTGTTCTAATAATGCCCGGTCTTCTTCTCCACTATCAAACAATAAAGTAGATGACGGAGATGGTGCAGGCTGCCGGACATCAAGAGCCTGCGACCGTAAGATATCGTATTCTGAAGTGGATAGAAGGTTCCATACATCTCGTTTCGTTAACAATCCTATTAATTTTCCTCGATCCGTCAAAAGTAAATAACTAAGACCCAACTCTTGAAACAATTTTACTGCCAAAATAAGTTGCGCTTTATAAGATAATTGTGGCGGGAACCGTTCAATTAAAGACCGCAAATCAATTCCAGGAGGAACCATTCCACCTGGATGTGTTGGAAGACTGTCGTCTGTGAAGTAACAAGGAATAGATTCATTATCAGTCTCGACATACAATGAAATTGCTTCTTCCAAATCATCGCGGAAAATATAACCAAGAATATTGCGATGGTCCATATTATCCACAATGGGAAAACCAGATGCTATAAAGCCAGATAACGATGATGATGATGATGACAACGATGCTGATGATGATACCCTATTCACAGGGTCAGTGCCCGCCGCCAATTCTGCCGCCGCGCTTGAAATTTGAAGAACCTCAACCAGACTCTTAGCAGTAGCGCTTTCAGCAATTATCACAGGCAATTCATCTAACGTTGTCATATAATTAGCAACAGGAACATCCGGTACTGGAATGTTTCTATTGTTATCTAAAAGCGGATACTTGATATAATTATCTATCCATGCTTCATAAATACCTTTCGTTTCAAATGCCTGAGCAACCCACTTTGAAACCATCACTCCCGTCATAATGGGTAAAACATAGTTCAAAGCACCAGTCAATTCAAATAGAATGACAACAGATGAAACAGTCAATCGAGTAATCCCCGTCAAACTCGCTGCAGCGCCAACTAATGCATAAACACCTGGCGTAATACAAACCCCACCACTACCATCATGCGGAGGACAACTACTAAATAAAATTAAATCAGGATTTTTCACCTGCCATGCTTGCATCAAAAGTCCTACTGCTCGACCTCCAAGTGCCCCAACAACCATTGATGGCATCAGTGTTCCAGCAGGAATACTTATTCCAAATGAATAAGCAGTTAGTATAAGTCCCACAATTGCAGAAAATACTAATAAAACCATTGTCGAAAACCAATAATTAACATCACATAAATGATATGGCATCTGTGGTGAACATTCTTGAAATAAATATGAAAGTAATACTGACGATTGTAATCGCATATAAAATATTGGATACGATATTAACCCTGTAACTAAACAAACTGCTGCTACTTCTATAACTGGAGGGATTGATAATAAAATTTTCGATTCCTTTCGCCAATTTGAAAATATCATATTCAATTTTATAGCAGCAGCGCCATATAGTCCACCCAACACTCCAATAAATGCAAACGGTAATAATTCGAACCTATGCCAAACTCTATCATAAACAACTTGGAATAACACTAATTTCCCCGTTCGAAAAGGATTCATATACTGTAGAGATACAGCAGCTACCATAGCACATACAAAACTATGCCACAATGTCCTAGAATCATTTGCATAATACGCAGAGATTGCCTCTACAGCAAAAAGAACTCCACCAATAGGTGCGCCAAAAGCTACCGATATCCCAGCAGCAGATGCTGCTGGAAGAATTTCTCTTAACCGACGAACATTTGAACGGGTACCAGTACCGCTACCCAAGTTCCCTTCAGTTGTTGGAAATAACACCGTCATTGCCAGATTAGCACAACAACAAGCAACATGAACTAAAGGACCTTCTTTTCCAACCCAAATTCCTGCTCCTACAATCAAACATAATCCTAATGTTTTTATTATTAATGTTTTTGCTGATAGAAAATTAGGTCTTAAAGCACCATCAACTATAGTTTTAATTTCAGGAATCCCACTCAATCGAGCTGACGGTGCATATCCACTAACTAAAATGCTTGCAATGGATCCAAATAAAACTGTCAGCACCACATAAATTAGATATCGAAGTATATAGCTTCGGGGAGCCCATGGTAACCATAATGAGCAACTAGTACTTATTGCTGTATTTCCACCCCAACAACAGAAATCTTCATTTAAATATAAAGCCGTAGAACATCGTCCTGATTTCAGTGATCCAACCCATTGTGATACAATATCAATTCCTGCTGCCAAAACCCCAACTGATATACCTGTCCATACTAGAATTATCCAAAGTTTACTTCTATTATATATCTGTTTCAATTCCAGTTTCAAACTGGTAGTAAATCCGAAGGCATCACTACCATCGTCACCGATACTGGATTGTGTCATCTGTCGCACTGAAACAGATTAGTACACATGCGTTGACACTGTGTCTCTCTGGTCGGCTCCAATTCAAAATCTCCAGAAAGAAACCTTCAGTTCGAAATTCGAAATGTTAAATGGCAGTTGATACAAGGTAACAGCAGTGCTCATGTTGTTAATATGTACGTTACAGTACTTACCCTACCCAAGGTGCGCCCCATGAGCCGCAAGAGTTTAAAAAAAAAATCCCGATAAGATAAGACAAGAGATTTTCAGGGGTAAAAATGGATTGTGATCTGGGACGAAGACCAGTTGCAGGAGGCCCAAGACTCTGAAGGAGATCAGGGGTTGTACAATCAGGGGTTACACCATCCCGGCTGTGCCTCCGGCTGTCCTCCGGCAGATGGTCTTCGTCCCAGATCACTAGCTCCCGCTACGCTCGAGACCCACGTTAATTGAATGAGAGTCCCGATTTCTAAGGGTCTGGGACATCGACCAAGCCGCCGGAGGCACATCTGGGGGAGGCCCAAGACTCTGAAGGAGACCAGGGGTTGCACCATCCCGGCTGTGCCTCCGGTAGCTGGGTCTTCGTGCCAGATCAGTAGCTCCCACTACGCTCGAGATCCATGTTAATTGAATGAGAGTCCCAATTTCTAAGGGTCTGGGACATCGACCCAGCCGCCGGAGGCAGACAAGAAGAGGGTTAGTCAACCATCTGGCTCTGAACATTACAGATCTAGCTGTTCATTTATTAAATAAATCGTCAATATCATTACATGCATATTTCTCCAACTAACTCAATCAATAGCCATCATCATATCATCATCTGTATCATATGGACCTAATCCTCCTCGCGACGGAGTTGCCAGAATAACAACAGGCGAAGAAGTCATATCAAAATTCAAGGTCCTTCGAGTGGTTGTGGCAGGGGTTGAAATAACCGACGGAGAAGAGGCTATTGTTTGATCGATTCGAGGCCTCTTTTGAGGGGTAGTCATTATTGGAAGTGATGATGATGATTCAAATGGCAGAACTACTGTTCGTTTACGAGCAGGAGTGGCCATCATTCCAGTTGCTGCAACCTCAAGCGTAGATGATAGTTGTTTCATTTGTGAAGTTGCGCCTGTATTTGATATCTTTCTGTTATTCTTTGAGGGAATTAACGGTTTAGACATCATTAATTCTTGTGAAACTGACAATCTGTTAGGCTTGGATATATTTTTAATAGCAGAAGCCAATTCTATGGCGAGATTATTATTCTCACGCTGCTGTTTTTTCATAATAAAACTAACTTCGACCTGTCGCTTCTGTTGATTATTTTTAGTTGCTTGAAATCCACCTCGTAATGAAGTAGATTTTGTAGCCAATACAGAGGATTGTGAATGATATAGATGCTGTGACTCTTGCGACTGCTGAGAGTTTTGACGCTGTTGAGATTCTTGCTTTGGAGGTGATGGAAGATAATTCACAGATAGTGTGTTTAATTGTTCTGGCTCTGCAGATATTCGAGTGGCATCACTTCTCTTTTTCTTGGATTTTGTTGTTAATCCTCTTGCCTTTCGTAGCATTGATTTGGTCTTTTCAGGCAACCGGGAAGCAAAAAAAGGCAATATAACTTCTAAACAAAATTCTTGAACTTTATCAGGTTTTGATCGTCTCAGATGGGTATTTTCTATTAACTGACCACTGATTGCCTCATTTATGCATAAACGATCAAACAAAATATCAATAGCAATATCTGGCGGTAAACTATCATTCTCAATATTGCTATTATTCGTTGCTGTTGTTGACGTAGTAGTCGTTTCTACCGGCGTTGCAGCCTTTTTCTTAGATCTCTTCTTTCTAATTACTCCTCTAGTACTGTTCGCCGGTTTTTTCGTAGCATTAGTGGGAGAGGTAGAATTAACTTTTGGCTGTTGTTCTTCATGAGCCAATATTTCTAACAGAAGAATTATTTGTAATTGAATCTCTCTCATTTTTAGAGCCGCTAGACTCGATCTTAATGAACGATTATCATTGTTATTATCTTCTTGATGCTGAATATTCTCATCTTCCTCTTTTAATTGGATTATCCATTGATTCAAATATGGTGTTTCTTCAGGATGAACTGTCAGTTGACTAAGTTCATTAACATCGTATTTACTGTCCAATGCAACGATTTGAATCACTCTGGAAAAGAGAACATTGATTAGATTTGTAGAATCTAAACATATGGACCTTATTCGAGATAATGTTGATTTAGCAAAATATACTAATGGGGTGCTTGTTACGTAAAGTGATTCAAAATATTTCTTATTCAGAAAGGTTGGGGGATCAGTTAAATCGGCAGAAACTCCCTGGTGTGATACATTACTAGGAACAGACATATCCAGTATTTCATTTCGATAAACCTGCCAGTTCGGAGTGACACAAAGTTGTGTTATACCCCATTCTGGATCAAATGGAGTTAAATCAACTGGATTGTGATTCATAGTTCGATATGCAAGGTTATCATTAACTTCTCGTGGCGTGTTCACCTTCACATCTGGAAGGGCTCTAATATCTCGCATTCTAGTTGATTTCTCCAATTTATATAACGACCAAATATTTCCATAGATATGTTGAACTGCTGCTAAATGGCTGGTTGATGTTTTTTTTCCAGCGGATTCCTCGTAGACTTTTGCAAACGTGATATCATCACCAAATGGAATTGGAGTACCCGGAGGACAAGAAAATTGTCTAAATGGATGATTAATATCTATGGTTGGGGTAGATGATGATGATGAATTTATAGTTTCCCACGAGCTATCTCTAGGAAATATTGATAAAGGGACCATTTCACGGTTAATAGTTTTAAACGGTACTACTTTTATACCGCCGGCTGTACCATGCTGACTGGGCACACCCAGTTCTGGCTAAAGAATATTAGTAACAAAGAATTACTCGGTATACATCCAGGCTCTCAGCTCTCTCGTTCTGTCTCCGGCGCCTGATCCCTGACCTCCAGGCTCTCAGCTCTCTCGTTCTGTCTCCGGCGCCTGATGCCTGACCTCCAGGCTCTCAGCTCTCTCGTCTGTCTCCGGCGCCTGACCCCTGACCTCCAGGCTCTCAGCTCTCTCGTCTGTCTCCTGACCCCTGACCTCCAGGCTCAGTAGACCCCCTCGTATGTCTCCCAAGCTCTTAACTCAAAAAGTCACATCTCTGCCTACCACCACTTACCTGAATTATTAACGACATCACTACCCTTCTGATCCAAATTGAGAGCTTGTTTATAGGATGATATGAATGAGTTAAATCTTTAAACATTAATTTATTATGAGATCGTCTCTACTGCACGCGCCGCGTCATGTAGAATATGCTTTTTGTTATTCTAATACCGATAAAGTATTTGCAATAACTGGCCTGCTTTGATGCTTATGGCCTGTAGATGGCTATTCTGTACACAGCTGAATCTATTGAGATCCTTTCGAATTAATCTTTACTCGAGAATCTCAGAAAGAAGATATGTCGTTTATGAAAGAAGAGAAAGAAAAATATTAAATACTAAATACAATCAATAGAATAATAATATCACGATATTACAATGGTATTGATCCTAGACTTCTATCATTTTAATTAATGATATTTACTTTTCAATCACTTCTGAATTTGTTGACGAAGGTGTTAGGAACTGTTGTTATACCTAGATCTAAATCTGAGAATCTACAGGCCGGGCTCAGCTTCAACTTCAGGTTTACTTCTTCATTTAGCAGATTTCAAGGAAAGACATCTATTAGGATCATAGACCCTGATGAATGTGGCTCTCGTTTATTTTGTAGTATGAAGTCCTAGGCTCCTAGTATAGTAAAACAGAACTCGATAACTAGCTGATAACTGATAAAATTATAAAGTACGATGTTAGTAATTCGCTGGCTTCGATTGATCTTCGATTGATCAATAGGGCTGTTCAGTCGCGTGTACAGACCCCCGTCTTCCCAAATTTGGTCAAGAAAAGTAACTCAATAGTTTGGTTCGGTTAACACTCTCAACTCTCCAGCTGGTGTCCTGGGCTTCGTTCTCTTGTTACGCCTAAGACATAATTGAACGAAGAGGCACAATGCCACAAGCGAATCGGGCTACACTGCTACCCCTAGTAACTCACCAGACCTGAGCTAGAGTTAACCTCTGCAAATTGTCCAAGTAGTTGGAATTTAAAGAAAGCCGAATTTATTCTGTAAACAAAAACTATTATTTTATTTATTAATGTCATCATCAGCCAAGGACATGATAGCATTAAATGTATCAAACTAGCTGAAATCTTAAATACCTCATAAGTACCATCGCAAGTTATATCAAGATGTTTGATTAGTGGACGATGATGAGAATCAGTAGGACTATCATAAACAGGAAACGGACTTTTCCAAGCCAATACAATTCCACTTTCTAGTAATGCAAAACAAGGACTCATAGTTGCGCACACATCAATATATCCAATGTGCTGTAATTGGGGATAAACATATATTTGATCTCTCACATCCAATTCTCATGAGTACATGACCTTGATTATGGTTCGCAGTAACGGTAATAGTTGCTGGAATTTCCTGTCCGATGAAGAAAAGATCTTCCTAACCTTGTAGATATGCAAATATCTTGGAAAACCGGGATATATCATACTGGACTTGACATTAATAGTTTGGAAAAGCTTGTTAAATTTTAATTTACCCGAATCCTCTACAGGACTATTCACCTTGTCTCTTCAAGCAAATACCTTCGCCCAACTACGAATTTTATATTGCTTCCCCCAATAATTATTTTAAGCAATTTTCACAATTAAATCTTTAATACCATATGTCGCCATATTAATTGGCTTGATGAATAAGAATAGAATTTTGTACAAGTTAATAGTAAAGGGACCTCTGAAATGGGTTTAGAATGTCATGTATCGTTTAGTACAAAGTGGATTCCGTTGTCACGCAGCGTAACAGGTGAATTGAAGTGATTTTGTGGACAGACACAGTCTTTTTGGAGTTCAGAACTCTTCCTCCCCATTTTGCATCCGACAACCTCATAACTCGCTTCGCTCTGTGTAACAGCTGAAAGGTACAAGTTGAGTTATACCCCCTGTCGGAGGCACGTACGTGCCGGAGAAAGATCACATTAATAATCTATATCTACATATTTCACTCATCCTTTTCACCAACCCAATTAACATACACAATCTTTGATCCATATTTATCATCTTTCTTCAAAGTAACCCAGTCTCTCCATTCTGGACGATTAACAGCATTGGTATATCTAGCAGGTTCAACAGCTACACCAGATCTACCAGAATATGCCCTCTTTTCACCAGGTAATAAAGGAATTCTCATTCCATCTCCAGTATAAACCTGGAAAACCGGTTCACTGGATAAAACCTGAACATTAATTTTTGTTTCTGGATTGTAAAGATGAACATGTAAAGTAGGTTCATTATGAATACGAGTATCAAGAGTTTTGAATTTATGCTCTGGTTGAACTACAAAAGCATGATCAATAAAAGGAGCCTCTTTACCAAGAGTGAAAAATGATAAATCTTTTGGAACATGAGGAAAATCTGATATTTCACCGGTAGGAGCATGAGTTTTCTCATCATGGACAATATATTTATTACTGAATATTTTAATTTCTGTTCCAGCATATCCCTCTGGATTAAGAGAAACATCAAAATAATTATGATTGGTCAATGACACTACAGTTTCATCAACTGGAGAATCGTCAGCTAATTCAGCTTCATAATCTAATTCCAAATAAGATTTGTTACCAACTACATATTGAGTATAAGTGACTTTACCATTAACTTTACCAGGGAATCCATTATCAAGATGAGGGGATACAATAGTATAAATAGTAGAAGTTTTTTTAATTCCATCAGAAGTTTCAGCAGTTGTTGTTATAGGCCCTGACCAATCGGATTTATCCCACCCATGACGACCACCATGAAGAGTAGCATTATTAGCAGTATCATTAATTTCCAAAGGATATTTTTTGCCAAGAACTTGTATTTCACCACCATAAATTCTATTAGCTACTCGGCCGATTGAAGCACCTAAAAAATTAGAATGAGGACCTTTATAATTTTCTGAGTTATAGAATTTGAGTGCAAGTTCTTTACCATCGATAGTTTTGAAGGAGGAAATACCAGCTGATGAATTGTGTAAAGTTGAAGTCATATTGAACGAATAAATTCAATTTCAATTTTCAGAAAATAAAATCAATTGTCCAAACAGTCCATAGGAATTTGGTACAACTGAATTTTTTGAAGTTATATTTGTGGGGAGCATAGGCCCCTTTTATACTGTTGTTAATAGAATTGACTCAGACATGAGATCTGGCGTATAAAAAACTGTCAGATCTGGAGTGAGAGATCAGGCCTAAAATGTATGTGAGTGAAGAAGATCTTTATTTTTTCCGGAATGTGGGGGGGGTCTTTGGAGCCCTCACGGTTAAATTGAATTTACCTGCGATGTATAGCGCTGCATATACGTATGCAACCAATACTCGCCAAACCCAAGGTTTTTCAATCTTCAGTTACATAACAGTACAGGCCCAGTTAACGTCTTAAGTCGTCGTTAACCACTGTACAGTACCCGTTAACTTAATTGTCATATACGGTGCAGTACCGGTATCGTTATTGTAAATACTACTACCATCTATAAATATATATATATAGCGGGGTCGAACGGCTGCCACTCAACCTGATAATTTCCCTGCATCAAGATCGATCTGGAAGTGGGGGGCTACATAACATCTCACTAAATTCCGTCTCTCCCCGGTGTTTGGCTTAAGTGCCAGTCAGCAGTCGCAGCAGAACTGATATCAACCACTAAAATTTTTTATTATTACGTCGTCGTTCTAGCTTATCTCCAAGCTTATTGCGGGACAGACTCAGCTCCCTACCAAATCTACACATACAGACTAACAGTCAGTTAAGTTGTATCTATACACATTTAACGTTATATACAATTAGGTAATCTACATTTTCAATTTCTATCACCTCAATAAGTCATCATCACTCTATACAAAATGTCATTCTCATCGTAAAATATCTCCATATTCTGAATCTTCAAATTTAGCTGCTTGCATCAATTCATATAACTATAATAATTTGTTAGTATCAATATATCAAATACATCTGCCCACTTATTTACCTCTGGCGACTTGGGAGTCCATATTTTCCATGTCGTCCAGCCGTCTCTGACTATCTCAGATGCCACAGGGAAAAAAAAAAACCGACCCTAGACGTGGCGCAACGTCCCAGCCCCTGGAGGGTGAGGTGGCTCCGGTAACATGACGGGATTTGGGGCCAAGCCACCAGGTGGACGAATTCGAGTGAGAACAACCAAGTCTGGGCATATTACCGGGGAAATACTGCATACCTGAATAATTTGTTGATCATCAAGACGAGATATCTTTTCCATATCAAGTTTTTGATGTTTCCATTTATCACCTTCTAAACATTCCAAATAATGTTGCCAACTTGTAAGAAAGCCTATTATTTGTGCAGGATTATCAATGGATTTATGCAATTTGAATTCTGTTTTAACGTATTCATCACCAAGAACTCTAATATCTGGAGCTAACTGTTTATGAGCTCTAAGGATTCGTCTATAGAGAGGTAATGGAGGAATAATCTCTGGTACATTTGGACGAGGTTTAATTATACGTCTAGCTGCTAATGATGATAAGGAAGGTTTCATTATGATATATAAATGAAAAGAATGGAATGAATGGAATAAATGGAATAAATGGATTAGAATCATTAGATTCATTAATACTGGATAGGATCAAATTCGAATCACTACCCTTACCCTCTTATCACATGATTTAATGTCGTAGCGCGAGCTCGCACGCGAGTAGCGCTACTGCTTCTTCTCTGCCAGACCCGTAGCTCCTTCGCCTAAGGTTAAATGCGTTCGGATGATTAGTTGTTGTGAATCCTAGACGTTTGTCCGTCCATAAACGGTTGTATTTGGACGAAAATAGGGGAAATATGCAAAGGTGGGGGCACAAATTAAAGCGGCCAAATGTGCCTCCAGGGACTGTGAGCAACCAAAGAGGGAGTGGGACTGTGGGAGATCATTCGTCCGGCGGCTGGCTAGACACTGATAGTGTTCATCTGATATCTCGCACATTCTTTGGAAGAATCCGGGCATCATCCACTTGTAACTCTACTGACTTATAACTCGGTGAAGAAACATATAATAATGTTAGATTTATAAAGAGAAGATTTTGCCTTTTGCTTGGACGTGTTCGTACGTCTAGTAAGGGTATGATGGATAACTAAATAACTTGCTATTAATAAATTGCTTTATGAAAATAGGTTTATAAGTCATATGTCAATACCCATTAAATCTCGACCGGAAGGAGCTTTAGGGTCGTCAAAATTTTCAGGCACCTTTTATGAGACGTCATGGGGAATATGGGTTATATTTGTTGGTTCTGTTCTAGAAATGTATTTAAAGAGATTTCCTCCTTGTTTCATCTTGTTTTCCTTTTTTTCTTCTCTGGAAGTTTTCACATGTCCTTAACCCCATAGCTCTATCGTAACTGTGCTTATCACATTATTGTAGTCTATAATATCCAGTGATAGGTAAGTTCCTGGGCTCGATTGGGGCTATGCCTCAGACTCGATCCTTGAGCGTTGTTAAATCGCCGATTATTCCAGAAACTCTTACATTATTGTTAGCAAACTAAATTATAGGACGTGAATAAATAATGTTAATAGCTGGCCCAGACCTCATTTCTCTTGCTTATCTCGGGATCCGGGATTCCCTAGCTAGCCAGATAGTGTCGACCTCCATCGGAGCGAGAGCTACAAGTGGATGAGACGAGTGGATGTGATGAGTGGATGAGACGAATGGATGAGACGAGTGGATCTCTTTTCTTCGTCTATTAGGAATCATTTAAAATCTCTATAATAAATTAACTTTAACATTGTACAGTACCGTTGCCGTATATTTAGAGTACCCCTCTTCATAGGGTAGACTACCCCATTAAGTTAACTCAACGTTGGCTCTAGATTGTTTATAGTTAGTTAGCTGACAGTTCAACGAAGAATATAAGTAACCTAGTAACCTGCAGTGTGTTTGTCACTGTCAGCTGTAGTCATATTAATAATATTATCATGTCTTGACTGCTGTAAGTTAACGTTAAAAGAGCATAAGCAAGCCTTAATTGCCTCAAGATCAGCGCTGGCCGGTCTCTATAGTTGTAGTACGACTGTAACCTGGCTAACACACGGTTAACGGTTAACTTATGCAGAGTTACTGGGTCAGTGCCTACCTACTTACAGCTCTAGCACCAACCAATTAATGACACTGAGTCATCTCTCAATTTATCTTTTGAAGCCCCACAAGCCTCACACTCTTTTCAAAAAACAAAGTCTCACTCAATTGAGCCTCACTTAAATTAATTTTTTGTCGGAAATTTTTTTTGGCACAAAAAATCCCCGATCATTAACCTCTATTCTCTCTCTCACTCTCAAACCCTTTCACTCTGACACTCTAACCCTCTCTCCTCACCCACTCAGTTTTCTCTCACTATTTTCTTTTCTCACTCTTTTCTCTCACTATTTTCTCCACCCAAACCAACTAAACCACTCAAAAAATATTTCATTCTATTTCACCTCTCATCTCTCATCTTTCAGGTAAAGTTTTTTGTTATATAAATTTTTTTGTTTGTATCATATATATTTTTCTTTGTAAAATTTTTTTATAAAGAAGAAGACATTCAAAACAAAACAAAAGAAAAAAAAATAAAAAAAAAAAAAACCAGGAGGAATATCAATTCAATAATCGATATCCAATCAAATCTTTTTAGTAGTCAATTTTGTACTTGAGAGAAGATATATTCAAGAGTAATTATTTTTAAATCGCTTCTTGTTATTGTTGTTTGAGAAATCAATCGTCAATACTCTTAGACTCTTAAGACTTTCAGATCAGACTCTCTTTTTCAGTAATACCTTCAACTCTATATATATATATATCAATCTCTCTATTTCCAATCAATCAATCAATCAAGGACACCAATTTCTTTTCAGAATCATATATTAAACACAGTAGAGGGGAGAAGTATAAAGCAAAAAATTTCCTCTACGAAAACTTTATTGGAATTTATTAGAATCTCTGTTGGAATTTTGCATAGCCTAGGTGCTGTGTTTTCTGGTGTAATTGTAAGTACCATCTGGTCGAGTATCTTGTATCTGAACATGACTTTTGGCGTTGTCTCCTTCTAACATCCTCTAGATTTTTGATTAGTTGAACTTTTGTTATTAAAAAATGTCTGCATCTGGTCCAGTATCATACGCCGCAGTGGCTGGATCGTCAGCTTCTACTACTAGCTCGTCTTCAGTGGCTCCAAATACTACATCTGTTGCCGCTACGAATACTGCCAACGTTACTACGTCAAGTACTACTACTACCACTACTTCTAATCGATCATCTACTTCCCCTGCTCCAAGTGAAAGTTCTAAATCGATATCTTCCAATGGTGGTAATCATAGTAAAAAAAATACTAGTACTATATCAGAGATCAAATCCGAAAACAAATCCGAAAAGAAGTCATCGTCATCATCATCGTCATCGTCATCACCATCCAAACACAATGGAGATAGTAAAGAAAAATCTTCAGCTTCTCCTAATAGTGAAAATGCTGTCACTCCTGTTACTCCTCCTAAAAAAGTGAGTCTGACCCCTGCCCCTGTTCCTGCTGTGAATGTATGGAAGTTAAGGCAGACTAAATCTTCTGGTGAAGATGTTGTTACAAATACTGCTTCTATTGGTTCTGCTACTGTTTCTCCTGCTCAAAATGATTCTGCATCATCTGTGGTTTCTTCAGCACCTGTTGCGAACGATTCTTCTAATAGTATTACTACTGCTCCTGTCAGTAATGGTTCTGTTGTTGAAAAATCTCTTGACCTTAAAAATTGGCCTAAACCTGATGAAAGTCCAGTGATTGGTACTTCATCTTCATCTTCCTCTTCTTCTGTTATCTCAGCTTCTTCTAATACCGGTTCATCTTCTTCAATTTCAACTGTTGCTAATAAACCTATTCGTCCTGTTGGTAAGGAAAAATGGGTTCCATATACTCCAGTTTTGACCTCTTTGCCACCTTCTGGAACTAAGCCTAAATCCAATAAAGCCCGAGCCAAGCATAATCATAATGGCAATAGTAATAATAATAATATCAATCACACTCAACATCATCATTCTAGCCATAATCAAAATCATAGTCATCAAAATGGTTCTACTGGGTTGAATGGTTCAGTAAATGAAAAATTCGTTTCTCAAGGGGCTGCTGCAGTTGATTCTAACAGTATAACTAGTGCTACTACTGTACCAGTGACTGCCGATTCTTCTCATGGCTCATCAGATAGTAGTACTTCACCATCAACCTCTCAAGAATCAGTTGTACCGGCTTCTGCTTCAACTACACCTTTAGGTCCTGGAACTGCTAGTATTAGTGGTACTGTTCCAAGACATACTAAACAACAGCCAATTTCTCACCTTAATCAACCTCGAAGAGAACCAGTTAATAATAAACCTATTCCTGGTGTATATCCTAAAAAGTCATCACCAGCACCTTCTGGTCCTGCTGCTGCTACTTCATCAGGTTTAATATATGGAGGTAGCAAAGTTCCTAATGGTATTCATAATGGTTCTATTACTTCTCATCACCAGCATAATAACAATATTAATAATCACCATCACAATGGTAATAATGGTCGTATTAACAATTTCCAACCACCATTTGTCCCTAATGGTCGTCGTCCTTCGCATTTTAATCAGAATAAAAATAATTATTTTGTTCAACCAGATTATACTAATCTTTATGGTCAGCAAATATTTCCAAGTCATGCACCTGCTTCACAATATGATGTTACTTTGGGTCTTATAATTGCACAAATTGAATATTATCTTAGCGTGGAGAATCTATGTAAGGATATTTATCTTCGTCGACAGATGAATTCACTAGGATTAGTTCATTTAAGTGTATTGGCATCATTTAACAGAGTCAAATCATTAACTAACGGTGATTTCAATTTGTTCTTGGAAGCATGTAGATGGGCACCTTCTGCCCAAGTTATTGGTGATAGAATTAGACCTCGAATTGGTTGGGAAACTTGGGTATTACCTTTATCTGATCGATTACCTAGTGGACAAGATGATATAACAACTGGAATTAGTGGAGTTAATATTTCTGAAGAGGATTCTGTTCCAAAATTTAATGCAGCAGCTGCTGTACCATTTGTTCCTAAATCTAGTTAAGGTGATATATATATAATTAGATGATGTGACGGATAAAGAAAAAATGATTGATTAAAAAGAAAAACTTAACATACTGATGAAGAAAAAAATTGAAATGATGATATTTGAATGAATTTATTGATAAGTGATTTTTTTTTTTTTTTGTTTTTTAATTTTTTTTTTGTCTTGTTTTGTTTCGTTTTATAAGAGAAGGGGCTGTTAGTGTTTTTAAAAATAGGGAAGGAATTGGTCACCAACTCTTTTTAATGTTGGAATTTATAGGAGAGTTGACCAATTCAATGGATTTTAAATATTATTTTAAAATGAGAAAAAAAAAATTCAAAAAACAAGAAAAGGAAATTGAGTTTGAATGGAAAAGTGTCGTGGATATTCCTTGAATGCACTTTTTTCTGCTTGATTCTTCTCTTTGTTTGTTTCAAGTTTTTTTTTTGTTTCGATATGGGATGATTTCTCATTTCAATCTGATTTTTTTGTCAATTTCGATTTCGTTCTATTTCGATTTCATGTATATACACATTACTCGGGCTTTTGGCAAAAAAAAAGTTAAGTCTCTTTTGATTTTGCCTATGCCTGTTTTTTTTTTCTTTAATTGATTTCATTTATCATGCTCATAAAAACTCTACAAACCTCATTTACGATTTTTTTTCTTTCTTTTTGGCAGTTTTTTACAACTCACCGCTTTCGCATACGATATATGATCTTAACTGTTAATATATAATTATTGGCTTATACCATTATCATTCTATAGGTGATGGGTTCCGCCTCAATCTTACACAAAATCCCTCAATCCAGTCCAACTCTCAGATTCAATATATAAATATTTCATACTATGTAACATACTATGTTGTAAAACAGTAGAATCTATTCGGAACAAATACATCACAATTGCCCATGATAAACTAGCAAGTGCTGTCCAACTAGCATTGGTCAATTGAATAATAGGTTTGCCTTCAGGAATTAACAAATAGTTCTGTGTTAAATATTTAGTACTACCGAGAACAACTCGTGAGAATACATAAAGAACCATTTGTTGAGCAATAGAACTTCCTGCTGCTGATGGATGATTTCGACCAAACACAATATAACCTCCTACTAATCCTGCCCAGAATGCATCCAATGCATGAGATCCTGATTTAATATCATTCAATGTACTCGTCGCGGCAATATTACCAGTTTTCAATTCCCGTAATATCTTCAATATATAAAGAACTGATTTGTAAATAAATACAAATGATCCAAGTGATCTTGCATGTTGATAAGTGGATGTGAGGATTCCTCGAAACCGTGATTTCATAGGTCCTGATCTGAATAAAAATGACATTACCAACGCATGACAGAATCTAAGTCTTGCTCCATATAGAACTCCTATCAAGTGTTAGTAGATCTGTTCTCTAACCAAGACCCCGTTCTCCGCCCAGGGAAGGGTTTAATAGAGTGTGCCATCTAGATCATTCTTGTCCATACCATTTTTAGTTCCCTTAATAATAGCCAATAGATCATGGTATTTGGGGTCAGTGAGAATCTTATTTATTTGATCCATATTACCGACGACTCAGAGATTATATCCTAAATAATATTCCGAGTTTACTTGTTTATAAATAATTTTTGATTACGTCTATGGATAATTGATAGTTGCGAATCTTGCGATATTCGGACTTGAGGGGACTCGAAATTTAGTTTATACCGCTTACCGAATTGGCTGCCTAACGGTTAAATGTTAGCCTTAAGCGGAAGGGGAAACCTCGGCGACGGGTTCTGACTCGATGTGATTTTCGGTGGGGTTTTTTTTTGCGAGTCGTATACGGCGCGTGCGGCGTATGCGGCGTGTAAGACTTGACACCAGACCGGATCCTGAGGGCCATACTCTGCCTCCGGCGGCTGGGGCTATGCCCCAGACCCCTTAGCTCGCTTCGCTCGAGGTTTTAAGATCGTGTTGGACCACATGGGTAGACAACATACTTATAAAAGTACCGATACGTGGGTAGTCCGGGAAATCTTACATTGACATTTAACCAAATATCCCATTATAGGATTTTTTGACTGATAAGGAAATATTCTGATATAAGATAAAAATAAAGATAAAGAATTATAATCAGATAGAATAGAATAAGTTCAAGTAGAAAAAGAATTAAGTCAAGATCGAAACTGTTCATTCTACTCCTCTTTATATGCTCGAGAATATCCCGGGGGACAGGACAGATGCTACTCATGGACCAATACAATGTGATTTGTGTTATTGATTGTAGACTAATAATACGACATAACAATAAATGACCATTACGCTGACTAAACGAGTATCATGTATGTGGCCCAGTATTCAGTTAAATCAGTTAACTACGAGATCAAATCCTATTTCTGTTATAACCGTTAGTGAAAGTAATTGAATTAAATTCCTCTCCTCGGCCTATCACGAACTCTATATGTTATCTTATCTGAAAAAATTACTATAGAAAGTATAGAAAGTATAGAAAGGAATAATATTTATAAACAGTACAAATAACCTAACCCAAAGATGTTCACTTGCCCATTTTGGTCCCTTCCCTTATCGTATATCTGTGTTTCGGTAGCCCACGTTCCTTGACTGGCACGGGGTTTATTTGATATCGAACTAATGGCCAAAAGGCCAGACGACGATTTACCTTCTTGTTCTCAGGTTGTTTTTTTGAGGTTTTTTTGTGCATTTTTTCATATATATATATATATATTTCAGATTGTAATTCTGAGTGTGTTATAACGTGGCTATCTTTCTGCTCACAAGTGATTGTGATTGATTGATAATATCTTTCTCTCACTCACAGAGAAGTGGTAGAGTTAGATAGTTCTGACTGACTAGTCCATCAGCTTGTCACTGTCTGACTGGCGGACTGTCTTTCTGGCTTACTGGCTGACTGGCTGACTGGCTGACTGGCTGACTGACTGGCTGACTGACTTTCTGGCTTACTGACTTTCTGGCTTACTGGCTTGCTGTGTGACTAAGTGACTGCTGATTGCTGATTGCCGATTGCTGACTTGTTGACTTGCTGTGTGACTAAGTGACTGCTGAGTGCTGATTGCCGATTGCTGACTTGTTGACTTGCTGACTTGTTGATGACGATCGGCTGGTTGACTACTGACTATTGACGGTTTGACTAGTCGTATCATGTCTTCAAGAGAACTAATCGGATGGTATAGCTATTCATGGGCCTGTGAACCATTCATAGTGTCCGCTGTGGGAACCTATGTGCCAATTCTACTAGAACAATTTGCCCGTGAAAATGCTGTATTGGTTAAAGATCATACTACTCCATGTATGGAAATTCCAAATCAGCCTAGTGATCCTGGGCCTCCATTACCAGGTGGTGGTGATAACCATGGTCCTCATAAGTGCGTTGTACCGTTCTTAGGAATGTATATTGATACTTCAAGCTTAGCTTTATATACATTTTCTTTATCAGTATTGTTACAGACAGTTGTTGTTATTTCAATGAGTGGTGCAGCTGATAGAGGACAATTCAGAAAGAAACTTCTTATTGGATTTGCTATAGTAGGAGCAATTGTAACTTGTGGATTTTTATTTGTTACTGCGAAACATTATTATATAGCAGCCTTATTAGCAATATTTTCTAATTCCGCATTTGGTGCTGTTTCTGTTTGTGGAAATGCATTTTTGCCAGTGTTAGTTAATTCGATCTTGTTTTCGAGGATGTCAATTAAGGGGATATCAAGTGCAATCGGTATTGAGCCAGACGGTGGTGGTTCTACTGATTCTGGGGCTGGTACTAATACTGATGCCGACCCTGGTACTAATACTGATGCCTGCGCTGGTGCGAATACTGGTACTAATGCTGGTACTGATACTACTGCTGGTGTCAGTGCTGCTCCTATTGATGCGGTTTCTCCAGCAACCTCTTTACTTCATAACAACGTGTCGACATATTCTTTTTCTGGAACTAAAGAACGTGCTCAATTATCAAATCGAATTAGTGGTAGAGGTGTAGCAATTGGTTATCTTGCTGCTCTTATTGTTCAAATTTCAACCATGCTATTAATCTTGAACATATCTACAAAAGCTAGTAGTAGTATTGAAGCTTCAAGAAATACATTCGGTATTCAGTTAGCGATATTTTTAGTGGGCGTTTGGTGGTTAATATTCCAAATCCCGATTGCTTTATTCCTTCAAGCAAGACCTGGTCCTCCTTTACATCATAGACCATCTCATCATATTCTCCATATTAATAGTAGGTATGGCACTATTTTTAACACTCGTTATAGCAGTGTTTTAGAGACAGGTTTAGATCGTATATCTGCCTTTTACGCTTATATCATTTATGGATGGCAAACACTTTTCGCTACTTTCAAAGAAGCTCAAGAGATGAAAGATGTGGCAATTTTCTTACTAGGTTGGTTTGTAGTCTCTGACGCTGCCACCACCATCAATTCTGCAGCAGTTTTATTTGCTAGAGCAGAATTACAAATGTCTGCGCCATCATTAGCAGTAATAGGTGTTTTAACTGTATTTTCTGGAATGTTTGGTGCTACTACTGTGCCTAGATTAAAAGGTCCTAGTGGTAATCCAGTAAATAGTATTGTTTTCGTCATTTTAATTGCTGCCGCTATTCCATTATATGGAATTTTGGGGTTCTTCTCTCAATCAATAGGTTTAAGGCATCCTTGGGAAATGTATCTTCTAGCTGCTTGGTATGGATTTGCTTTAGGTGGACTTAATGCTACCTGTCGTAGTGTTTTTTCCTTGTTAATTCCTACAGGTAAGGAATCAACTTTTTTTTCACTTTTCTCTGTTACTGATAAAGGATCTTCTATTATTGGACCAGCTGTCACTGGTATCATTACTGATAAAACACATAATATTCGGTATACTTTTTATTTTCTAATGGTTATGATGTTATTAGCAGCGAGTATTTTCTATTTTTTACTCGATCTTGAACGCGGACGAAAAGAAGCTCATTATCTTGAACATGTAGGAGAAGAAGATGAAGAAGATGATAATGTAGAAGATAATCAAATAGTGTCAGCGATATAGTACTGAAAGACAAATATATTTAACACAACTACATTGTCTATCTCCTGAAGACTGTGACTTTTTCCCGTTGCTCTTGCTGCGAGGAGGTCGACTAGTTATGCCTCCGGTCGTTTAACACAACTACATTATCTATCTCCTGAAGACTGTGGCTATTTTGGGTCGTCGATCAGACCGTTGCTCTTGCTGCGAGGAGGTCGACTACTTATGCCTCCGGCCGTTGGGGTACTTCCGCGACAGCTGCACTCGACCACTGCCTCCGGCGACTGGGACAGTGCTCGAGGAGATCGACCACTCATCTGCCTCTGCAGACCCTGTTGCTCTCGCTGTGGTTGAGATGGTTGGCCACTTATCTGTCTCCGGAGATTGAGGCATTGCCCCAGACCGCAAGACGCCACCGCTCCGCTGGACTTCTCAGTTGCATCCAAAGCGTAAGCCACGGTCGACACAGCTATTCGGTCTAGGACTAGTAGCAACTGACTATCTAATAGGTAGTGAATCTCGGGAATAGCTCAAGGTGGTATTCCTTTTGTATTTCATAAATAATATAGAGAACTAGAACAATAATAATAATAAGAAACAATTTCAAACAAAAACAATAGAATACATAGACTAACCATAGGGCAACGGTAGTGAGAAGAAGAAGTACAGTACAGTCAAAAGGGGTTTCCGAACTAAGATGGTTACCGGAAAATAATCCCAGGTTTTCGATTAAGAAATATACCCACGCCGCACAGAGCTTAGCCGTAGACAACTCTCGATATAACAATTGAAATATTTTTATCCAAATGGAGAAGGGCCTATGGTGATTCCGGGAACCACCTTTGTTCGGAAACCCCCTTTTGACGGTAGAGGTCAGAATAAGTGATACTTTTTGGACGGACAGGCACGTGAAACAGGGTAACTATATACCAACAGCGGTTTAACAGCAGCTTAACAGTCCGCTTTTGTCTCAGGGTATCTATCCGTAATTGCGACTTGAGACCGACCCACGACCCCTAGAAAGACAGAGAGACAAGACCGACGACTAGACAGAGACAAAATCAAGGTTCATTCAGTTGGAGACTTGATTGTCCTTGTGAATATACTATATTGAGCTCGAAAGTTTAAGATGCTACGTAAACTGACATCTTTCATCGGTTGGGATAGTGAGGGAGAAGAAGAAAAAGTATATCCTCCTGAGGATGTTCGTGTACAATATGAAAAGTCTTTATATGCTGTCAGCTTCGATAAAGCAGATACAAAGGATTCACCAAAAGGAGTCACGGTTGGATTTCTTCGGGAAAAAGTTGGTGAAATCATAGGATGTGGTGATATAGATTCTATTCTTCTTTATCAAATTACTCCTCAACAGAGACGACTGGTTGATAATGATTCGCATTTAGTTGATAAAGGGATAATGACAGGAGATAGAATATTGGCTATTCTTAGTACTGATAAAAATGCACCAGCTAGTAGTAGTGGTGGTGGTTCAAAGAAAAAGAAGAAGAAGTCATCTAAGAAATCCACAACAACTGGATCAACATCAAGATCAACACCGACCTCGACACCTACCCCACCCCCACCCCCACCAACGCCTAAAACTCCTCAGGAGAAGATTCAAGAAGTTCTAGAGAATACTGAGAAGGATTTAGGACCTCATATTGATGCATTTATTAAATCACCCCCGATAGAAAAAGATGCTAGGAATGATTTACACCATCGTTTATCAGAGTTGGTTTTACAGAAAATGTTTATCCTTGATGATATTGATGTATCAGAAGATTCAGAATTACGGCAAGCAAGGAAATCGGCGATTAATATACTTCATGGATATCATACTCGTTTAGATGAAGCATTTGCGAATAGTAATGAATCGCAAGACAGCTGAATGAATGAATTATAATAAATTAGGCAGCATGTTTATACACATACATACAGATATAGCGGGAATAAACAGTAATAAGTTAATAATAAAATAATAAAATAATAATAATAATGTACAGATAGCATTTTGTTTTGGGCTAAATGAAAGCATTTCAAAAGCAATAGTATAAAAAATAACATCTAGTCAACCAAACGAGAGTGTGTGTATTTGACAAAATAGGGAATCCGAGTGAAGCAAGAGCGAGGTCAAAACTGACGACTCAAATCAGAGGTGATCATATCCCTCTCCCCTCTAGAATAAATCAGATTTAGTAAGAGGTGGTATATCTACTTTCTTCTCAGATAATGCTTGACTGGCCCACCCCCAAAGTTTAACAAGACTTTTAATTTTAGAATCTCCTCCCATACCCTGTCTTTCAAGAAGAACATTATTAACATCTTCAGCAATTTTAATTCGAAGTTTAATATCCATCAAGTCTTTTAATTGAGGAACTAAATTTTCAGGAGGAAAACATAATAATGCCATTGTCTTTTCTAAATCACTCAAGAATTGAGGATTTGATGGAGCACGTTGTGCTAAATGTGAAGCAGCAAAATCTAAAGCCGGTTGAATATCACCATCTTTGGATCTATAACTATTTCGAATAAGTTCAATTAATTGTAATCTTAATAATGCAAAATGTAATCCAGTATTAACATCTAATAAAACTGGATCAGTATCATTAATTTTTTCAATTGCATCTTGAATTCTACCAGAATGAATTAAAGATTTAATAATCATACGATCTTTAATTGAATCATTAAAATCTTTAGGTGATAAATCTGCTTCTTGAGCAAATTTTTTGGCAGCAGTTTGATAACCTTCTACTACAAGATAATTTAGTATCATATAATTAAGATCCGCTTTAGAAATATTAGTTTCCGATAAGCGACTCTCCCATTGTTCCTTGGAATATTCTTTCCTTGGGTTTGGTACTGCTGAAGATAGAATATTTGGGATTTCCATTAAACCGGTATTACTCACTGCGAAAGTTGAAGAAGATGATGAAGAAGGTGAAGAAATAGAAGAAGGGGAATAAGATTGTGAAGAAGAAGAACCAACAGTACTGCCTGGTTGGATTTCTGTAGAATAAATTGGTACCGCACTGCCACTAGGAGTAGATACTAATTCACCGGGGAATAATATACCGTCACTTGAATGAGCTAGATGTCGAGCAATTTCAATACGACGAATGAATTGATGATCAAATTCTTGAGGAAAAGAATTTAAATTAGGCCCTGAATTTGAATTTGAATTTGAATTTGAATTTGAATTTGAATTTGAATCTCCAGTAGTGAAATAATTCCTACGGATAACACCTTGTTGACTGGTAATTCTACTTCTTTCAACTGCACGATCTACTGCTCTTGCAGCTAATTCTTCCGCTCGTTCTGCTAATTCCACTCGTTCTGCTGCTCTTTCTACCGCTGCTCTTTCTGCTGCTACTGCTGTTCGTTCCGTTGAGGTTGTACCACTATATGACAGTCTTCCACGATTTGACGATGACAATGATGATGACAATGATGATGACAACGGTGATGATGTCCTGAAGGATGTCCTTGATGTCCTAGACGATGCCCTGGATGATGCCCTAGATGCCGATAATCTGGTCCCCCTTACAGCTCTTGCTCTTTTCGTTATTCGAATAGCAACAACTATAATATAAACGGCGGCAATTATAACCCCGACAATAACACTTCGAACAAGCAGGATGGTGAAAGAACTCGCTAAATCGATATACACCGCCACTTTTGGTTATATTTTCCCTTACACGTATTTGAAACAAAGAAAGGAAATTTTAACATATAAGTTGCTAAAAAACAGAATAAATAGTTGTGTTACGAGTATCAGTATGGGGTTCGAGTACGAGATTGTTCAAAGTAAAGAGAGTAGGACAGAACAAACAAAGTTCGCGAACAGGTCGTCGTCTCTTAAATAGCAGTTAAGCAGGCGACTTAGGGGTAAGGGCAAACTTCTCGTGTTGGAATCTCCCTCGCGGTCAAGTAATAGGGTATTCTAAATAAAGATAGAAGAACTGTCTATCGAGGGATATCACTGGACACGCGGTTTGGTTTATACCGGTAGAAGAGTAACACACAGTACAGTACACGTCGAATACAATGAATATAAAATAGCTGATCAAAGAACGGAAAGATAGAAAGAAGTAAAATACAAAACAAAAGAAAAGGTATAATCAATATAGAAATAATAATCGCGATATGACAATACCGAGATAACGCAGGTGTGGACTGTGTAGACTGTGGACTGGGTAGACTGGGTAGACTGTGTAGACTGTGGACTGCGTAGACTGTGTAGACTGTGTAGACTGTGTAGACTGTGTAGACGGTGTAGGATGTGTAGTAATACCGGACGGCCTTCTGGCCTAGACGGTAGGAGGTCAAACAGGTGTGATGGCATCGGCATATGGAGATGTGTTGACGACCAGATGCCGGTTCGAAAAGCACTCGTCCTGAATACAACCACGTATGTTGGTTTTTGGTGCTTTTCCTCATTGATATTATTGTAATCCGTCTTAATAGTGTATGCTGATATAAGAATAAATATTTAAAAGACAGTGTAGACAGTGTTGTCAGTAGCCTGTGTGGTACGTAATTTATTTGACTGATATATCGTGTGATGAATTTCTATTTGATTTTAATCATTCTATCCTTGTATGATATCTGTAACTAGTCTTGAATCATTAATAGAAGTAATGATTAATGGCTATAATTAACAACGGTCACTTGACTAGAATGACCTGAGTTCCTTTCCGAATTAGATCTATAATGAAAGGGGCAGAATGGGGACGAGACGCTGTATGACATGTCGGGAGGGACGTAGGTCCTGCCATGCTCCGGCGGTTGGAGTGTAGGCCGCGGGGTTCCCTACCACCGCTATCCCGAGCGAAGGGAGAACTAGGGGTCTGGGGCTATGACTCAGCCGCTGGAGGCAGAGGAGAAGTAGTAGTAGTAACCTACTATTAGAAGAAGATGTGAAGCAATTGTTAACATTAAATACAGAAATTTAAGGAGTATATCTCCACAAAGGATGTTTCTCTCCAAGAACAGAAAAATCAATAATAGTACCTGCAGGGGGTTTACCGATTTCTTTATCCCTCTGTTGATTAATTCGTGTATAATATACGCTCTGAAATAGCGCCACAGCTCCACCAAAAGCAGTAACTGCAAATAAAGTCCAAAAACCTGTTTTATATCTCGGAGCATCATCAGAAGGAAGAAGATACCCAGTAGCAATACCCATAAATGATCCTAAAGCCTGGAATAATCCAGTAGCAACGCCTTTCTTTAAATCTCCACAACAGTTATCAGTAATATTCCCTACAGAAAGAACCACTCCACTAACAATTCCCGGTATAATTAAGAACAAAGCACCATATCTGGCAGAAGTATTTGCTTCATCAATCAAACAAAGCATTAAATAACCTATACAGACTACTATTGCATTTACAACAAAAATCGATGCTCTTCGATGATATTTATCAGAAAAATAAGCAACAATAAACACCATAACTATACCAACACATAAGGAGGAGCAGTCATTAACTGGGATCTGGCCGCAGAGTATCCAAATGTATCAACAATCAAAGGAGTGAAAGTAGTTAGAGTATACATTGATAAATTCTGCGTCATAAATACAACAATGCCACTAATTAATCTCCAATCCCTAGCACATTGCAATACATCTTTAAAACCAAAATGACCATGGGTTTTGTTTCCATCTCTTAACATTCTCCATTCAGCTACTTCTCTTTCTCGTTTTGTTAACCATTTGGTATTATGGGGACGATCTGGTAACATATAAAAACAAGCAATAGCGCATACCATTGTTAAGGCACCTTCAAATAAAAATAAAATTTGCCAATTTTTAATATGTTTACTTTCAACATGTTGAATTCCAAAAGCAATCCAACCTCCAAATGCTCCAGCTGTAGGAGTAGCAGCAAAATAAAGAGCTATTGTTCTACCCCATTCTTTTCTAGGGAACCAAAATGTAAACATATAAGGAGCACCACTAATGAAAGCACTTTCAAATATACCTAAGAAAAATCGAAGAGCATATATTCCTTCGGGATTTTTAACAGTTGCCATTAATAAAACTATAACTGCCCAAATAATCATTGCACCTGATATCCATTTACTTGGTCTAATATATCTCATACCTAGATTGGTGAACAGATCTCCAGTGAAAGTCCCAATATAAAAAATTGATACTGCCAAACTATATTTACTTGAAGTAAGACCAATATCTTGTTTGAATCCCATCAATGCCGCTGAACCAATATTACCTCGATCAAGCCAAGTGGAGATATACAATAAGCACAAGAAAGGAGGTAACCTGAGGTGCATTTTCCTTCTTACTTTCTTTTCTTCTTCTTCAGTGACAGGAGGATCCAACTGTCTGAAGACCGCTACATTTTCATCATGGACAGTATTAATTAGTTCTTTAACAGTGTTATAATTTTCATTATCCCCCTGTAGTGTAGTAGATAATTGAATATTTTCGTCATAAATGACTGTTTCATCTTTTTTGTCAGTCATTATAGATGATAATTATTATCTTCTTGCTGTTTCTTGTTTTCCAATTATCCTTTAAGTTCTCCAGCTATATATATATATAGATATTTACTTAAGTTCACCTTGTGTGATGTGAGATAGAGATAGTTCATGATAGAGGGGAAGGGAACTGAAAATAATTTTGTGGGGAATGATCGGAACCCCCACATATGCCGGTTGTCAATCTAGACGGATATGCAATGATCCTTCTCCAACTTCATTTGAAGTAATGTTTCAGAACAGGTTCAGAGCGGATTATTGGTTGAAAAAGATGGGGGATAACGCGGAGTAATTAGAAATATAAAGTTTTCCATATGATGGGGATTGCAGCATTGTATGTATTTTTCACCTTAAAAAATACGCATCAGATCTACCCCCAACATTTTGTGGATCATTGTCGTCATTATCCACTCTTCTTTCTCAGTCGATTTCAGTCTATCTGTACAGTACACTACTGTACATCTTTCCTCTCCTGCAGGAAGAAAAACTAAAGGCGCCAAACTCCCTAGATATTGTTTTGATCAGCCTCAGATCCTGTGACCGGGTTTGTTTGGAAATGTTGCTGGAAGAGAAGTGCTTTAAGTCTCTGATCTCCAGCTTCCCTCAGCGAATGCTACTTATTATTGGAAGTCCCTGTCTAGGTCCGCCTCCGTCTTAAAGCCTTCGGGTGAAAATCCTTATCGCTTGAATTTCGCTTTTCGTCCTGCCCTCATTTCTCGAGATCAGCGACAGTTAAAAAACGTGGGGGGTGAGCGGGGAAGTGAAGGCTGAAGATAAGATCTCAACTCACAATTTGGATAAGAATCTAAGACATTGTTAAAGCGGGTCGGAGTTTAAAATAAATTAGGTAGACGATATGTTGATATCCGAGTTAATCTATTCTATTGCAGATCGTGATGATAGAGTTTATTCATTTAAATCAAGGAGCATTTAAGTTGTGAAACTGTTGACTACAATTCGGTCATAAATTACGACTAGTTTAGTCTAGTTATACATTTAAGTGAATGTGGAACATTGACGAATTAGATTGACAAAGATTGTGTACTTAGTGTTGCCCCCATTATTTACAAACATTCTAACTCTTGCTTTGCTCTAGGGGTGTCAGTTCCCAACAAATTGTACCTTATTCTCGAGTATCTGAGTTATGGTCTGGTGCTACAACCTATCCCAAGAAACTAAGGAATGAATATTTGATAGCCGCGAAGTGTTGTCAGCATTCAGAATTGTTCAGGTGTGTTGGGGTGTCAACCTTATATGCTGCGAGGAAAAACATATTTATCGACAGAAAATAATTTATCCACTATGAGATATAAATCGTTAGTAGTATTAGTGTTAGTGTTAGCAGTGTTTGATAGTAGTAGTAAGAGTGATCAGTCAATGTTAACCAGCAGCTTAAGCTAACGAACCCTAAGGTGCCGGTCGTCGTCGTCGTTTTACCTGAGATATCTAGTGTTGCCTGGTGCTTCACTCTTTAGCAACGTTGGTATTAAGACTGCTTATAGAATTATAATGAGAGTTAGAAATGCCCTGATGAGATGGACACACCAAAACAAGTGTCAAATCTGGCGTCATTTGGTAAACTTCCTGGGTACGTAGGCTTTTCAATTAAAAACCCGTCTGTTCGGAACGCACGAGAAACTCTTTTTTGCTAGATCGTTTTTACATAAAAAAAAATCATATCATATATCTTAAATATGACTTTTACGGTCATGGCGACGCTTGATACTTGAGGCACTGTATTTCAAGGACAGCGTTTGGTTACAGATAAAGCTACCTACTGACAGGTTGGATAACGCCAGAACAGTCTTTTTTTCAATGGAATTGTTATAGATGAACACATCGTTGTAGATATTACAATATATCTTCACGTCCAGTTAATCTAAATGTTCGATGAACATATGAACTCACTGAAAACCTGTGCAACTATTTTACATAATATTCAAGAATAACTTTCAAGTTCACGATGCTCAAGAATCAAACCGAACAGATTATGACATCGCTGTTGACGAAGGAAATATTGCATATTAACTCGCGAGGGATTCTACTGTGCGAAGAGTTTACTTGAATAGAGAATCAATTCCGATCAATATATCGATCATCTTTCTAAAGCTCTCTAAATCTAAAAAAAAGAGCATCTTTCCTGTATCTTAAATTCCAATTTTTCCTATCTCTTGAATTCCAATTATTCTTGTCTCATGGCTAATTCCATCTCGGCTTCTTTTTCTTTGAATTTCAATTCTTCCCGTCTCATTCTTAATTCCTGTCTCTTGAATTCCAATTCTTCTTTTCTCATGATTAATTCTATTTCGAATTGTTTTTCTTTACGAGCTTTTTGTCTGTCTTTACGAGTGTCTTCCCTTTCTTTACGAGTATATTCCCTTTCTTTACGAGTATCTTCCCTTTCTTTACGAGGTTCTTCCTTCTCTTTTCTTTCCTTTCCTTACGAGCATTTTCTTTTCCTTCAATTTTAGTTCTTTCTCCAGGAAAGCTATAATCTGTCAGGATTGATGCAACGTTGATCAAAAATTTCCGGTGATAAGTAGAAGAATCACTACTGGGTATGAGAAACAGAGATGAATAAACTGAATTCTGCCCTGAAAGGGGATGCCGACCAGGCGCTGCCCGCAGAAACAGCCTAATAACAACAGCATTACCATCAAAACTCGACGTAGAGACTCTAGATAGATGTGGTATCTCGCGAGCTAGAGTTACACTCTCAAAAGGAGGGGTGTGGCCGTTTATCTATGCAGAAACTAGATCTTTTCATTGAAAAAAAAGAGGCAATTCACTTCTGATGGCTTCCTCAATACTTAAAAAGTATTTTATATTTAAGTCCTCAAATTCTTCTGAAGGATAGTTACATGGCTGTTGATAGACTCAATGGAGTAAGAATAGCCTTTCTCATCGATTCATAATAAGGCCAGCTATTCGCTGTCTCAGAGAATTAGAGAACAGGCCATTCCGTCCTAATGTTTTCTCTGGCGCTTAGAAGCGGGTTCAGCACTTGTCGTCCTAAATTACTCATCGGAGAAATATAGACACAGTAATGATTTTAAATACCAAGAAAATCCAACACGGACGGATTTAAGTTACTATCTATATAAGCTATTTCGAGGAGATTTCGATAGAATCAAAATTATCGATTTATGATTCTGTCGAGATCAGCTCCAAATTGCGTAACACACGCTACTGCTGAAATGCCTGATCAGATTATATTTTTATCTTTAAGTTTGTCAGTTTTGGTTCCCTCTGACGACTTCCCCTGACTTACTAGCGCCCGGGTTGCTCAGACGACTAATACCCTTACCTCAACAGAACAACGCGTACAGAACTGTACTGTACACAATAACGTTAACTCTGTTAACCATGTTAACTGTTAATAACTTACATGTACACAGGGCCATATCACGGTTAGACCACACAGTAAAACGCGAAGCATAGATGCGCTAACTTATATGAACTAGAATCTAGATCTGTTAGCCGTTAACCGCTAGCCGTTTAGCCGTTAAGCTAGTAAGCAAACTGCAGGGAGCAAAGGGTCCTTTAAGAGACTGCACAGTACCATATACCCACATATTTACTGCCTGCTGGTTTCTGCCGTTAGTCGTACTGTACTACGGTTGCACGGATATTTATATTTAACCTACTTCTATTATACAACTATTATCAGTATTAGCAACTCCTGGCTTCTTGACTACGCGCTATCGACGTTAGTTACTGGTGGTTTCTTGACGCATTGTCAATATTGCTATTTTCCGGGTTGTTTTTTATTATATATCATCAACTTCATTTGAAGGTTTTAATATCTTCATTATAACTTCCAGTTTCTCTATCTCATCATCTTGAAGGAGGGAAAAGAGTACTGCTAGGAACTTTAGATTTGAGATTGATTTCTAAGAGATATCACGTCAGGAAATACTGCCGTCACGCCTATAGGTAGACAAGTGTATCATATTCTCTCTTGAAACTAAAGGCTGAATCTTGCGTTAGCTGACTAGTTAAGAGAGACGTTTGGTTGGTCTTTAAAATCTTTAGATGTTAATGAAATTGACAAGTCCCAGCGAGATCCGTGATGAGTTCAAAAGGTTAGTAAATTGCGCGGGCTGTGAGGAAGGGAATGGGGGACGGATCTGATTGTTTCCTCTTCCTCTTCCTCTTTCTCTTTCTCTTTCTCTACATTCTAACAAGGGTTTTTTTAGGAACAACCAAACCTGAGGTGAATCAAACCCAGTGTCGGAATATTCTCATCCATGGTTATTGCAAGTTTGCTGATAAGGGCTGTGCTTTTCGACATGATACGGTAAGCAAACTCTCCATGTTGTTCCAGTGTGGTAAACTTAATATCTGACTCTCCCTCAGATTCTATGGATTGTGCCTCATCCCTCTGGGAGCTATTGCGTCGGCTGTTGGCTTGACCCCGAGCGAAACGAGCACCGCAGGCAGACCATGATTTCGAGACGAACGTTTATTAACTGATTTTCATTTTTATAGCAAAATACTGCTTCACCCACAAGGATGACTGTTCCGATTATAAAAAAGAAATTGAATGCTGATTCCCCGTCGTTCACACCCTCATTTATCAATCCGTTAACAAATGTTTCTTCCCCAATTCAAAGGCAGCAGTCAACTACTTCTTTATCATCGTCGTCTTCTTCCCCCAAGGTAGATGTTCCTCCATTTTCCCCCAAAAGTAAGTTCGAAATGACGGCTAGAGGATCTGATACAGCGTATACTAACATATAGATCTAACAGCTGGATATCCAAGCCCGTCGACGTCTGCGAATGGCGGAGGAGCAAAATTCAATCCAGCATCATCTGGTTTTAATCCGGAATCTGTATTCAGTCCAAGAGGAAATGCAGGAACACCAGTTCCTCCTCCGCAACCATTTGTCCCATTTTCACAGCAACAGCAGCAACAGCAAGAACAACCGCAACTGCCTATTGAAGATTTTAATGGGCTGGCACTTGGTGACCAAGCTCTTGGTGATAATGGACGTCATCCATTACCTCCACATATTTTAAACCCTCAGGGTATACCTCCTGGTGGTCCACTAATAGATCACAACCCCTTTCAAGCTCCTCCGATGATGCCAGGGAATCCCCATATGCTGTTTCAGCCCCATTCAGCATTTCCTTTACAATACCATCTTTACGCTCCTCAACCAATGGGTCGACATAAACAGATTCTGTCTCCACATGAACGAACAGTAGAGGATTTCTTCATTCGTAATGATCTACGGGAAGAATTACAACAAAAAAATCAAGCGATATTACAAAGATTACCAAATTCTTCTTCTCTCATGCCGGAATTTGTACACATTTATCATTCATTAGTTCCATTGGATACATCAATAGATACTAATACTCGATTATTTGGATATCCAACCTGGGCATATAAAGCAATATCAAATCGAGATGGTAGAGTATATTGTCTCAGAAGGATTGAAGGATTCCGATTGACTAATGAACATGCAATCAAATTAGTTCAGAAATGGCGAGGTTTAGAATCGCCGAATATCGTTCAATTATATGAGGCCTTTACAACTAGGGCATTTGGTGACAATTCTTTAGTTTTTGTATACGATTATTTTCCGTTGGCAACCACTTTATTGGATACATACTTTGGCAGTATGGCAGGGTATATGCTGGATTTTAATAAACCCATAGACGAAAAGGTTATTTGGGGGTATGTGATCCAATTAGTAAATGCCTTGATAATAATTCATGGTGCTGGATTAGCGGCAAGGATAATAGATCCTACTCGGATTATAGTGGTTAAAAAAGGAAGAATACGGTTGAATTGTTGTGCGATTTTTGATATTTTACAATTTGAGAATAATAAAGGGATTTTGTCTAGTGCAGAAGAGATAAGGGCCCTCCAACTGGAGGATTTTGCAAATATAGGTCGGTTGATTCTAATTCTCTGCTGTAAATCACCCAGTGCCTATCAAACTTTATCGGCATCTCTTGGATTGGCTTCAAAGATATATAGTTCCGAATTAGTGAAATTTGTGGAGTTATTATTATCAAATAATATTGATGAACAAATTAGTGACAGTAATAATAATGAAATAACCGTCTCTCAATTAGCTGTGAAATTGGCACATAGGACATTGGAATACTTTAGCGGTGCAGAAAATGAAAATGATGACCTTGAATCACAACTTTCTCAAGAACTTGAAAATGGCCGGTTGGTTCGTTTATTATGCAAATTCGGATTCATTAATGAACGTCCTGAATTTGATCATGATGCCAATTGGTCTGAAACCGGCGATAGGTATTTGATTAAACTGTTCCGAGACTATGTTTTCCATCAGGTAGATGAAATGGGTAAACCTGTAGTTGATATGGGCCATGTGTTGAGCTGTTTAAATAAACTTGATGCCGGTATTGATGAGACAATTTTACTAGTTTCTCGTGATGAGCAGAATTGTTTAGTTGTTAGTTACAAGGAGCTAAAGAACTGTATGCAAGCTGCATTCAGGGACCTCACTAAGTAGAAATATTTAAAAAAATAAAAAGAAAAAAAATTAATTTGAACGGGACCCCGTTGGTGGCCTGGTCCCTGGGTTTTTCTTATCGTAGGACCGTGGCTAATCCCGTTCCGTAATATCCGTACATTATGGGACATGTACTACTAGTAATTGCATTGTTCTTTTCGCCCAGTCGACAATGCGCTGGTTTGAATTCTCTCTGCCCTGGCCTGTGAGGCAGATCACTAGCTCGCTGAAGTGTTTGGACTTGGTAACTTAAAAGTTGACCATAATGGTCGAGCGTCGGGAGAGCGATCATAGCCCTGCACAAAACCAGCTACTTTTTGACAACGCATTTTTAAGCTCCGCAATATTGATTGATAATCATTTATTGTCTATGTAAGCTATCTATAGCCAGCGACACTGCAATATTGTCTCAGAATTAGTGGCGATGATCATCGGTCCAGCTAGGCGATTAAGTAGATAGAGATAACTTAGTTGGGTTTTAAGAAATCTCCAGAATCTATCGGCTGATAATACCGGAGTTAAATGGTTTAGTGGCCCGCTTTGTCATGCAATGATTCTGTCTAAAGCAATTAGTTCAGATTCTGTCGGATTTAGGAAGACCAAGGTGTCAAGGGACAACCCCTATATTTAAAGGTATGATTCCTTGTTCCTTGATATCTCATGTTCCATTCGGATAAGACTGAGTTTAGTTATAAATGGTTCGTCCGCCCAGTTTGCTATTTCATCGTCCAGTATTCTCTAAATTATCATCATTATCATCACCATCTGTAAGAATGACTTCCAATTATGCTGCGTGGTTGACTTCTAATAAGGAGCCTCTCAAGGTTCACTCCGCTCCTTATACTCTTCCACATGAGAATGAGATCGTTATCAGGAATAAGGTAGTGGCTGTCAACCCGGTAGACTGGATGCTACAAGATATGGGCAAGACATTATTCCCTTGGATCACCTACCCTTCTATCTTGGGGACGGACGTGGCAGGCGAGGTTGCTGAGGTTGGTAGTGCTGTCTCTCGTTTCAAAATAGGAGATCGCGTTATTGGCCAGGCTGTTGGTATTACGACCGGCAACACTTCTGAAGGAGCCTTTCAGAATTATTCAGTTGTGCTAGCCAATATGGCATCGCCAATTCCCAGTCGTTTATCTTATGAAAGAGCTGTTGTTCTCCCTTTGGGTCTGTCCACCGCTGCTGCCGGCTTGTTCCAGAAAGACTACCTTGCCCTTGAATACCCCTCTGTTCCTCCTCGAAAGTCAACAGGCGAAACTCTGCTAGTCTGGGGAGGTTCCTCAAGCGTCGGCAGTAATGCTATTCAGCTCGCTGTCTCTGCCGGATACGATGTTATCACCACTGCTTCACCAAAGAATTTCGATTATGTCAAAAAACTCGGAGCAAGCCAAGTCTTTGATTACCACAGTCCAACAATCGTTAACGAATTGATTGACGCCTTCAAGAATAAAACTATTGCTGGTGCCTTTGCTATCTATAGTGGAGGCGAACCCTGTGTCGCTGTAGTTGACAAATCCACAGGGGACAAATTTGTCGCTATGGTCACACCCCTCCCAGAACATCTACCTAAGGGTGTTAATGCGAAGTTCATCAATGGAGCTGATATCAGGAACAATGAAGTCAGTAGAGTAATTTATGAGGATTTCTTGCCAAGGGCTCTCGCAGAAGGTAGATATATTGCTGCTCCAGATCCGCAAGTTGTTGGCCAGGGCCTGGATTCCATTCAAACTGGCTTGGATCTTCAGAAGAAAGGTGTATCTGCTAAGAAGTTGATTGTAACTCTGTGAGTTGACTAATTGTATTGAATGAGTACATATCGTTTTTAAGTAATAATTAAATCTAATATATATAGATATTATTTTGCTGTACTGAAGCCCTGGAGAAGTATATGGCCTTTTCCAAAAATAGTAGCCGAGCGAGTTGAAGTGAACTATTTCTTGGACTCGGCGGGCTCTAAAATGAACAGTTTTTTTATTCTTCAGAGCTCATCTACTTTGTCCCCAGAGTCGACATTAAGTAGCGTAGTACGTGTCACTATTTGTGAGAATTAAGAATGCACAACCCATTCAGGAACTACAATTCCCGGCAGGACTGTGTGTGACCTTGTGTTCTTCAACTTCCTGTAGGCTCAGTTCGTGCCGGACCATTACCGCTGTAGGCAAACTTAAGTGCTATTCGACTGGGAAACCGTCACCCTCGAGACAAATGATCTACCAGGGTTTGAGGCAAGAGCACACAACCACTGGACGCAGATAAGAGATCGTCGGAGACGATGCTTAAGACGCTATCTATTCCTCTTGAGAGAAGCTAGCTCTGGGTATACGGGATGGACTGCCAAAGCCGAAGCCAAAAATGGATCCATTCTGTACTCGAACGAAGGTAGTGCCCGTGGGAGACGATGCTGTCTATTCCTCTTGAGAGAAGCTAGCTCTGGGGATACGGGGTGGACTGCCAAAGCCGAAAGCAAAAATGGATCCATTCTGTACTCGAACGAAGGTAACACCCAGCGGCAGGAAGAAGACAGGAAGTCGAATTCCGAAGGCAAAAAGAACCAGACGTACTGAGGCAGCGGTCCCCTAATCACGGTCCATAACAAAAAAAAACCCTCAAGTGAAGCAAGGTGTGGGTGATCTTATATCAAGTAGTAATAAACCATCATTAGATATGTACATAAGCTAAAAATTGAATCCAATCCATGTCCTTTCTTCGGTTCAGTTAAAGCCTGATTGTTAGTATATAACGATTGAAACTACCACTAGGATAAAAAAGAACTTACTGAGGAGCGAGAAAATCCATAAACTGGGACTGGATGAATGCTACACCAGCAATGAAAAGAGCAACATTCAATATAACAGGGCCAGCATCACCGGCAAGGGTGTTCTTGATAGTAGTGATAACAGAAGGTGATTCGGCCATTTTGTGTAGATATGGTTTAAATGTAATAAGGAAAGCTGAGGCTGTTCAAATGATCAAATAGCTTTATATATTATATTGGTTCAGGTCTTAGGTTCATGATGAAATTTGATAAAAATATTAAATTGCCAGAAGGATTCAAGACGTATATAAGGATATGAATACTTCCTTTAATAGATTATAATTCAATTAACATTCGTCGATCTATTCCTCCAGAGGGACTGATCCCAGATCCCTAACTCTCGCTTCGCTTGAGGGCAGCTAGTTGCTGGGCAATTTCAGATGTATACCCGAATGCACTTGAGGAGGAATCTAGGGAATTGTGCCAATGCGCAATTTGTGCGGGAATTGGCACCCCTCGACTGAATCGAGACCTAGGAGTCTGGGACTATGACTCAGCCGCCGGAGGCACAGCCCAGGGACCGAATTCAGGTAAATGTCGAGTGTATTCTATATATATATTCTATCTAAATTTGACAGGGATACCAAAAACCCTTAATCTTAGTTTAAATCCAATAATATATAAAAGTAAACAAACAAACGCGTGTAAAAAATAGCAAAATAAAATAAATAATAGCGATAGATATGACCTCTAATGGTAGGAACTTTAGAATACCAAGTTGATGCCAGCACCAATTTGGTGGTGGTAATAGTTTACCCCTTTGATCTTGAACTAAGTGGCCCATTAAGAATCGTGGACCGCAAATTTGAACTTGTTAACGTCGACGACGAACTTGAACCAGACGCACCGCTGATTGTATCATCATTATTATCACCTGGTGGACGTTGTTGATGATGATGATGATGAGACTTGACTCGTTCAGCAAGCTTTACTCGAACTGACTCAGTAACATTAGCTCCTACGTGTAAGGTACAAACAGCAATATCCAAGCCAATTACTAGAAAGATCGGAACAAGGCATAAGAAAGCCAAAACGAGGAAAATATCCGAGATGATGGTACTAAAAGACCATCCAGAGGTATAGGATGCAGCAGCCAATATTGTCATTTCATGTGGGTACAATAGTAGATAAAATGGTAAGATTCAATTGCTAGTTATCAATATAGAAACACAATATCCTAGAACGCAACCTGTCAACTTGACAATGGGAAGCGGTTAGTTTCTTTGAGTTCAATTGCACAGATTATTTCCTGTGAAGTTCCGTAAGTATTAAAACAACAAAGGATGATATCTGATTGTTTGAAGAAAATTAAATGGAAAAGGAAGATGACGCCGGAAGATAACGTGTGGTGATGCATCTCGCTCGCTTCATTCGTTATCAGGATAAGCGGACATTGCTCAATTGCGCCGCCTTTTTGCACGTGATTTTTTTTTAATCTTAATTAATTAATTCGATACTGATCAAGTAGTATAAAATATATAAAATAATTGAGGAACCCGAACAACCTACATCGGAGGAATTCATACATCATCATCTGCTGACAGCTTGGACTGCAAGTTACAAGGCTCAGGAGAAAGGTGTATGATATCGCCATAATAATCCGAACATCAAATGCTCCACTAGCGTTAAAGACCTCATCATCCGTGTTATTTTAATTCAAACTCTTCGACCAGTCCTCAGCCGAATTGTCCAACTTCGTATAGGACACATTCGATTCGGTGAATACATCTCCAGTGGCCTCACTGAAGTTTCTAAAGGCCGGTGCTCGTGCAGTGCACCTCAAAGTATTGCACACTTTCTCATGCGTTGCTCCAAGTCTGAGGAAGCGGGTCGTGACATGAGACAATGGTCCAACAGGGACGTTCCTCGTGCTCTGGGTGCGACGGAGGGCCTCCAAAAGGTGGGCCACTTCCTTACCACTACCCTCCGGGGCAATTCTTAATTTTTTTTATATACAATCTCTAGACTGAGCTTTAGCGGTGGTTTTTGTCCCAAGTGGTTAGTTTCCCAGCGCTTAAGTGGTAAAATTCAAGGCTTGTAGTACTAGAATTTAGAACTCATTTTAAGAATATGTGATTATGTAATAAACAATCCAGTGACACAGCTACTTTTTGGAGGGCGAGGATCGAAGTAGATTTTAATAATAATAATAATAATAATAATAAATATGATTTTATTAAAGGACTTTTGATGGGTCTAGCTACGCTGTGATGTAGTTTAGTTCTCAATTAATTACTGTTTCTAGTTTTAATACTTTGACCTGGTCAGATGAATCTTCTTCTCAAGATCTTACTGAATAATTCTCTCTGGTTGTGGATTCTTACTTTTTCACTCTTTAGTTAAGATCTACCGTACAAAATGTATCACATGCCAGCAACAACCTATGCATGGTTTCTATCTGATAGAAACATATGAAACTTGAATTGCCCTCCTGAGTCCTGCCTCAAATTCCTCACTTCAAGAATATTTGAACTATCATTTAGCCTATTAATGAATATTATTCTTATAAAAGCCTTATTGTTATAATGCTACAACCCACAGAAGATATACACCACATCCTCCTACCTCTAGAGTTCTTCTATATTGGAGATATTGTGAAAGACGCTTAATCAACCGATCTCATATTTGTCTATAGCTATGTCTTCTGATCCTTGGGATGATGATTGGATTCCTACATCAGGTAACTCAGTATGTATTTGAAATTATTGACGAGCCCTTGCCGCCTTTAGATCAACGTCTTCAAGTGAAGCGAGCAACAGCCGACTCAGGTGGGGTCATCAAATGAAGCGAGCAACAGGTTCTGGGGAGAAGTGGTAGAAGCGGGGTGAGTAGGCTGTTGCTCGCTTCGTTCGATGACCCGGAGTAGGCCGTTGCTCGCTTCGTTCGATGACCCGGAGTAGGCTGTTGCTCGCTTCGTTCGATGACCCGGAGTAGGCTGTTGCTCGCTTCGCTCGATGACAGGGTTTGTGGCAATGGCCCAACAGTAGCAACTAACGGGGTCTTCCGCCCGTCCCCGAATACAGAGGAAGGGAGTGAAGGCTGGGGCTCAGGCAAACGAAGAGCAGCGTCTGTATGTTTTTTCTGTCGATACTAACATCAGGATTCATCCAAACAACAAGCAACTTTACCAGTGAAGACTACACCGAAGTACGAAATTCAAGACACGACATCATCTCATACTTCGTATAAACCACAAGTGCGTATTCTAAAAAGAGATACATCGTCACCAAGTCCTGATGATGATAGTAGTAGATCTAATTCAACGCGTAAACCTGTGAATCTCCAAGAACAATATGAGGCTAAACAGCAAAACTATCTCAAAGTGCGAGAGAAGATTTTTGGACCTGGATCAGGATCAGATGAATCTAAGAACTAACTGAGTAATGACCAAATAGAATAATGATAAATGAAATATACACTAAGATGCTCATTTCAATCTGACATGATGTATATGATGATGTTTGTAAACGCAGGTACACAGTTAAACCCCCAAGCATCTCACGTGAATGATCTCTGCACAACTCCGGCATCTTACGCGCTAGCTTTCCTCCGACAGATGGGACTCTCCCCCAGATTGCCACTCTCCTCTGCCTCCGACGGCTGGCATCGCGCCCGACCCTCGCTCGCTTACAAGGACGGCTGAGACCTGAGATCCCCCGGAGAAGCTGGGGCTCATCCTGGAGTTAGCGATCTGACCTCAAGCGAAGCGAGCTACAGCGTTCCATCACCTGAGGCAACACTCATTGGTCGCTTCGTTTGATGATCCCGAAAGCCTGGAGACCAGTTAGCTCTCGCTAAGCTCGAGAATCGTCCCAGCCAATATAGAGTCCGAGAGGGACTCAGAAGAAGGGACCGACTAGTTATATTGATAAACACTGTAGCTGTCAATTATAATCGGCAATTATTGTTTACCGTATCTCTGTATCTGATGTTGATCGTTGTCAAGTCTGACATTTATGCAAGATTGAATGAGAGCCTCACAGCACCTAGATCTAGACCGAGGGTCGGAGGGTCAATCATGGAACCAAAATAAACTTTTACAGAGAAAGAAAAAGGGTACCGTACCGTACCAGTTGACGGTATTGGTAGATTATGACTTGTTAAAAATCAGAGAATTATGAAAGGGTTAGACCATTAAATGTCACTGGATGAGAGTCTCCTTCTTTGATGCTTATAATAAATATGTCACCGCCTTCAGCGGTCAGGGACGTTGGATTAGCCGTCGGAGGCAAACGGTGGAGATCAAGACTAAAAATACACGAAGGACACGTCCGGTTGTCCGGTTGTGTTCGTCCGAACTTGACCGACTCCGACTCTCTCTGTCCCTGCGTCTTAACAAATCCGTTGAGTCGGATTTAGTTGGGGTTACTCCAGTTGTAACTCATCATCTCTCGAAAGAATTTTGTTGAATCAAGCCAGCCGCGTTTTTCATGCATACATGCAGCAGCGATAGCAAGCATCGATAAGTTAACTTAATTAACGTTAACGTTAACTTAAGTCAGCTAGCAAATACGCCGATCGATCAATCAATCGATCAAGTATGTGTGTACGGCTGCTAACAAAGTGACAGTGAAAGTGAAGCTAGGATAGCTAGGTACTTGTAATTAGGCTAAATAAAACCCATACCTGCTTTACTATAGAGATCGGAACTTGAAGTTTGTGAACTTTGATTTCCCATAATTAGCTAGAGTGTGGACCCAACAACTAAAACTTAACATTAAAAAGGTAACAGAATGGCAACGTTGAAATTTAACGTTTGACGTCAGTTAATTGTTGACTTATAACCACCAATTAATGTTCCCCTAACCACACATCATCATTAACCCATCAGAACGTCCCAGAACCCAATCGTTTTTTCTCGAAACTCCCAACAAGCCGCACCCAACAGGAAGGCAACGTCGATCTCTTTCCTAATCTAATGTTAACGTTTAAAATCCAAAAGATCCTGAAATTTTTTTTGGAAGGGGGTTCGGCAGGGGGGAATTTTCTTATATTACTTTAACGATCATTTAACAGCTTATAAACATTTCGAGGAACAAAAAAATATCATAATATACAGAGGTAATATGAACAATAACCCCCAACTTATGGTCACTTCTACTGATAGCTCACGATAAATATTAACCAACAAACGTGCCTTACCTACCTACCACGATAAACACCAGTACCGTATGAGATATTATTAAGTCTTTCTTTTCTTTCAGATTCTTTTCTCTTTTATTTTTTCCTCTTTTTGTTTTTTCCATTTTGTTTCTCCTTAAGTAATTGAGAAGTCAAGTTTTGTTGGTTTTTTCTTAACAGGGAGTGTTGCTATTGCATGGACATTTAGAGAGATTGTAAAGCTAAGGTCAGACCTGATAGACAATTAGTTGACCGTGCACCTAAATAACTTATATACCGAATAGGAATACTGGTAAGTTTTATTTCTTTATATCTTTTGATTTAGATACATTCTACATTTTGTTTTTTATAATTGTTTGATTCATATTATTGTCTTCATTGTCTTCATTATCTTGATTATCTTGATTATCTTCATCATCTTCATTATCTTGATTATCTTCATCATCTTCATCATCTTTATTCTTTCTCCATCATTTATTTTTTACCTCATCAAATTAATCTAACTCAACCTTATTATCAGTTCTTTTTATTTGTTTCTCTCTAAATTTTTTTTGTCAAGAACGACAATTTCAATTGTCTGATTTCTGATTTCTGATTTCTGATTTCTTCACATTATTAGTAAGTCATCTCTGCCTCAAACTCCGGTCCACATCTTGCTTCGATCTGGTCCTGTCACTCTGCTTCTAGAATTCGTCTCATACTAACTTCAGATCATGACTCAAAAAGCTCATAATTACGACCATAAGTCGCTTCCACCACATTTTTTGGGCCTCAACTCCGTGGCAGTGGCCGAAAAGTCAAAAGTCAAGGACTTTGTTCAAGAACATGGTGGTCACACTGTTATAACTTCGGTATGTATTCACCACGGATTTTACCTTCTCTCTCTCTCTCTCTCTCTCTCTCTCTCTCTCTCTTCCCCCCCATACTAACATTCTAGGTGTTGATTGCAAATAATGGTATTGCTGCCGTTAAGGAAATTCGATCTGTTCGAAAATGGGCTTATGAAACTTTTGGTGACGAAAAAGCTATCTCCTTCACAGTCATGGCTACTCCAGAAGATTTACAAGCTAATGCTGAATATATTCGTATGGCAGATCAATACGTTGAAGTACCAGGTGGAACTAATAACAATAATTATGCTAATGTAGATCTCATTGTTGATATTGCTGAACGTACTGATGTTCAAGCAGTTTGGGCCGGGTGGGGTCATGCTTCAGAAAATCCTCATTTACCAGAATCTTTAGCTGCTTCATCAAAGAAAATTGTTTTCATTGGTCCTCCTGGTTCAGCTATGCGATCATTAGGTGATAAAATCTCTTCAACTATCGTTGCTCAACATGCTAAAGTACCTTGTATTCCTTGGTCAGGAACTGGTATTGATCAAGTTTTTATTGATAAAGAATCTGGTTTAGTTTCTGTACCTGATGATATTTATGCTAAGGGATGTTGTACTAGTCCTGAAGATGGTCTTGAAAAGGCTAGACAAGTAGGATTCCCAGTAATGATTAAAGCATCTGAAGGTGGCGGTGGTAAAGGTATTCGTAAAGTTGATAATGAAGAGAATTTTATTTCTCTTTTTAAACAAGTCGAGGGAGAAATACCTGGATCTCCAATTTTTATTATGCAATTGGCTGGTAATGCTCGTCACTTAGAAGTACAATTACTTGCTGATCAATATGGTAATAATATTTCTTTATTTGGCCGTGATTGTTCAGTCCAAAGACGTCATCAGAAAATTATTGAAGAAGCTCCTGTAACAATTGCTAGACCAGAAACTTTCCATGCTATGGAAAAAGCTGCAGTTAGATTAGGTCAATTGGTAGGATATGTCTCTGCCGGAACTGTAGAATATCTTTACTCTCATGATGATGATAAATTTTACTTTTTAGAATTAAATCCTCGTCTTCAAGTTGAACATCCTACAACCGAAATGGTCACTGGTGTTAATTTACCTGCTGCTCAATTACAAATTGCAATGGGTATTCCTTTACACAATATTCGGGATATTCGTTTATTTTATGGTGTTGATCCAAAGACTCAAACACCTATAGATTTTGATTTTTCTACCGAGTTAAGTAAAAAATCTCAACGTAGACCCGTTCCTAAAGGTCATACTACTGCTTGTAGAATTACATCTGAAGATCCTGGTGAAGGCTTTAAACCTTCAAGTGGTATGATGCATGAACTTAATTTTAGATCGAGTTCTAATGTTTGGGGTTATTTCTCAGTTGGTAATCAAGGTGGAATTCATTCCTTTTCTGATAGTCAGTTTGGTCATATTTTTGCATTTGGTGAGAATAGACAAGCATCCAGACAGCATATGGTAGTTGCTTTGAAAGAATTAAGTATTCGTGGTGATTTCCGTACTACTGTGGAATATTTGATTAAATTATTAGAAACTCCTGATTTCGAAGATAATACCATCACTACTGGTTGGTTAGATGAACTTATCTCTAAAAGACTAACTGCTGAACGTCCTGATCGTCATTTGGCAGTTATTAGTGGTGCTGTTACTAAGGCTCATATTCAATGCGAACAAATTATTAATGACTATAAGACATCTCTTGAAAAGGGTCAGGCTCCTTCAAAGGAAGTATTGAAATCAGTATTTACCATTGATTTTATTTATGAAGGTGAAAGATATAAATTCACTGCTACTAGATCTTCAGCTGATGCTTATACATTATTCATTAATGGTTCTCGTGTGGACGTTGGTGTACGAGCTCTTTCTGATGGAGGTTTGTTGATTTCTATTGGTGGTAAATCTCACAGTGTTTATTGGAAGGAAGAAGTTGGTGCCACAAGATTATCTGTTGATTCGAAAACTTGTCTATTGGAAATTGAGAATGATCCCACTCAATTGAGAACTCCTTCCCCAGGTAAATTGGTTCGTTTCCTTGTTGAAAGCGGCGACAGAGTTAAAGCTGGTCAACCTTATGCTGAAGTTGAAGTTATGAAAATGTATATGCCATTGGTTACTGCAGAAGATGGTATAGTTCAATTGATTAAACAGCCTGGATCTACTTTGGAAGCTGGTGATATTTTGGGGATTTTAGCTCTTGATGATCCTTCGAAGGTTAAACATGCCAAACCATTTGAAGGTCAATTACCAGAATATGGCCCTAGTACTTTAATTGGGTCCAAAAATTTCCAGAGATTCCATGTTCTATTACAGGTCTTAGAAAATATCCTTGCTGGGTTTGATAACCAGGTTGTTATGAATACTACCCTCAAGGAACTTATTGAAGTTTTGAGAGATCATGAATTGCCCTACGGCGAATGGACACAACAAGCTTCTGCTTTACATAGTAGATTGCCTCAAAAGCTCGATCAAACCCTTTCTGGAATTATCGATCGTGCTAAGCAACGCAAATCCGAGTTCCCTGCAAAGCATCTTCTTAAATCAATTGAAAAATACACTCCTGAAAATTCTGGTGATGCTTCTATCTTTTCTCAAGCAGTAGAACCCCTGGTTAAGATTTGTCAAAGATATAGTGATGGTCTTGTTGCTCATGAGTATAAGCTTATTGCTAATCTTTTGGAGCAATACTATGATATTGAGTCTCTTTTCTCAGGACCCAATGCTCGAGAAGAAGATGTTATTTTAAGACTCCGGGATGAAAACAAAGATGATTTGCGTAAAGTTGTAATGAAGATATGGTCTCATAGTCGAGTGGGGGCTAAGAACAATCTTATTTTGGCTATTTTATCTGAATACCAACCATCTAAAGCCGATAGTTCTTTAATTGCTCTTTATATTCGTCCTGCGTTGAAAAAACTTGTAGAGCTCGAAAGTAGGGCCACTGTCAAAGTTGTCCTTAAGGCTCGTGAAACCTTGATTCAATGTGCCTTGCCTTCACTCAAGGAAAGATCGGATCAATTAGAACATATCTTGCGATCTTCGGTAGTTGAGTCAAGCTATGGAGTTGTAGGATTAGAAAGACGAACCCCAAGCTATGAAGTTCTCCGTGAAGTGGTTGATTCTAAATATACTGTTTTTGATGTTTTGATTCAGTTCTTTACTCATCCCGATCCATACATTGTTTTGGCTGCTTTGGAATTGTATGTCCGTCGTGCTTGTCGAGCATATGTTATCCCGGAACTTTCCTATCATATGGACTCCAGTTCTCCTGCTGTAAGTTATAAGTTCCGCCTACCTAACTTGAATAATGCTGCTTACAGTGCTATTTCGAATGCCCAACACTCAACAGCAAGCTCCTCAACTTCATCATCACCCGATGGTTCCTCTTCTCCAGTACGTTCAAATTTCTCTAGAGCTATATCTATATCTGATCTGTCATTTATGATTGGGAAAAATGATACTGCTCCCTTACGTACTGGTGCAGTAGCTCCTGCTTCTACTATTGATGATATTGATGAAGCTCTCAGTCGTGCTTTAGAACTTTTCCCTAGAACAGGTGGTGGTATTGAAATGAAAGTCAATGGATCTTTGGCAGCACAACGGTTGCCACCCAATAATACTAATGGTCATAATGGCCCTAAACTCTTAACAAATATTTGCACTGTGGTAGTTACTGAATCTGATCCCAGTATTAGTGATGATGAGGTTCTTGAGAAAATTGCTGAAGTTCTTGAGGACAATAAAGATGATCTTATTGCATGCTCTATTCGTAGATTGACGTTTTTAATTGGTGGTACTGTTGGTGTTTATCCGAAGTATTACACATTTAGAGGACCTGAATATGTTGAAGACAAGACTATTCGACACATTGAACCCGCCTTAGCTTTCCAATTGGAACTGGGAAGATTGTCGAACTTCGATATTAAACCTGTTTTCACTGATAATAGAAACATTCATATCTATGAGGCAGTAGCTAAGAATTCATCCAGTGATAAGCGATATTTCACTAGAGGAATTGTAACCCCGGGACGAATTCGAGATGATATTTCAACTCCATCATATCTTATCTCTGAGGCCAATCGTCTAATGACGGATATCTTGGATGCTTTGGAGATTGTTGAAACTTCCAATACCGACTTGAATCACATTTTTATTAACTTCACTGCTGTCTTCACCTTAGACCCTAAACAAGTTGAAGACGCATTTGGTGGATTCCTTGAACGATTTGGCCGTCGATTGTGGAGACTTCGTGTAACTGGTGCTGAAATTAGAATTATGATTTCTGACCCAACCTCTGGCGCCACTTTCCCTCTTCGTGCTATGATCAATAATGTGTCTGGTTATGTTGTAAAGTCTGATATGTATGCAGAGACCAAGAACAGTAAAGGTGAATGGGTTTACAAGTCTCTTGGTGCTAATCCTGGTAGTATGCATTCAAGACCGGTAAACACTCCTTATCCAACCAAGGAGTGGTTGCAACCTAAAAGATATAAGGCTCATCTTATGGGAACTACTTACTGCTATGATTTCCCTGACTTGTTCCGTCAGGCAATAACTTCACAATGGAAAAAGGTTCCCGGTGCAACTGTTCCCGAGGATGTATTTACTTATTCCGAACTTATTATTGATGAATCTGATCAATTATCTGAGATTAGTCGTGAACCAGGTGCAAACAATGTTGGTATGGTTGCTTGGAAATGTTCTGCAAAGACTCCTGAATATCCATCAGGTAGAAAATTTATTGTCATTGCAAATGATATTACTTTCAGGATTGGTTCATTCGGTCCTTCTGAGGATAATTTTTTCAACAAGGTCACCGAACTGGCTAGATATGAAGGTATCCCCAGAATATATCTATCCGCAAACTCGGGTGCCCGAATTGGTATAGCTGACGAGCTTATCCCTCTTTTCTCTGTAGCATGGAATGATTTGGAGAATCCCAGTAAAGGGTTCCGATACTTGTTTTTGACAGAGGAGAACTATGAACATTTGAACAAAACTCCTGGTGGTGCTAAGAAGTCAGTTTCGTGTGAACGAATTGTAGAAGACGGTGAAGTTCGATATAAGATAGATTATATTATTGGTGCTGAAGATGGATTGGGTGTGGAATGTCTTAAGGGATCCGGTCTAATTGCTGGGGCCACATCTAGAGCTTATAAAGATATTTTCACCATTACTCTCGTTACTTGTCGATCGGTTGGTATTGGTGCTTATTTGGTGAGATTAGGTCAAAGAGCTATTCAAATTGAAGGTCAGCCGATTATTTTGACTGGCGCACCTGCTATTAATAAACTTTTGGGTCGTGAAGTTTACAGTTCTAATTTGCAGTTAGGTGGCACTCAAATTATGTATCGTAACGGTGTATCACATTTGACTGCTAATGATGATTTTGCTGGTGTTGAGAAGATTGTTGATTGGATGTCTTATGTTCCTGCTCAAAGAAATCTTCCCGTGCCAATTCTTAGTTTGGGTGATCCTTGGGATCGTGATGTCGAGTTTGTTCCTTCCAAATCAGAGCCTTATGATGTTCGATGGCTTATTGCTGGTAAAGAGAACGTTTCTGATGGCACCTTTGAAGCTGGTCTATTTGATAAGGGATCATTCCAAGAAACTCTTAGTGGATGGGCTAAAGGTGTTGTTGTTGGTAGAGCTCGTTTAGGTGGCATTCCTATGGGTATTATTGGTGTTGAAACGAGAGCTGTAGAGAACATGACCCCTGCTGATCCTGCTAACCCCGATTCAGCAGAGATAATGATTCAGGAGGCAGGTCAGGTATGGTATCCAAATTCTGCATTTAAGACTGCCCAAGCAATCAATGATTTCAACCATGGTGAACAGCTTCCATTGATGATTTTGGCCAATTGGAGAGGATTCTCTGGTGGACAGCGTGATATGTATAATGAAGTTCTCAAATACGGTTCTTATATTGTTGACGCTCTTGTTGACTTCAAGCAACCAATTATGATATATATCCCACCCACTGGTGAGCTCCGAGGAGGGTCATGGGTTGTTGTTGACCCGACTATCAATAGTGATATGATGGAGATGTATGCTGATGCAGAGTCTAGAGCCGGTGTCTTGGAACCTGAAGGTATGGTGGGAATCAAATTCCGACGTGATAAGTTACTTGCTACTATGAAACGTCTCGATAGTAGATATAATGATCTCAGTCGTGAAGCTGATCGTAAAGATCTTACCCCTGAAGAGAATAGTAGCATTAAAGTTAAGTTGGTGGAACGAGAGAAGTTGTTGTTACCAATCTATCAGCAGATTAGTGTTCAATTTGCTGATCTTCATGATCGTGCTGGTAGAATGGAGATCAAGGGCACTATTAGAAAGATACTTGATTGGCAAAACGCACGTCGATTCTTTTTCTGGCGTGTAAGACGTCGTGTTGATGAGGAATATCTTATTACACGTATTGCAAAAGCTTTACCTAAATCCACCAGACTTGAGCAAGTGGCTCGATTGAAGTCGTTCTATACTGGTCATGTTGATGATTCTGAAGATGATAGGGCAATCGCTGAATGGTTAGAAGCACATGTTGGCAAGTTGATTACGGCCATTGATCAATTAGAAACTAATGCATCTGTTCAAACGATAATATCTGGTTTGCGATCATCAAACAGTGTCACTGCAGTACGTGTAGTCACTGAGGCTCTTAAGAGTCTTTCAGCATCTGATCGTGAGGCCGTTCTTAAATCGATTCAGTCTTAGAGGGGAAGAAAAAAAATAAAGGAATTTTTGATAGATATTATTGTTACTATATATATATATATATATATATATAATTTAAAGGTAGAAAGAAAAAGTCAAGTCCTCCGGCACCACTCTTAGGAGCTCGAAAAATAACAGGTCCGCTAACGCTAACGACGGACAGGGGGATGTAGGTTCTCCGGATCTCAGCCCCTCGAGTGGAGCCCAATTGCAAGAGCTAGAGGTCCGATTACCGGAGGCAAAACACAACCACAGCCAAGGGTTTATGCTATTATATCATAATATATTCATATTCATATCTCATTAAAAACATTTGTGAACATTACTGCCCTTTAGGAGGGCGATAGAATTGGTAAGAACTATTATTCGTTAGTTTCAATCAAAATAAAACGACTTTCAGTAAGGGATTATGAACTTACATTACCAATTATCATCATTGGAATATCGAAAACATCTCGTTTAACAGTCCAGGTACAAGCGGTAGGAACACGGTCACCATTCGGCCTTAGAAGAGTGCATTCAGTCATTGAAACACCACGCGAATCACCAAATGCTAATTTACTAAATACATCGAAATAATCGGTGACAGATTGATCATCCATAAGTTCAACAATGAAAGTTGTATTTGATACTAACCGTTCAGGGGACCACCCAGTTAATATGCAGAATTCTTTTCCAACAGCCGCTATTTGTCCAGTTCTTCTCCATATAACTGTTGGAGTACCAGAAGAAGCTATTATTTTCTCAAATTCCATTAAAGTCCTTTGAAAACATTGTTCCATAAAAATCAGATCAGCTTCTTTTAATCGCTTGGTGGTTGCAATAAAGCTTGGTCTATAGGCAGCCATTGCACGAGCCATATGCATAAGATGTCGTTTATCAAATCTTGATCGAAGATAAGCAATCAATGCATGAAATCCTTGAGTATAAGGGAATGGATTTCTAACAAACTGATAAACCTCTTCAGGAGAATTCCAACGATGTGGGGCCACTTCAGATTGTAAATCAGGAGTAGATCTAGAATTATCATCACGACTACTATCATTATTGTTATTATTATATTTGTTGTCACTTTGACTAAGAGCGAAATCAGATATTTTTACTTCTGGGAAATAAGTTCCTTGAAGTGAAATATCCGACTCCGGAGTACTTCCTGCAGTTGAACCAGGTCCAGTAATTTGTTGTAAATGTTGAGGGGCTTCTAAACTTGCTCGAAGAATATTACTAAGTATTGAATATTCAAGATTAGTTGCTCTAGATCCAAATGAATAAGGGGAGATTTCACTATGTAAATAAGTAGGATCATCTACAATATTTGGTGGAATAGCAGTTGGATGAGGAGCTACAGATGGCCGATGATGACGTTTATTTGTAGTATTATTCTTCACAAGAGTATTATCAGGAGGAGTCAATGGTAATGAATTTGTTGAATTCGGAGATTGATTAAATGTCATTCCATCATAGCCGTCGTCGTCTGCCAAATATTTAGCTTTTTTCCTCACTCCATCCTGACAAGAATCTTGTAAACCCTTTTTAATACATCTTTGACATGGCCTACCTGAATCACAGGTAACATGAGCCTTTTGACAATGATTACAGGCACGTGAAGTTTTTCTCCGTTTTTTTGGTGGTGATGATGTTTCACTATTATCACCAACAGCTGAAGGTGAAGAAGAAAAACTAGCAGAAGGCCGTTCTTCAGATTTGGTAAGTATATACGAATCGGAATCTGGTGGTCGATGGCCATTAGCAGGATGGAAGCGAATTGTTGATCCAAGTGTGTTTCCAGAAGAAGCTGTTGTAGTTCCAGTACCATTAGTGACACTAAAATTGTTTGTTGTATTCAATCCAGTTGGTCCACTGGTACCAGCGGGACCAGATGGTGGCACAACGGTTGCTATTGCTGGCAGCATTTAAGATGTGATTATGTTGAGGACCACTAATAATATATCAAACAAGGAGATTCCTCTATATGTAATGAACTTTGTTTTTTCTTATTACTCCTCTAACATGTACTTGATTGATTAATTTCGTGTAAACTCAGCCCGGACTTATTACAAAACAATTAATCCAAAATCATAGTCAGACCCATACTAAGAGAATACTATTGTAGTAGCAGTAGATTCATCCGAAAGTGAAAAATAATAATGATTCTCTGTATGAAGAATACTATAACAAATATATAACCGTAAGTAAACCGAGATATATAAAATTTATACAAAAACTATCCTCTCAGTAACAACCTCTTAATAAAAAAGGCCTATCCTTCTTAAATTTTCACCTAGATTAATGATACTGAACGCGTATGGGCACAGTAATAGTTAATACAAACTTTCTGATGATGTTAAGAAGTCATGAACCAAATATACCCCCACCCCACTGTTATTTTTACTGCATTATCCGCGGGGTAATAATAAGTCTGTTACGTACAGTACTAGTGTAATTTCGTTCATTCTTATTCAACAATAAGTTAGAACATAAAAGCTTACCCTTTAACATATCTGTCATTCTTCGCTTTAATTTAACTCCGATAGTAAATAAGTTTTCGAAAGAACCAAACTCAAAATTCTCGGCGGTAACTTTTTTCTCTTCAATTCTGGCGGGATATATTATGACCGGTACGCGCAGGAGGATACAACTGACTTGACCCATTAACGAAGTTGACTGAACTGTTTAGAAATGTTTATGCTTAGCCATTAGTACGTACTAGAGAGCCCAGATGATTGCTCCAAGCGCCGGGTTATCGGAGTTTTATTAATTATTAGTGTGTGCTCAACATACTAGGGTAAGTCACGCCGCCAAAAAACCAGAACGTACTAGCTACGTAGTAGTACATGTATAACGGTGGTAACTTTTTTTTTCGAACTGTCTGCCCTGTGCTGTGACTTACAGCCACTTCTCTCTGCATCTATGCTCTAACCTGGTTCGGTAGACTAATTGATTGACTAACTGCTCGGGAGTAATAAGCGCCGTGCACAGTCCAGTGCACAGTTAAGCTTAAAAAAAAACTAGCCAGCCGGTTTTCAACAAATTGTTTAGCTATATACAGTAACGATTAACTAACTGGTTAACTAGTTAACTGAGCTGCCACAGCCAGCCAGTTATTTTGTCTAATCCTTGTAACTTCGCTTTTGAATTTTACATTTAGTACAGACACACGCTACAGTACAGTTGTAGTACCTAGTACCTACGTCGGGCGGGCGGGGGAGAAGTGGGCGAACCAGCCCAACATACTAACTTCAGTAGCTAGTTAAGTACATATACCTAAACGGATATCAAACGGAAATCAAATATATAAACTATACAGTAAGTAACCTTAACTTTGGTCAACGGGTGTGCCTCCAGTGGCCCAGACTTCGTTATCATACTGTTGTCAGCGCAATCAATTCTACCATGAACAAATTACCAAGATGTATTCTTACAATAATTGCTTGTACTGTTTCTACTGAAATTTATACCACCAATCCGTGTCCGGATTCTCTCTGATCTCAATTGGCGACTGGTAGATCCTGCTTTATAGTCCATAACTTAAGATTCTTCTCTATCTCCTCTACTATGTCTGCAAAAGTGCCAGAGCGAACGGTCACAGGAGTTTCACAATCAGCGGTTGGAGGCAGTCTCTATGCACCATAGATATAACCTCTCGACTGAAGCGAGAGCTATGGGGTCGGGCTTCGACGGGATCCAGCAGCACAGATTAACCTCGAGAGTAGTGTGATATTGTTATTTACAATTGTATCACCAGACTACGATGTCGATGGACTTCATGAAGATGACGACGTAGAATATAATGAATCGATACTTTCTTTCGGTTGTTTCTTTCCACTTAAAAAGGGAGTTATGATACTACTAGCAATAGCCAAACCACCAAGTAAGAGTAAGACTTTTCCAGAGCCAATTTTAGGACCCGGACGATTGTTTAGGTTGCTGTTATTATTATTACCAGGAGGCCGAGTTGAATTGGCGTATGATCGACTAATTGATTGCATAGCTGGTAAAAGCGCTGATCGAAATGTCCGAACGACCACTGGATTTAATAGATTCCACTTGGTCTGAAATATTACAATTGACTTCGATCGTATCATTGTGAGAGCTCAATAAACATAAAACTGTTAAATGAAATGACACTCGAAGATTGAATTTTCAATTAGGAATGTGAATCAATGATCGATAGCCGCGCCATCACGTGCAATCCCACTCCTACGCGCGCGCGCGTCGATAGGATCGAAGTAGATTATACTGAAGGAAGTAGTTCTACGAAAGGATGGGGTATAGAGATGATAAGTTGGCTATTTACAAAGGCTGATGAAAGACTATATATATATATATATATATTCCTGAGTAAATCGTTACTAGCGTCCCAGATAAAGTTAAACCAGCTCTTTTAGAGCCTCGCTATCGTAACGGTAATATTTGCCATTAAGAGAGCTCTTAGGATCACCTTTAGAGACCAAAACCGAAATAACTTTCGCGGGGACCTCTGGTTTCAACAAAGCACCCCGTTCTTTAAGACCTCTAAACTTTTTATGATTCTCTTCAGACATATTTTTTCCATCTAATAAAGTTAGACTTAAATTTCCAGACTGATTGCGCCATATTTCGCTTTTCTCTTGCTCGACTTGGGCTCTCTAATTTATGCCTAGTGCACTTACGCAATTCACGTATGTTAACCTGCATTTGTGTATCAACAACACCAGGAGCAATTGAAATGCTGAAAATATCCTTCTCTTCTGCAGCCACAGTGGCACAAATATGATTCACGGCAGCTTTGGAACTCCCATAAGCACCCCAAGATACCTGAAATGTTAGTAATACGCCGCAGTATGATTCTATTTGACTCAGACTTGTCTTCTTCCCTAGGCCCAGTGGAAAAAGCACAGTCTCACGCTTTGTCTGTTAGATATTTCAAGGGCAGCGGAGGGAGCTGAGATAAGGGTATTCAAAAAATATTCCTCAGATAAAAGGTCGAATTCTGCTTACATAGTTACCTGTAGATGCTCCTGAGGAAACAAAAACAATCCTTCCTCCGTTCCTTAAATGAGGTATAGCATGTGTGAGCATCGACACAATAGAAAACACATTGATATCATAACATCTTTTCCAATCAGTTATTGAAGCATTGGCCAGTGTTGTGACAGGTTCTAGAACACCAGCATTCAGAACAACACCATCCAAACGACCATATTCATTGATTGCCAAAGAAACAGCTTCTTTATTAACGTTGTCATCGACTACATCTCCCACAATATAACTGAAAGGTAACTTAGTTAGTTAAAGATTAGAGGTAAGGTCAATAGCGTGGCAAGAGCGAATGAAGTCTAAAGCAGAGCCCATCTGGCAAATAAGCCAGGATATTGATCCTGGGCGGAGCGAGCCTAGCCGCCAGAAGATCGAAGTCGACGGTTTACCCTGCCCCCTCCGTTCTACATGAATCGCTACATCAGATTAACAATTGATCCCTAACTAACCTGAAATTTCTATTACTTGAAGCCAACTCTTCAAGGGATTCTGTTGTCCGAGAAATTCCAACTACGATAGCATTATCTGGGGAATCAAGCAAGTCTGTTACGATTGCTCTTCCAATACCTATTTGATGGATTATTTTGTTAGGAACAGAAACAACAAAAAAAAATAGGCAAAAAAATCAAATAACTAACCTCGAGAGGCACCTGTCACAATGTATACGGGACTTGATGACATAGAATATTGAATTCGGAATACGAAGAAGATATAGAGATTGGTAGATATCAACTATTGGCGGTTTGTTTCTATAAACATTCAAAAGTTGTCACTTATGGTAGTATTCCAATTAGTGTGTTTAAGGTATGAAGAGAATTTCCGACTCCTCCTCCTCCTTCTGCCCTTTTACCTTCTCCTCTTCTCTGACGCACTGTTTGCAGTCTGTCTTCAAGTTTGCCATATTCAGGAATACTTACTATGTAAAAAATTAAGGAAAGCTCTCATAGCAATTGTTGCCCTTTCCGCACGTTCCCGCGGCGTTAACCTAACCAGTTAACACCGCTCATGCAGGTGCATCTCATCTCATCTCATCTCCATTATCAATCTATATCAACCTTCAAATATCAATCTGTCTCAGATTCTTTTCTCCATTAAAAATATAAGAAAATAATTTAAGACCTGATCATACTATCATCTCTGGCGGCTGGGCATCGAAAAAATCCTTGGTTCTCGATTGCTTCTGCGTGAACTGCCAAAGGCGAACGTGAAAGGAGACTTCGAGCATAGCCAGATCTAGGTGTCTTACGCGCAAGACAGCTACGCGCAAGACAGCTAGAGGCCATGTGAGGGAGAGTAACAGAAAAATTAAAGAATCTATTTGGGAAACGTGATTACTAACAGATATCAAATTTAACATCCCCGTCGATTGCAGGGTGCCGAATAACCCTTCCTGAATCTAACTGACTTCTGTAGGCCAATCTCAGATCGGCAAGAAAAAAAGAGTAGAAAGAGACTTATTTATCATTCATGTTTATCACCGATGTATTTTTCATATTCCCGATATACACATATCTATCACCGATGATAAGCTCGTTTGAACACCCAAAGCATAATTCATTTAATTAATTAAGGATATTTCTGCGGCTGAGCCTCATGAGCTCCAGTTACAACTCCGTTTACGCTCGAGATTTGACCGTTAACGGAATAGGTTGCTAGGTGTTGTATGTGGTTTTCCGTCTAGCGCCAGCAGCCAGACATCGGATGCAGACGAGGGTGAACAGTTCTGGAGGCAACGAGATCCAGGGAATTAGCGCTTTGCCAATCCTTGAGCGTAGTAGTACATAATGAAAAGAGCCGGCCCACCATTTTGTTGACCCTTATCAGTGGAAATAGAGCAAGGCTCGGCTTCACCTGCCGATGTCATCATCACCTTTTAAGATGTGCTTTTTATACTCGAAAGAGCGGTTTTCTACATCAAATACTTCCTACAACTGTCAACTTTAGTTTTCAACGAGTCATATTTTGACAATAGTAACAAGTGGAACCACCCATTGAACAAATGGCAGAAGGCCAGTCAGCTTTCCGAAACCGACTTGAAACCATCTTCTTTCCTGGCGCATCTATCGATAACCCACACCTTAACTTTAACTTCACCCAAATGCATGGATGAGCATGCATAACGTGTAATAAATAACAAGAAAAAACTGAGGACGTCACGGAGAAAAAAGGACCATCATCAACTTTCTCCTATTTGTTCGGATTCCAGCCAACAAGCTTCCTCCTTCTCCCTTTTCTGCTGCCGGCTCCCCTAGCTCTTGCTACATTCGAGAAGATAATTAATTCTCGAACATTGCGACATTTAGGGCCTAGAGGCCAGACCCCGCCGCAGAGGAACGATCTTCGACATAGAGAGAGCTACGCTTCCAACCCCCGGAGGCAGATAAGGAGGACCCTTGTTAAGAACTGTTGGACGCAAGGCCGGATGATGAATTCACATAGAATAAAAGATTATCTCTCTTATTTAATATGTAATTGGAAATAACTTTACTTAGGACAGTTAGGCTTCTTCGATAATGTCAACAACGGCCCATCTCGTTCCGGCTGTCGCATCAAACTAAGGAAGGGTCTGATAAAAATTAATAAGCGAAAAAGACTGGTAAAAAAGTTACATAATAATATTAATACATATTAATTAAGGGTGGCTCTACTGGGTAGACTGGTCTCTGGGACGACGCGGATCCTGTTCGGATGCTATCCGATGGCGCGGCTGTTTACTGACTGGCAGATCTGCTGCTGGCTGAGACATGTCCAGATCCTGGTGCGTCCGTCAAAGCTGGGGAGCAGACATCCGATGGGCGCAGTCCTCGCTATGTTTGAAAGATCAGGAAACTGAACGACGCCGCCTTCCGGTCATGTTCTTCAGCCAACTAGTTGGGACCCCTAGCTCTTGCTAGCCAGAAATCTTCCGCTAGTCAACGGTGTGCCTGATTCAAACTCCAGATTAAGCTCTTGAGACAGTGGACTCACCCTACAGCTGATGCGAGATGAGAGGGTGGAGAACGTAGACTAGGGGACCACAGTCCGATATTCCGTAATAACAACTCAGCCAACTAATTGTAGTGAACTTCTTGAGTACCTGAATACACTTGTAACTTACTATTCTGTTCTACTCACGCGCTTTCTAACGGAGATGAAAAGTTGTACTCCTAAACGGATATGATTATAACTTTCGGATCGGATTTTAGCAGCAGCCAAGTGTATATCTTTACTATTTTAGGATGATTGACATTTTAAGATGAAGGACTTAAGAAGATAATGTAGTTCTTTTCTTTTTCGATCCGAATTAGGTGAGGGGTTCGTCGCTATTACAGATTAATATATAAATCATGAAAGAGATGAAGTTTTGCAAATTATTTAAATCAATCAATCAATTAACCAATTCGATCAATTAATGAATCAAACGATTAGACCATTAGTCAATCAATAAATCAATTCAATCAATCAATAATCCATGAAGCATTAAGTGACGCACAATTAGCATTATCGTGAAACTTAATTTATTCTCTTTGGTTCGTTCACACCCAAAAGCTTATTTACGGTTGGTTATATCCGATTTTAAATTATTATACTGATAGATCGTCATAGTCTTTTAGCATATTTCAGCATATTTAGATATTTATTTTTTAAACCGAGCAACTATCCCAATCTTATCTTGATTGATTTTCATTTTAAATAGATCTTAATTCTTCATTTTTTTTAACAATGTCATCAACAAACATTATACCATGTGAAAACCCTCAATTTTCAAGATCTAATTCTATGTGTGATAGTTTGTCATCAAATTCGTTATCTTCATCTCCGATTCCTCTTGTTGACGAAGAAAATCAAATTGGTGTTGAAAAGTTTGACGATGACGACTTGGACGCTCATTCTGCCGCAGCTGCTGTTGGTCCTGCTGCTATTGCTAATGCTGTTGAGTCGTCTACTGAAAAATCTGCTGCTCCTATCAATTCAAATGCACCTCCTAGTGATCCTAACTGTGTTCGCTGGGATGGTATTGATGATAAAGAAAATGTTCGAACAATGTCAGCATTCAGAAAATGGTTTATTTGTTTAACTTTAGCCTCAGGTGCTCTATGTTTGACTGCTCTTAGTTCTGCATGGGGTGAAGCAAATAAGTTAATCGTGGAGGATTATCATGTCAGCTTAGAAGTTGGCGATCTAGGTCTTTCTTTATATTTAGTTGGTTTGTCCTGTGGCCCACTCATATGTGCTCCGTTATCTGAGTTTTATGGCCGTCAGCCTGTTTATGTGGGTGGATTAATTATTTTTTTCGCTTTTCAATTCATGACTGCTTTTCCAAATAATATTTGGTGTGCAATCGTTGGCAGACTTTTAACAAGCTTGGGTGGAAGCGTATTTATGTCCAATGTACCTGGTACATTTGCTGATTTGTTTGAAAAGACTAAATTAGGTTTGCCTATGACTGTTTTCACGTTCAGTGCATTTATGGGTCCATCAGTCGGTCCAATTGTGTCAGGATTCGTCGTGGAGAATGCTGGTTATAGATGGGTGTTCTATGTTTTTATAATTTGGAGTTTTGTTCTTTTATTAGTGCTCATTGCATTCATTCCTGAAACTTATACTCCTATTTTACTTATGAGAAAAGCAAGAAGATTAAGAAAGGAAACTGGTAATGAAGAGATTTATGCTCCATTTGAAAAAGTTGACAAGAATATTTTAAGGTCTTTTAAAGTTACTTTAAGTAGACCTGTTCAATTACTTTGTAGTGAGCCAGTTTTATTAATTCTCTGCTTTTACACAGGATTTTTACTTTCTATTATTTATTTATTTTTTGTTGCTTTCCCGGTTGTATTTGAAAACGTCTACCATTTTAAAATTCAATGGGTTGGTCTTTCATTTACAGGAATAACTCTTGGTATGGGTCTTGCTGGTGCTACATTCCCATATTGGCATCGACTTCATCAAAAAGCGATTGCAAATAATAATGGCGTTATGGTACCTGAATTTAGGTTACCTCAAATGTGTGTTGGAGCTATCATTACACCTATTGGTTTATTCATGTTTGCTTGGACAATTTATTCTAGTGTCCATTGGATGGTTCCTATTGTTGCCAGTGGAATTTTCGGTGTTGGTTGTTATTTCACTTTCAACAGTATTTTGACTTATACTGTTGAGGCTTATCGTCCATATGCTGCCAGTGCTACTGCTTGTAATGTATTTGTTCGATGTATGATTGGTGCTTCTTCACCATTATATGGAGTTCAGATGCTTAATAAAATGGATTATCATTGGGCCATTTCATTACTTGGATTTATTTCTATCTTGCTCTGCCCATCTGCTTTTATCTTCCTTAAGTATGGTAAGAGTTTGAGAATGAGAAGCAAGTATGCTTTACATTAAAAAAAAAAAAAAAAAAAAAAACATTATATAGAGAGAGCATAAACAACGGCATTTAAAAGTATTTTTAACAATACTAAATCATTAATCATTAATTACATTTTGCATATTTTCATATTATAGATATTTCTAGCATTATTTGATATAATATATCATTATTATTATTAATTATTCGACTGGACTTCGCATCAGACCGCCTAGCTATCGCTACGCTATATATTATCCTTCCATCCCGGACAAACTTGTTATGTCTATGGCGGCTGGCACTTTGCCTAGACTCGCGTCCTCCCAGGCCTCTCTCGCTCTCGCTTCGCTGCATATTTAGGCACCAGAATTTCGGCATTCTCAGAAAAGCTAAATAGAGTGTAGTGAATAGAGTATAGTGTCAATGCACATAATAAATACTTTCATTCTTTTATATACATGAGCAAAAATAATAATAGCAATAAATAAAATAGATATCTTCACTTCTCCTTCTCCTTTTCCTTTTCCTGCTTCCTTTTATCTTTAGGTTTCCAATGACATAACTCCTGTAAGGTGGTCGCAAGCTTTTTTTCAGAAGGAGGCTTGTCAATCACTCTTGAGAACAATTTCTTGCCAGCTTCTTTAGCCTCTTTGCCAAGACTAGTAATTACAACTATTGGAGTATCCGCATTTGGGTTTACTGTTGAATGAATAAGTTTTGAGATATCAGCAGCCGACGTTTTTCCAATCTTATACTCAACAAAAATTACATCAAAAGTAACATCCCCTGTAGCACGACGCATAGCCTCCTCACCATTAGCTACACTAACAACACGACATCCTAAATTCACCAATATCTTTTCGGTACTATACCTCCAAACTGGATTTCCATCACAAACAAGAATATCCAGAACTCTTGGCGATGGTTCAGATAACGCGAAACTAGATAATCGTCGTGACATTTGACGTCTCTTTTGTACTCGCAAAAGAGCTGCACCACGAGAATCTTCATTATCAGAGCTACTAGGAGACAGATCAAATACTTGGTGGTACCGGTGACCACTACTAGTAGATTGTTTACGGAACTGTTCACCTAGTTCAGGACTTGATTCCATATTAGATAATCGTCGCCCGAAAGATGAACTTTGCCGTTTATTGCGGGGAGACCCTGAAGCAATCATTTCTGATTCCGATTTCCCCAGTGAGGGAATTGACAAATGCAGTTCCTGGGGTAACCGTCGAATAATGTCGTTGTCGTCGAAAACATCTTCATCACGAGAGGAAGGTGCAAATGGTAGAGTTGCAATAGAAGCTGAGCCAGGTGTAGAACCTGAGCCGGAGCCTGAACCCGAGCCAGGAATTGCAATACCACCACTATCATAGACGGACCCAGACACAGGAGACATTATTGAAGTACTAGCAGCACCAACTGGAGAACACCATACGGGCGATAAAATCTTACTTGAAATTGTCGATGTTGGCGACCCTATGAATTGACTCCCAGAAACTGACACCCCTCTTTGTCGGCCACTCTCTAGTGTCTCACTCTTAATCTTCGAAATAACCTCTTGGTTGGCCTTCTCCAGGACAGGTAAGTTCTTAAACGAAAACGGTCCAAAATCATCACCAGCCGCCGGCTCACTCAGTCTTCGAATTCTAGAAGAATCATGAACATGAGGTGGTATATGCAAAGGAAAGAACTTTGGTCGGACTTCTTTCTTCAATCCTCCAGATAATGGCGAAGTCCCCGTCATTTTGGATGATGTCGATGATGATCCTTGGTTATTATTGTAGTCACTACTATCACTCTCTGCCCCTCTCTCTTCGTCTGCCGCTAAGGCAATTTCTTCGGCAAATTCTTGCATAACTGCACCACGAGAATCAAAATAATCGGTACTTTCAGGATTCTCCACTATAGGGATGAAAGATGCGCTTTCATCATATAGGTGATCCCATTTAGTATTTGCATTGAAAAAAGGATGTTTTTGAATCTCTTCAACTCCACTTGCACCCAATCGACTTGCTTGATCAATAATAAGTAACTTATTGATCAGATCTTTCGCATTCTCAGAAAAGATTGAAATACCTTCTTCTTCCGGCCACTGGATATTTCGTCCCAAGATATTTCGGAACACCTTTTCTGGAGTATCAGCGTGGAATGGAGGATAACCAGATAAGAATTCAAAAAGGATACAGCCAACTGACCACCAATCACTCATTTCATCCTGGCCCAAACCAGAAATCGTTTCAGGAGAAAGGTAGTCTGGAGTGCCTACAAATCGCCGACTAGTGGTATCGTTTGGATCAAATAACACCACACGAGGAGTCGATCCAGATGAAGAATGAGTTCGTGATGTGTCATTACCAGTAACAGCCGCGGAATTTACATTGGCAATAATAGGCGTCATAGACAAACCGGACGTAGAAGGAGCAGTAGCAACAGGACCAATACTTGCAGCTGAAATGGTACTAGTCGTACTGGCGGTCAGACTTCCACCACTACTGCTGCCACCAGCAGCATTGGTCATGTCAACAATTCCAGCTGCTGCTGCTGCTGCAAGATGTTCCCGCATCGTATCACTACCAGAAGATTCGGTCCTACTTGTCTTGCGTTCGAATACAGATGATGACGAAGACGATGATTTACCTAGATTGAAATATCCAGGCACCAAACTAATGCTCGGATCATGGAGACCACCAGTCATATTAAATATACTATTCGACCTACTAATCAACGAAGCTATTTCTGCTGGGCTATCAATATTGGACGACGACGGGCTACTAGACCCTCCTCCTGCCTTCATTCTTGTATGTCTCCCAGCAGCACCCATTCTTGATAATCCAAAATCAGACAACTTCAAATGACCTCGACTATCAATCAATAGGTTATCAGGTTTTAAATCACGATGGACAATACCTCGCTGATGTAAGTTTCCAACTATAACTACTACTTCGGCAATATACCTCTTAGCCCACTCTTCAGGTAGACCACCTATAACCTTCATTAAAGCAGCACAATCACCCCCATTTAAATACTCCATAACCAGAAACAAATAATCACGACTCTGGAAAGTAGCAAACAGTTTAGCTACATATGGACTATCAGCTTGAGACATCATAATAGCACGTTCGGCCTTAACATTCATCACCTGATTTTTCGCAATCATGTCTGCTTTTTTCAATACTTTGATAGCGAAATATTCTCCCGTTAATCGTTTCTTAGCAAGATAGACACTACCAAAAGCTCCTTTGGAAATTGGGCTAACAAATTCATAATCTCTGATACTTGGTTGAGTAGGTTTAGTTATTGGTACAGTAGAAGTCAGAAGAGGAGAAACTGGCGCCCTAGAAAAATCACTTGCATTTGACGACTGACGGTGAGGATGTCTTTCCATATCGCGAGGAAACATCAATGGAGACGTTCCTGGGGTTGATGGTGAGTTTGACCCTATTGCGACTCCTATAGAAGAAACACTGCCACCACCACCAGAAGCATCACGCGAAGAAGTTAGAGGTCCTCTGGGTCTTTGTGGGCCACTGACATTGGTCAAAGGTGAACTATAAGACCGAGGCAATCCAACACTACTCATACTTTTCCTTGATCTTAATTTAATCGTCCCAACGCTACCATAAGTATGACCAACTTCACCGCCTCCACCACCAGCACCACTTCCGCTACTACCACTACCAGAATTATTGAGATCAAAATCAGTAATAGCAATTTCCTCCTGATTTTCACTATCTGTAGATCCACTGCCACTGGTTCTTGGCCTGACTAATCTAGCCAATGTCGGCGAAGAAAATGAAGACTGTCCTATAGATGATGATTGTAAATTCGGGCTAATTGCACTTGGCAGTCGAGAAGAGGCAGATGAGTTAGGTGGGGTAGTAGTCTTAATACTGAGAAGAAATTTAGGAGTTAAAGAAGAGCTGGCATTGTTTGTCTCACCGGCCGCAGGCGACATTTCTTTCCTATATATTATTCCACTTGAAGATGACAAATCGACCGACGACGAGTTACTACTACTGTCGTTATCTTCTAAACTGAGTTTCTGCATCTGAAGCATTGATGACGGTTGAGATGGTAACTGATAGGGTGAGATAGCGTCTCTATTCAATCTAGGGGGGGTTTCTTGTCCAGAACTAGGCAAAGCATCGGTTTGCAGATATAAATCTGAAAACAAATTGAAGTGGTCCGATGAAGCTACCTTAGGAGCAGGATCAGATTCTTGAACATCATTGTCATCATTATCATCATTATCATCATTATCATCATTATCATCATTATCATCATTATCATCATTATCATCATTATCATCATTATCATCAGCAATCGAATCATTATAATCCTGTTCTTTATCAACTCTGTCCAAAGTTTCCTGAATAACATTCTGTACTTGAGATTCAATTTCTCTACGAATCTTTTCGGAATAAAGTAAGGTATTGCCCATTCTTAAAGCAGCAGCCACTTTGGTTCTAGCAAACCGTTCTGTATCGCTACACAGCAATGCTAACCCAGAATCTTCAATAGTCGATGAAGGCATCCAATCCAACACTTGATGAATTCTCATCTCACTATGAGGAGAATGCACATGGATACCATCCATGTTATCACCAGTGAAAGCGATTTCCGGTGTACCAATTTGCAACGCCATATCGCAAAGTTCTTGCAATAACTCCATTATTCGTAAAGGAGACCTTTTCCCCAATAGAGGTGGAGGAGCGGGTGTACCAATAGAAGATATTGATAATTGACTGGGTTTCTGTAGCGCTCTTCTATTAGCGAATCCGGAAGAGAGGGGAGATGACGCTAAGCGAGGGGATAGCGGGGTTGGAGCAATAGGAACAGCATCGCCACTACCAGTAAGGCTAGCATCTGAAGTGGCTGCTGAGAAAGGAGGAATAGGTAATTGTAAAGTAAATCCTCGGTATTCCAACGATGGTAAATTGGTGTTTATAGGAGATTGACCTCCAGTTAACGATGAAGTAGAAAATGAAGAAGCAGATCCTGCCGGTGATAAAGGCGGATCGGAAAGATGATAGTTCATTAGTCGAGCGTCGAAAGCTGCTAATAATCCAGTAATTGTTGATCGTTGATCAAGTAAAGCTTCATGAGCCAATTCGAGCTCACTAGCCGCTTTATGCTCAACCATACATAGCTCCGAATGTCTTTCAAACCACCAAGTGGTAAAATGTCTTTCACATATCCTACATAAAACTAACGGAGGAGCAGGTATAGAATCTGACCCTTCTAGTACAGATCGAGTCAAGCTTGTCAAGTAATCGACTAATACATCAGTTCCGAATCCTAAAGTTTCCACCAATCCTGGAGGCAGGTCTATGCTAAACTGCTTTGGTGCCACGTATGGTTTTAATATCCACATTGTCTAACGTTAGAAATGAACATTAAAAAAAAAAAAAAAAAAAGCATCCGTACTTCTGTCTCCTTATCTTCTAATAGTTGAGCCATTTCAGACCACAAAACTCTAGGAACAAGCAAAGAACTAGACATCCAGAGACAGACGTAGGACCCGTGAAAATTTTAATGTACTTCGCACTTACATATGATGGTTTCCCTCCATGCTTGATTAAGATTCCTTGACCTTCTAATTCAAGTAAAAGTTCCGAATCGAAATCGTCAAGAGATATGCTTGGAGTAATCGACTTCATATCTATATCATTGTCCGAATAATGGTCATGGTGATGAGATTCTCTATTTATGGCGGTAAGGCGATAGTTTTCATCTTCGTCATATTCGTCCATATGATCAAAGTCATCAGGATCAGTATCAGCATCGGCAAAGTTGCCAAGATCATCATCATCATCATCGTTATGATCATCAGCAACATTGGGAATCAATTTTCTGCGCGAACTTCGATGACTAGAATGACTCAATATTCTACTTGATCGATTTAGCCGTTGACTTGTATGACTTGATCGTTTGTTGGAATTTGTGGAGCGAGGACTTGTATCAGAAAGATTACTATTACTATTACTGCTACTATCATTATCAACTGGCTCGATATCATTATCGCTAAGATATTGCTGTGGTTTTTTACTCAAAGTTCCCATACGAACAACAAATCTAACACGATAACTAACATCTTTCAGTTTCATGATTTCTGTAGCTTTTGAAAAAATATTGCGATCATTTTCATCACCTAGAATTATTCTCGAAATTGGTCTTCGCAAAACTTTTTTTGAAGGTATTCTAGAAATAGTTAGTAATGTTCACGTCAGGAGTCTACTAGAGGAAAGTAAAAATATTAACTTACCCGACTATATCATCCCAACAGGTACTAAGATAACGGACGATGCCATCCATTGTAAGTTCCATGATAATAACATCCGAATCACTTGTTGCAGTTCGGAGATCATCATTTTCTTTCTGAAGAATATGAGCATCATCAGAACTATGATCATGAAGATCACTTTGTTGTTGTTGTTTGTCATCTCCTTCTTCAGGTGAAGATATAATCATATTTTTATCATCAATATTTAAACGGGATAGTTCATCTGAAGATGAAGGTGATTGAAGGTAAGGTAGTTGATTATGCCGCGTAGGACTACTTGAAGGGATCATCGATCTATTTAATGAACTACCATCATTCCAATTAACAGATGGAGTTGAATTAGGAGATTGACCTTGATCATGATCTTGATCATTAACAGTTGGAGTTGAATTAGGAGGTTGATCATGATCATGATCGTGACGATGAGGGTGATGCCGATGTTCAGTATGCGGATGAGGTTCATGCTGACGATGCCGTTGATGTTCACTAAGTTCACGATGCCGTTGATGTTCATTATGTTCACGATGCTGATAAGGATTATGTGACATCGAGTTATCGAATTCCAACGATGACGATGATGAGCCGCTAGAACCGGTTGTTTCAGCAGCCGATTTAATTTGGCTCATCTTGAGATTATGATGTTACAAAATAAATAAATAAAAATAATGATGAGTCGGATCTTAAGACATGTGGAAGAAATGAAATTGAAAAGTTGAACTGGAAAATAAGTTAGAATAGAGTAATGACACGATCTTAAACTGAACAGCTCAAAGACGCGTGTTGACAACTTACTTAAACAATATACAAGTCACTGACCCCTAATCTTACAAAACACGCGATGCAGTCAAATTTCACAAAACATGCAACACGACTATATTACAATGAGCAGTCAGTGTTGTAGTGATGTTGTAGTAGATGATAAAAGATAAAGATGAAATTAAAGAATAAAGATAATCAAGATCTATGAGGAAGATAACATAAGATCACAACAATGATATTATTACCTATGTTAATAATCTTCCTCTGTTCTGTCAAATAAAAGATAACACTTAATATCCTTCTTTATCAGGTTGACTTCTGAGTTCTCACTGAGTTCTCACTCAGTTCTCACTGTCACTCTCGGTTCTCTCAATGTTGGCAAATCTATTGACTTCTCCTTATTCTTGTACTTCTGAATTCACTCTCTATTTCAGTCTTTGAATTTACTCTCTGAATTTACTCTCTGAATTTACTCTCTGAATTTACTCTCTGAATTTACTCTCTGAATTTACTCTCTGAATTTACTCTCTGAATTTACTCTCTGAATTTACTCGCTTATTATCTCTTCTCTTTAATCCCTTATCCTTCCCCTTTGATGGCCGATCAATAGAACAAAATGATGCAACTGAATCAAACAACCTCAACGACTCAAACTGAAAGATTCCTGTAATATAAATAATAAAAAGTTATAAATTGATTGAGGAAGATCTGATGCTGTACAGTAAATATATTTGGTATAGTACATGTATAGAGTACATCAATTAGTGCAGCACGTAGTTACTAACGTTACTAAGTTTCGGTGTGCGGTAGTTAAGTAGTACCGCGTCGCCGCAACAACTTAACGTTAAGTTAACTGTTAACTGTTATATGTAAAGTTACAGGCAGACGGACAGGCAGATAGATAACAAGCCGCAAATTAAGCACAGTAAGTTTAAGAGATACACAGAGAACAAATATAGATAGTCAAATCAATAAGATATCATTTTTTCAAGGATATTTTTCTAAACTAAAAGACCAGTTCTAAACAACTTACCATAGACTGGTTAAAAAGTAATTGTGACATGTACTTACAGCGAAGCAAGAGTTGTGGTAAGTTAACATTAACCCGTTAATTCCTGATGCATTGATGCGTAGATGTAAGTTAAAACTTAGTTAGTTAACGGTTAACTGTTACCTATAACATGGTGAGCTCCCTTTCCCGTAGTTCTATTTGCACGATTTTAAAAACAAATTTTTATGCACCTCGCTTAAGCAATATGTTTCATTTGACGGCATTCATTGAGGGCAAGATTACGTTGGAAATTATTCTCTTCTTCAGTCTTAGCTCGCTGAAGACGCTCCTCGATGGATGAATCATACGAGGCTCTATGAGCAGCTCGAATTGGAGACCAACTCTCGTTGGCAGTTCTTGTTAATTAATGTCAAGAGGCTACCTGAAACTATATGAAAGCTATTTAGGAGTTGCAAGGGTTCTTAAGCTGGATTCTCCTAGAAATCGCGATTTAAAAATATGCATAAGAACGGAGTTGAAGGAGTTGATCTCCGTTGCATAAACAATTCAAATGGAACTACGGGAAAGGGAGCTCACCATGTTAACTGTACTTTACACATGCTTCGTGGTATGCAGAGTTATTTTACAAGGTTTAAGTTATAAGTTAAGAGACTAGTAACTTGTGTTAGTAGTAGGACACTCGTGTACAAAGTAATTGATCAAATAATTAGTTAATTAACTGGTTACTGTGTCAGCCGTCGGAGATACAACAAAGGACCAACTGGCAGTGCCACAATCGTTGCAGGCACAAAGGTTTCAGAAGTGTATAACAAAGAGAAACTTGTTAGATAGAGAGAAGGGGACAGGTACAAATAATCTCGTTCGGGGACAGAGCAGGCAGGCAGGCATCTTATAAAAAATTCTGTCAATCAAATCATAATTATTTATTGTTAACATGTTACTCAACGGTTTTAATGTAACTCACAGTTAACTGTTAACTTAACTTAACGGTAACAGTACATAAAACCAGTTGATATGATTATATTCTTTGCATCAACTTATTCGAACAAGCATATTACTTAATTTGTGAAAATATTTAATTACATATTACATGTACTAGATTATTGTGGATTAAACGCGTTCAGTCAAAAACTTAACGTTTGTAAATATATAACCTAAAGGTATTTTTAAGATACTCCAACGCGTTCAGAGAAGTTTTTGGACACTGAAAATAGAGTCAAGTTAGGCCGGCCAACTAGCAAAGCTGACGACGGTAACGTTACCCGTCTAAGTTAGGATGAGATAACAATACTTTACAAGTTTTAGTAGCTAACCCAAAACAGTACTATATAAACCAAACTCCTCTTAATATTTGACTTTTGATCCTGCAGTTCTGACCCTTCAGATATAAGTTATAACTGTTACACAGTTTCCATATCCCATACAATGTAGCGAGTCATCAGATTGAAAAAAGCCGCACACACGGCAGAACGTACGTACGTTCGTAGGTACGCCAAATTAACACCCTCCTTCCAGAAGGAACGTTAATTATTATCAAATTATTAATAATTAACGACGACGTACGTACCTTTATACCTTTAACGTTACTAGTTTTAAGCCAACGGTTTTTGGCATAGTCCACTGCCGGTCGCAGCCGGAGCTAATATAACAACAAAAAATGGATAAGATAGGCGATTATACTTGTTATGGCTAGATTCCAATAGAACTCAACAAATGAAATAATTGACTTAACGAACGTTAGAACCTAAACTATGAACAAAACGAGGTGCCCCTGGTGCCACTGTGGTGCGTAACCTGAAACCTCCTGTGCTGAAATCACTAGTACGCACAGTCGTTCTCTCATTCATTTTCCCATGCTCATCCTTTTTTTTTTGTACATTATGTACTGCTAAAAGCCATGGAATAAGCTTAAACCCAAGATAAGCTAGGTTAATTGATATAGCTCTAGCTAGCTAACGTAAATATGTTTTCAGGGGTTGACCTAGTTCCTAGCTATTCCCCATCTAATTCACTAAACTTCCCCGCTTCCGCCGCTTGCCGCTTGCCATATGTCATCACAAGCGTATTAAAGTTAACAATCGCACCCCTCTCCAGCGGCTGGGGGCCTGGGCGGGCCACATCGCTCGAGCTAAGTACCCACCGACTACGCTAACATCCATAAGTGTATGCAACACATGTAGTTCAAAACAACCCAATCAACCGGAATGTATAGTACAGTACGTACATACAGCACGTTCTTTTAAATTCTAGAATCTATAGCTATGGTCTAGGGCACACCCCACAAAAATTCTGTGCGATGGGACCACCACCAAAGCGACCAAAGTACAGCTATTGAAGAGAAATAGATAGATACATTCTGTAGTCTATCGGGCCTTATCTTTCTCAGGTACCGATCGAGAGGTAATATTTGAGACACTGATTTCTATGTCATTCTCACTTATTGAGACAAAATAAACATTACTTTTATTTCGAACGCTTAAAATTAATTGAAGTAAGTGGAGAAAGGGAGAGAGAGAAAAAAAAAGGGACAGAAGGAAAACAGAGTTAACTAAATTACGATACATACTTAGTCAAATATTAATCTGCATGTTTCTGTATTAAATAGGAAATTCCTTTCTATCAAAATCACCATTAACAGGTTTTACTACATGCGCATGTGACCACACGAAACTAACTGTTAACGTTAGCTCTCTAACCAGGCCGGGCGCGCTGCGTGAAGATAACAAAAAAAAAAAGTGCTGCACATTTTGGTAACTTAACGGTTAAGGTTATGCAAATATATACATCCACCAATGCTTTGATTGTAGTAAGAAACTATACCTATGACTAACAATTAACTCGGGAATTTAATTGATATCACGACTGCTTGCTTATAATTTATATCCTTCTGTCGGGAAAGAGAATACGACAGGGATGATACTCGTGAGGGAAAATAGGACGTTGAAAATGGATCTGACGAATGGAAGATGAAATAAATAGTGTATAAAGATGGAGGGGCATTGGGCATTGATACATCACCTGGCTGCCGAGGCAGAGCTCCAGACTTTACCTCTCGCTTGCCCAAAACAACAAAGAGATCTGGGACGTGCGTATCCCCAGCAGCCGGAGCCAAATAGGTTCCACGGGTGCCTGCAGTTGGACAACAAACAACTTAACTCTGAGCATTTATACTAAACCCCTTCCCAAGCCTAATGGCTTAATGGGAGGTAACTTAGGTAAGTCTTCTTCTTTTAGCTAGGAAATTCAGGGGGTGGAGGTGACTCTCTCGAGCTACACGAATGACGACGATGAACACCTTTCTGTTGCTTGATCAATCAGAATAACGAAACAAACTCGTTCACACGTATTTGCTGTGTTTATCAAGTGTTATAAACACCTGGCCCGGTAAGAGAATAAAACGTGGCCTCGTCGGCCGTCTGAGAGCGGAATTTACTTTTAGCCGATCGTTTTGGGCTTTCAACTACATCTGCTGACTTCAACCAATTATTTAATTATTAAGTTACATTTAGCTGCTGCTGACTGTTTTATGCTGGTTAATATTAAAAAAGATGCAGGGTGAAGTCAACTTAATCTGCACGTTTGATTCTCGACTTCCGGCGAGTTGCCCTTATCTTCGCCGGGCTGAAACACCGCCCTAAACCCTGTTTCTGGTTCCAAACAGGGTTCCAATCGTACGGTGAAGACTTGCATGTCTTACTCTGACAGTCTGCCTCCGACTGTGCTATGGACCCCCCTGGCTAGAGCTTATTGCCTCCCGCCTAGACCCCAATGATATCTGCTATAGTTTCTCCCGTAGCAAGACGCTGCAGGCAAAACATTGAAAACAGGGCCGGATGGGGTATTTCCTACAATCCTGTGACTGGGAATCAGGAACCAAGCCCCAGGTCACTGAATCGACAGAAAACCCCAACCGTTGGAGTCATACTTAACATATATTATATATTTTATATATTTTATATTGTAATATAATCAATCCTTTGGGATCTGGCTATTTACAACTTAGCAGATTGCCTTTTTGCAAGCCATGCCTCTACATCCTTGGAATCACGTTCAACCCAAGCAAGTCGTGAAACAAACCGATCTCGTGATACATTAATGGACTTATCATAACCCTTCGTATCCTTAGATTTGAAAAATTCATCAAAATCAGCAAGTTGCTCCTTTGTACCAAGACTTCCAGAACTAATAGAGATAATATAACCTAACATATTCAAACTAGGAGGGAACTTTTCATGAATCTCTTCCCAGTTATCTTTCAACCAATTCCAAAGAAGCTTGATACCTTCAACATCGTGAGTGAATCCGACAAGAATACGGTAGATATCTTGGTTTCGAACAGTACCATCCAAAGCAAGTTTAATACCATTCGCTTTAATGGCAGGATTCTTGCTACGACCAATAGAGGAAATAGCAGCTAATCCATCAACTGAACTCTTTGGTGATTTATAAACATCAATAAGTCGCTGCCAAGTCTCTTCATCACCATATTTACCAGCAGCTCCAAATACAGCAGATTTAATATTAGGATGAATAGCCTTTTCATCACCATCAGCATATTTCTTGAAAAGAGAAATGGCTTCTTGAACGAATTCTTCATCTTCTGTAGCGACGGCATTAGCAAATAAATTACCCTTAAGTTGTTGTTGAAGAAGATTTTCATCAGGAGAGAAAGTCCATCCAAGTTCTTTAGCTTTAGGAACGACTAATTCACGTTGGAAACTCTTAAGACCATCTTTAATAGCTTCAGGTTCAAAAATCCAAGTACCCCGAACATTATTTAATCTCTGAAGAATCTGACTCCATACATTGGGCTCTTTTTCATTTTTCCAGAGAGAAATCAAATCTAACAAACTAGAAGTTTTCTGATATCCACTAGTACTAAGAGAAGCAGAATCAGCAATAAGACCAACTCTATCTTCAACAGAAAGATGACCATCTGCACCAGCTTGACTAAGTTTAATTACTCGAGAAGGAGGATATAGAACTCTATAAACACCAGCTTGATCAGCATTAAGCTTATAGAAATCATCCCCATCTGAGGTATAGTTAGATAAATCAACAGTAGTTTCTCTAGAATCAAACTTAATCTCTTGTACTTGACCGGATTTAGTTCTCAAACTTAAAGATAATGGATAAATAGTTTGATCTTCTTCAGGTTTAACATCACCAGTAGTCAAGAAACGATTTTGACGAACATGAATTAGTTTAGATTCTTCTTGTTCATTAACAGTTAAAACTGGATATCCAACTTTTGAAGTCCAAGTATCCATAACACTGACAATATCTTTACCGGATTCTTCACTAAGTGCTTTCCATAAATCACTTGTTTCAGTATTACCGTATTGATGCTTCTTCAAATATCTGCTAATACCTTTAATGAAAGTTTCTTCACCAAGAAAATTAGAAGCCATCTTAACAATACATGAACCTTTAGAATATGAAATAGCATCAAAAATTTGATTGACTTCATCAGCACGTTTTACAGGAACTTCAACAGGATGACTTGATCTTAAACCATCAAGACTTAAACAAGATTGAAGGTTATCACCAACATAAGTTTCCCAAACTTTCCAATTAGGATAGAAATTATTACATGAATACCAAGACATCCAAGTAGCAAATCCTTCATTTAGCCACAACCCATCCCACCAATCCATAGTTACAAGATTACCAAACCATTGATGAGCCAATTCATGTTGAACAACTTCAGCAACACGCTGCTTAGTATTAGCATTATCATTTTCTTCATCGAATAAAATATCAACTACTCTATAAGTAACTAATCCCCAATTTTCCATAGCCCCAGCACTGAAATCATGAATAGCAACCATATCCATCTTAGGTAAAGGATAAGGAACATCGAATTTCTTTTCGAAGAATTCCAAAGTTTTACCTCCTAATTCTGCGGAGAATTTTCCACGTTGTTCCAATCCTGGTGTAGCATAAACCCGGACAGGGACTCTGAAACCGGTATATTCTACATAACTAAGTTCACCTACAATGAAAGCAACAAGATAAGTAGACATAATTGGCGTAGTATTAAATGAAGTAGCTTTTCTTTTACCATCATCAAGAATCTTCTCTTCTTTAACATCCATATTTGATAAAGCGGTTAACTCTTTATCAGTAATCAAAGTAATATCAAAAGTAGCTTTAAGAGCTGGTTCATCAAATGATGGGAAAGCTCTTCGACAATCTGTTGCTTCCATTTGTGTGGTAGCAACAACTCTTTTTTTACCATTTTCATCAGTGTGAATACTTCGATAGAATCCTGCCAATTTATCATTAAGTTGACCAGTGAATCCTATTTTAAGAACTGGTTTAGAATTAGCTCTCAATTCTTCGTCAAAATCGAATGTCACAGTTTGAGCATCTTTATTATGAGTGGTTTGAATAGCTTCTAGAGTTTTTGTGTCACCCTTTTCGTCACTAGAAAGAAGAGAGATTGAATGTAATTCCAAATCAAGAACATTCACACTAACACTTTTAGTAGATTTCTGAACATCCAGCCTGTGAAGGTTAGTACAATAAATCTTCCATCTTGCCTCCCCTGTGTGCCTCCGGCGGCTGGGGCTTAGCCCCAGACCCCTAGCTCTCGCTTCGCTCGAGATCTGGGTAGCATGCAACTAGTAAATAAATTCAAAACATTCTCATATCTCGAGTGTCGTACATACTCAATTTCAACAGTTCCAGTAAAAGTGAACTTTTCAAGATCAGGCTCCAAACTCACTCTATAATGAATAGGTTTGACATCAGTAGGCAAAGTCTGACGACCAGCGGCTGCAGTATTAACAGTAGATGAAGTAACAGTAGAACACATATCGTCGTTGTTTAATACTAGTGAATGACGCGCACAGGAACAAGATCTGGAAAAAACAATTGGTTGATATGGTCGTTTATATAGAGAAGAAGATGCTGCGGACTTTTTATTGCTGGATGTCAAAGTTGAGAATGTGGAGAGAGAGGCAATTTCTGATCGGCAAGGCTGTATATTATTCCAACGGCACGGCACCACTACGGCCAATAATAGGCTATTACCCGTAGTACTTCTATTATAGGAGGGGAAGAAGGTAGTGGTTGTTCGACCAGTCAATAATCTCCCTGGTGGATTAATTTTAATCATTCCAGAGAAGATATATGTGCAGATCTGAATAATAAGGTATTTACAGACTGCAATGAGTCTTCTTTGTTTGAGAGATAGATAAACAGTTAAAAGATAACTAAGAGATGCTTTTGTTCGGGGAGCATTAGTTGAAAATTTTTGAAATTTTTGTGTGTATCACGTGATTTTGATATGTGATGCGCGTTTATAAGCATACATAGCCTGGATCGACTGATTATCCCCCAGAGGTTGAGAACTGAATCAATTGAGACAATGAGTTCAAAGAAGATATCACCATGGTAGTAGAGTTTAGTTTTATTAGGCACGACTTATCGAGATGATGGTCAATAATTTATTAAGCCTCCATTCAATAGTTACTTTTTTTTTCTGCTAACTACAATATAACAACATGATATATACTAATTCCGGGAGATATAGACCAAACGTAGCCTGCTCAATTGGAAAGCGGAAAAGAGAAAGCGGGGGAAGATTATTCAAAACCTGGGTTTCATTAAACCCACCACTGCATACAAACTATTCGGAGAATGTAGGAGTTTGATAGATTACAAAGTATGATTCATCGATGATCATCTTCAGGCACGGCACCAACAACATCTTGAAAGTTATTCTTAACTAACAGTTAACTGTTAACACGTAAATTTAATACATTAACTTCATGCATATTCTCAATGCAAGTGCAAGCGACATTCCACCGCCAATTACCGACATCGCTGGGGATTTAAAGTCAGTTTAAAACTGATACCTGTAAGGAAATACCTCCGGTGGCTGGGGTGTAGCCTCGGAGGTTAAGTTCCCTCAGAAGCAAAGCAAAGATTAGACTTATCGTAGGCATCGGACAAAGAAAAGGGACCTTGAGCACACAACATCTTTGTTCTAATGCATTTATCGGACTACAAAATCCGTTGCGCCGCACACAGGGTTTTGTTCCAGGGGACGACGATTCTCAGGGATTCCCAATTTTTTTATGACCATCGTCCTCCCTCCGGAGTAGTTCAATTCCATGCCTGTAGCGGTGATATCATTCTTGTATGAGGATGATGTCATTGATATAATTCAGCAGGTCGGGAATATGGTTAATGATTAAACTGATATGCTTTCTGACATAGCCATGAATATCTGATTAATCCACCTCTTCTACCGATCGCGACTGTAGTCCGTCACGGTGACGGACTGTAAACATATCCTTCACACAAATCAGATGAACAAACTTTTTTTTTGCTATAATATTAAATAAATAAAATAAATAAATGCCCTCAATTTATAAGTCTTGGCAGGCGCTACATTGTAAGATCTTGCAGTGATGAATCGGTTTCTAAGGTACTGAGTTACTGATCTACCGCTCAACTATTTAACAAGTGAAAAAACTATTACCATATAAACTTTATCATCTGTCAAATTTTTAAGTGTATAACGTAAAGGTTGGCCGTCACAATAACGTCCTACATCCAAATTAAACCCGGGAAGTTGAATACCAAAAGAATCTCCAAGTGTTAAATAGGGAGTATAAAAATCAAAATTATACTGCATGTCAGGAGTAAATTCAAATAATCGACGTTCACTAGAAGTTCTGAAATGAAATTTTCTTTCATTTGGTTTCAGTGGAAGTTTTTCGTGTGTTGTAAGATTATCATTATTAATGAATCCAGGCCAAGAAGATTCGCTGTTGTTATCTTTTGTCTCTTGGATAACGTTTATAGATGTAAGAGCTCTTCCATATAAATAAGGCTTATCAGATGTTGGATCTCCTTCTACAGATGGATCCACATACCATTTAAACACTTTGTATCCTAAAGAAAACCCATATGGAAGCATATCTCTTATCGGTTGATCGAAATCATTCCCAAATAATAAAGAATCTCCATCTACTGGATATTTAAATCGGATAGAGAATTGAATAGAAAGTTGGTCATCTTTATGATTGATCTGGTCGAAATAAGGTGATGTAGACGAAGAGTTATTGTCAGTAGGTGGCGGCCTATAACCTTGTATTCGAATTATTAATTTAATGTCAGCATGAGGAGACTTAAGGATTAATGGTTTATCTTCTCTATTTACAGGGACAGAAATCAGTTGAGATTGATGTGAAGTTCCTGCATGAACAAGAAGATGAGGAGGAGTCATGTTGAAAGGTTAAAAAAAGGTCTATTGGAACCATTGGTTATAATATAACTGAAAACCTGTTTCTTCTATAAGTTTCTATCTATTTCCATCCCTCTCTCTATATATATTATATTCTTTCTTTCTCGTAAAAAAAATCGAAACAAATTATTTCGACATTTGATCGCCGACTGCTCTCGTATGAATATTTTTTACGACGACTGCCGACTGCCTTTGAATAAAAAAAAAAAAAGAAAAGACAAAAATTTTGATTGCGCATCCATCATTTCGTATTTTATACTAAATGGGCAGTCTTAACCATATCTGGATTATTCCGAGATGGATCGTGTATTAATGTAACATTTTTTCCAATGAGTATAGATTTTTGACTCTCGTCAAAGGGCCGCCCAACCCATCGAGGTTCGTCTTGCTCGTGAACCACTTTATTTGCATCCGGCTGTGGCAAGACCTTTGCTCTCTTGCGGCGGTTAGCGACCTTAGAAACTTGCTAGCACGTCAAAGACTCCATTGAACCTCCTCCGACTTGATTCCGAAAGCAGCCGTGCCACTAATACTAGCTAGCTATAGTGACGTTGTTCTGATTAATAATCTCTTGCTAAACAACAAAAAACCGATCCACCCAAAGTTGGTGGTGGAGCTAGCCACTCCACGATCTCCAAATTAGACATAAAGAGAGGTTACAGAGGTAGTCTCAGCCTCACTCTCAGGTAGAAGAATCCCTCTAGAATATATGAGTACAACGAACTACAGACGTAGAACTTCGAAAAACAACCTTGACTGGCATTTCATCGTGTTATTAGAAATTCTACCTTAGATATCTGTATTCGTGCTTATAACTGTAGTGATATTTAATTTATTCTATAACTGGAGCTGTTAGTTATCTAAAAGACGTAGTCACAGCGGCGGAGAGAGAGCCAGGGGCTGGGGCGTACGTGCTAAAAGTCATGTGAGGGCTCAATAGGGTTAGGGGATCATATCTACTTTAAATCCGTTATAATCTCTCCATCTTCATCCCTCTCTATTATCACATTTGTAAACAGATTAATTTGAAAACGATATCGAGGTGTTTTCTATTGAGATTATTTAATTATAAATAAAATAATTAATTTAAATAATTTAAATAATTCTTCTATAGAAAGTTTGAATTCTTTATTGTTTTTTTTGATATTGGTTTGGTTTGTTTTGAAAAAAGCGGTGAAATGGTATGTTAACAGGAGTTAATCTGACGTGACTTAATAAAAGGGAATTTGAGATTATCCTCGGGATATGCCTTACCAATTTCTCTGCCTCAGTCGGTTTACGTTAACCTCCAGGTTCATGTCTACCTCAGTCGGATTGTTCTCGAATTTCCGCTCCGGGTCCTCACCTATCCTCAGTTGTGCTGTTATTAATGCTCGTAAACGAGGAATGGAGGGCCCTACCCGCCTGAGGCATGGAGCGAATAGGACTACAGGTCTGAAGTAGAACCCACCCTCCGGAGATAGATGTAGCTAAGGGGGCCGGGCAGAAGGTCTGGGGAAGTGGATGACGGACTAACCAAATAGAGTGATATCAATCCTGAAACAGGTTTAGTGAATGGATGGCAAGTCAAACATTCTCGGTCTAGAAACCTTCCTTATTATTATCATCCAGAAACTAGTACTTCTTCATGGGAACCTCCTTCTGGAAGTGATCCTGAAAAGCTTAAAGAATATATGGCCAAGAATTATTCTCAAACTCAAGCATCATCTAATAATACTCAAAGTGGCGATAATTCCGAAAAGATTAGAGCTAGTCATTTGTTAGTCAAGCATAAAGATAGTAGAAGACCTTCATCATGGAAAGAAAATAAGATTACCCGAACAAAAGAAGAGGCATTGTCAATTATTTTAGCTCATGAAGCTCGTATTCGCTCTGGTGCTGCCACATTAAGTGAATTAGCAGTATCGGAAAGTGACTGTAGTAGTGCGCGAAGAGGAGGTGATCTTGGTTATTTTGGTCGTGGAGAGATGCAAAAGGAATTTGAGGATGCAGCATTTGCCTTGAAACCTGGTGAATTAAGTAGAGTTATTGAAACTTCAAGTGGCCTTCATTTAATTGAAAGGACAGGTTAGAAAAAGAACCGGGTACTTAAAGAAAAGAACATAAATACATATGTATAAGATTTACTTAGCTATATATATGGTGAACCTCAGTGTATAAAAGGTGTGATAAAATAAAATATAATAATTGGGTTTAACCGGTAGCTGTCTCGAGGTCATGTCTCTCTATTCTGCTCCTGCCTCTGGCAGCTGGGTCTCGCACTTGCACCGTTTAATTGCCGAATCAATGCTAAAACTCTCTGCCGAGATTCCCACTCTAGATCGAAGATAGAGCTATAAGATTTAAGATAGCTTCAACCGCCACAAGGTGGAAGAAACTTTTCTCCCTTTGAATCATGTTGAAGCAATAGTCATGACACATCTCAACTATATGTTTTATCCTTGCAATTTTTTAGTCTACATCAATTACACTGCCTCGTGCGAATAAATAAAATAACAGTGCCCGATTGTAACAAGATAATGATAGGAGATCAAAGTTTCTCTTCGTTTACAAGGTATCAAATAGGGTATCGATCGGCTAGTGTGCAAGATCTCATCATTGCTAGGTTAACTTAAATTAATTAACCTAACCGTCGTCGCCAGTTACATATATTACATATACTATCAGATATTCAATTACGTTGGGCCCGGGAAAATATTAAGTAAACATAGCGAGTTTGCCAGATAGGCCAAAATTGTTGTTGAATGGCGTTGATTTCATTGTTACTGGTGGGTGTTTGGTTTAATGCGGTGAAATGTATCCTTTTATCTCTAGAGCAGATCTAATGATAAACAGCTGAATATCCCATAATAACAAAGTTGTACAGTCAAAAGGGGGTTCCGAACTAAGGTGGTTTCCGGAAAATAATCCCAGGTTTTCGATTAAGAAATATACCCACGCCGCACAGAGATTAGCCGTAGATAACTCTCGATATAACGATTGAAATATTGTTATCCAAATGGGGAAGGGCTCTTACTACCCTAAGCCCGATTTTTACATTGGTGATTCCGGGAACCGCCTTTGTTCTGAAACCCTTATGTAATGTTGTTTCATTGAGGCATAAGAGTTGACCAGATCTCTCCAGTTTCGTATTATCATATCGTTTATTGTAACAATTTTTTTGCGTTAATTTTAGTTAAATTTTCTTTAAATACTCTGCTGCTGTTATAAATAACTTCCTACTCAATTAAGTTAACCTCAACATTTAAGTTATTGATCTACTTATAATATTTCTGTATATAGAGGTGATAACCGTAGATTAGCAGCTCTAAAACGTGGTAGACCGCGCAAAATGCAGGAAGGGCGGCGTGGATGAACAGGGGCTGAGTGGTGGTGGTGAGGAGAAGATTAAATCTGGAGGCTACAAGTGAGGAGAAGGTTAAATCTGGAGGCTACAAGTGAGGAGAAGGTTAAATCTGGAGGCTACAAAGCCTCGGCTAACTTGTAACTCTCAATCATTCTTATGGTTTGATAACAACAGAAAAGGCACACTCTGAATTCTCGCCACGCTCGGCTATCTGGTTGGAGGAGCTAGCAGTTCAGGAGATAAATAGAATGTTAGTAATAAGTGTTGACTAAATTAAGTTAGAAAAGAATTAACTCCACTACAACTCTAACTTCCTCTCTATGTAACTAACCGATGTGACTGACTAACTACCAAAAAGGCTGAGTCTGATCCAGTCTGATACGACTGACTAACTACCAAAAAGGCTGAGTCTGATCCAGTCTGATACGATACAAGTCCGCCAACCCATGAACTCTCAGCTACCTCAACCTCCATATAAGAATTTACTTTAAATTTAAAACGAGTTGGGAGAATACATGTAGGGATTCGGGAAAGAGGATGTTAAGCTTTTTTCTAAGTTTATTAAAATAACCCCTATATAACAATAATTTTCTATAACACCATCCACCTTTTTTATTACAAAACAGGTATAGCCCAAACATAACCTTCCAAGTATACATGGTATATTTACGATTATTTTCCATTGATATTCTTCCTTTGACCTTTTTCAAGATCAATCAAATCTCTCTTTCTAATTTTTGGTCCTTACTGGACTTAAAATAATATAAATAATATTGTCAATTATATCTGAATCATTCTGACGACACTATTTATTCTGTACCACTCACAAATCTATTTATAGACGTACTGGTATAACAAAGTTTTGATTAAAAAACTATTCAACCAATTTTGTTCAGATCTTTTTGTTGGTAATAATATGAGTAGAATACCTGGAAGACGTAAGCATTTTTTAGAAGAGAGTCTCTGTTTTGTGGTCTCGGGTTCTGCTCCGAGCGTCTGGGGAACTGCCCCAGATTACGTTGCTCTCACTTAGCCCTCTGGTGGTAGGGACTTTCATTCGATTGTCGCGAAGTACCAGGACAGGGCAATCAAGTGTAGTGTGGTTAACTCGGGCACCATTCACAAACTAACTAATAGCTGTAACGCCGGGACGTGGTACACCTGGTAGGACAACCCCAGGTCACCAGCAGCAACCTTATCCTATAAGTTCTGAATCATCTAATGCTCCATATATGACCCCTGAAGCAAATCCCACTGGATCCCATCATCATGAACAATTTTATAGTTATGGAGATAATACAGATCCTTACGGACAACAGGATCATAGCCGTGGTATGATGGATCCTGCTCCTCCCCAACGGGCTCCTACTGCTCCACCAAGATCTCCTTCTAGAGGTGAATCTCCAAATATTTTTCCTAGATCTAGTGGAGCTATTCCTTCTCCAACTACAGCTTACCGTGGTGCCAATGCTAGTGGGCAAGGAGGACAACCTTTTGCAGAAGACAATGAATATTATGAATTCCCCGTAGATGGTACTCCAGAAACGGTTCCTCCTCATCTTCGACAACCCCCAAATCCTCCTATGTATCATCCTTACCAGCAACAGCAACAGCCATATCCAACACAAGAACCACCACAGCCAACAATACCGTATCAACATCCATTCCAAGAGCCATCGAATCCCTTCCAACAAGGACCTTATGATAATAATAACCTATATCAGAATCCTCCTTATGAATCACAATTTAATATTTTACCTCAAACAAATGCCTATATTAATGAAGATCCTGAATCATATCTTCTGAAACCTTATCCTCAACCACAACAACATGCTTTAGGAATTTCCAATAATGATGATAGCTATTCTTCTTATGTAGGTGATGATCAGGATGATTTCCATCCTTTCCCTGTCATGGGTGATCAATATGCTTTAAATACTTGGGATGATGAGGACACTGAATTTTCTGATTCTACTCCTGAAGATGATAATTACTCTTTTCAAGGCGAGGAAAGAGCTATACCTCCTGCCGGAGTTATTACTGGTGTAGGACCAATTCCTATTGAAGAACTTCCTCTTTCAGGAGAACCTGTATCTCCGCCTCCTGATATGCAACCAAGAAGAGCTAAAACAATGAAAAGGGTTCGATTGTATCGTGGTAATCTTGTTCTTGATTGCCCAGTATCAACAAAATTGTTATCACAGTTCCCTGATCCTAATGAAATTCAAAGGGAATTTACTCATATGAGATATTCAGCTGCAACTTGTGATCCTCATGATTTTAAATCTAATCAGTTCACTTTAAGACAAACTTGTTATCATGTTCCTCGACAAACGGAATTATTTATTGTAATAACAATTTATAATGAAAATGATATTCTATTGGGTCGTACACTTCAAGGTGTATTTAGAAATATTAAGCATCTTGTAAATCGAACCAGATCCAAAACTTGGGGTAAAGACTCTTGGAAAAAGGTGGTGGTTTGTGTAGTTGCTGACGGCCGTGACCAGATTAATCCGCGAGCAAAGGCTTTAATGGCTGCTTTAGGTGTTTATCAAGATGGGTTCGCTAAGAATATTGTTAATGATCGACCTGTACAAGCCCATATTTATGAGTATACTACTAGAGTAGGGATATCCCGTGTTGATTCGACTGTAAAGTTAACAACTGAGAAAACTGTTCCTGTTCAAATGATATTTTGTCTTAAAGAAAAAAACCAGAAAAAAATTAATTCTCATCGATGGTTCTTCCAAGCATTTGGATCGATTTTAAATCCTAACATCTGTGTTTTGTTGGATGCAGGAACTCAACCGGGTCATGATTCGATTTATCATCTTTGGAAAACATTTGATGTCAGTAGGACCATTGGTGGTGCTTGTGGTGAAATCACTGCAGGATTAGGTACTGGTTGGAGAAATTTATTAAATCCATTAGTGGCAGCACAGAATTTCGAATACAAAATGTCAAATATTCTAGATAAACCTCTAGAGAGTGTTTTCGGATTTATTAGCGTATTACCCGGAGCCTTTTCTGCATATCGATATGAAGCTCTTCAGAATGATATAAATGGCGTAGGTCCATTGGAAAAATATTTTAAAGGTGAAACTTTACATGATTCTGGTGCTGGTATTTTCACTGCTAATATGTATCTTGCAGAAGATAGAATTTTATGTTATGAACTTGTTGCCAAAAGAAATTGTAATTGGCTTTTGAAATATGTTAAATCTGCTCATGCTGAGACTGATGTACCTGAAGCTTTAGCAGAGTTAGTTCTTCAACGACGTAGATGGTTAAATGGTTCATTTTTTGCTGCCATGTATGCACAAGTTCATATGTTTTCAATTTGGAGATCTGGACATAGTATCTTTAGGAAATTATTCTTACATGTTGAATTTGTATATCAATTCGTTTCTATGTTATTTTCATGGTTCTCTATTGGTAACTATTTTTTGGTTTTTAGAATTTTGACAAATTCTTTGGCAGATTCAAGTCTTGGATTTGCTCCTGGTAAAGTTCTGTCGGTTATATTTTTGTGGATTTATTGTGGATGTCTAGTGACGATTTTCGTTTTATCATTTGGTAATCGTCCTACTGGTACATATTGGTTTTATGTGGTTATAGTTGCATTTTTTGCTTTTCTCATGGCTTATCTTATGTTTGCAGCTATTTATATTTCAGTTAAATCGGTTGAATATGCTATATGTGCAAATGGAGGGTTTTCGGTTAGTTTAGTATTATCCAATCAAACATTCCGAGATTTGGTGATATCTCTTGTTTCCACTTATGCTTTATATTTTATTTCATCTTTCTTATTTTTTGAACCTTGGCATATGTTCACTAGTTTCCTACAATATTTACTTGTTAGTCCCTCGTATATTAATGTCCTCAATGTTTATGCGTTTTGTAATATTCATGATATTTCTTGGGGTACAAAGGGAGATACTGAACAGAAGATGGATCTTGGTGTTGCTAAAACAAATACTGCTGGTAAATTAGAAGTTGATATTCCTACTCATACTGCAGATATTGATGCTTCTTATTTGAATCAGATTGTTACATTGGCTGAACCAGCTAAAAAGGTTAAGAAAGAGAGATCTGTTGATGATAAGAATATTGATTATTATGCATTATTCCGATCTTCTGTAGTACTTTCATGGATATTTACAAATGTAGCACTTGTTGCTGTTGTTCTTAATACTGCTGGTCTTAGTGTGTTTGATACCACCACCACTACTACCACTACTACTACTACTAAACGTTCAACTATAATTGAGAACCTTTTGGTACGAACTACTGATTGTGGTACTATTGGTACTGGAGAAAGTGTTCAAACTCAGATATATTTGTCGGTTATTCTTTGGGCAGTTGCTGCATTGGCAGCATTCCGATTTGTAGGTGCAGTTGCCTATCTACTTTTACGATTAATGGGTCGTTAATTATGTATTTTTTGTATTTCTTTTAATATATCTTCGCCGGATACTGATCCTATAGCCCTTTTGCCTCCGGCGGCTGGGGCTATGCCCCAGACCCCTAGGCTCGCTTCGTTAGGACTGTGTCGGAATCTGTGAGCCTCGATCAGTTGGTTCTGTCTGCAGTGAATATAAAAAAAGTGTCCCTCCCATTTCACAAACATAAGAAGGAGAAGACGAGGAAGAGGAGGAGCAATAGAAGAGATTGTTACCATATATACTAGAATTGTATGAGTGCAAAATAGCATATATAGTAATTTACGTATAGTGCTAAATTACTGCTAATCATAGAACTCAAAATAGTGATAGATACAGAATCAGACGCAGGACATTTCAAAATATTTAAATTAACTCTTTAAATAGTAGTAGAACTAAGATTATGATTGTTCAGCCAGGGGCCCGGGATCTTTTACGGCTAAGCAGAGCTACGGATAGCTAAGCGCTCAGCCGGACTGTTGGCCGTACGTATTACATAATTCTACATGATGTTCTCTATTCAATATGGTCCCTGCATGCTACTCCTGAACCTTTGGTGGCCCGGGAAAAACAACCAACGCTAAAAAAGAAACCCACTGGGTAAAAATTAAAAAGGTTCGGTATGGACAAGTCCGCTCCGCATAGGCAGGTTGGCGCCGTGCCCGAAGCCCGGCCAGGTAGCAAATTGCGCCCCAACTGCGCGTGACGCGACCTAAGTTGAGAAAGGCCACTCATGATAGTTCGAGGACCACTGGTGAGTGCTTCCCCTAATGTTAGTTTTCGAATTGACGTGGTGAAGCTTACCTCGGGCTATATAAGGCCGGAAATATACACCTTTGGGATTTGTCTGATAGTATACTTTCTATAGACCAGAGAGGAGGGGATGTTATTCGTTTAAAGGGCAAAAGTTCATTATGCTATGTCACAATAAAGCGATGAAAATTTTTTTAAAAGACCTAAAACTGGATTGATTAATTGGATTTATAAACGCTAATCTCCACCCGAATCTCCCGTAAATTATATAATGTATCGACCATAAACTGTAGCGAGAACTGACAGATCGTTTGCTCTTAAGTGATTCCGTTATTGAAAACGAACTGAGCCTAACCTTACTATTATAACACGTACAGTACATTAGGATTTTTAACTTTAGCTATTAATAGGGTTGATGACCATATAAAAAAGGAAGTTCAGACCGATCTGATAATTCTTAGGTTAGTAATAGAAAAGGAGATCTAAACGAAATCTTGGCATCTTAATTAAAATTTCATCAATAATTTAGCTCAAATGCCAAACGTCATTGCCCTGCGAATGATGACTCAATTTGGAAGATTCAGATCTGATAATTTTTAGTAATACAAGTAGATAAAATAGGACTAATCTGGAAGTTCCTCCCGATCTGATAATTCTCAAGTTAGTAATAGATAAGGCGATCTAAACGATCTACGAAATTTGATCAATCTGATAATTTAGCTGCCAAACGTCATTTGGGCTGCGAGTGATGATGACCTAATTTGGAAGATTTAGATCTGATAATTTTTAGTAATATGCAAAAGGCGATCTAACCGAACGATCTACACATCAATTGAAATTTGATCAATCTGATAGCTTAGCTCGAATGTTGCGGGCCATCGCATATATCCTCTGGGTAATTATGGGCTACTATCAGATGCCGAATCCCTAGAATTCAAGCCACATCGGTCAATACACCAAACCTGAAGGTGTTTCTATTATTGTAATAGGTCGGTGCACAAGGAAGAATATTAAATTTTTTAGATGAAAGTTTTTCTCTGCTAATTCAATGCAAAGATCAGCGACATCATATGCCGTCCAATCTGAACATGGTCAGTGATCATGGAGAAACAACCCCACCTCCGTCTAACGGACGCCAGGATGAAGGAAGTTCCCGCATTATATGCATAGGACTAAACGGGAATGCCGGAATATACCAACATCGATGGTTCATCTGGGATTCCTTAAAAAGACCATGCTCTTCTTGGAAAATTTTTTACCAGAATTTTTACCAGATCAAACTTTTTTTTCCTTTCACATTTTAAACTGATTAGCAACTAGCACTAGCTTCAGTCATGGGCTTTTTCAAAAAGTTTCACGGATATCAGGACACTAAGGCAGTCCGTGAGTTACCTGCTCAAGATATTCAAGATGTTCAGGAGAATTCCGAGCCGGAAAAAAAGTCAAGCCTTGATCAGAAGAACGAAAAGGTAATAGTGACGCATCCTGACCAAGTGACTGCGGATGCTCTACCTGGTGTTCAAAAAGTTGAGGCTGTCGCGTTGGTTTGGAGCAAGACAGCTGTTTACTGTACCTATGCTTGGATCTGGGTCTGCTTTTTCATGCTTGCTTTTCAGCAAGGAATGACCACCCTGCTCAATGCTTACGCCTACGCCAATTTCTTGAGCGCTCCACAGCTTACCACAGCCTATATCCTGGCTACAATAATTGGGGGGATTGTCAAGTTACCTATTGCTAAAATCCTCAACCTCTGGGGACGTGCCGAAGGATTGTTATTTTTTGTTGGCATATACTTGATTGGTATGATCGTCTTAGCCTCATGCACTGGTCCAGCTGGATATGCTGCTGGCTACGTTCTCTACTGGATAGGTTATGATGCCATCTATTTCATTCTGGACGTCTTTGTTGCCGATACCTCTGGCCTCCGTAACCGAGCTTGGGCTTTCGGATTTGTCAGCACTCCATTTATTTGTACAGCATTTACGGCACCCTTAGCTGCTACCTCATTTATCAATAGGTCAGGCTGGAGATGGGGCTATGGGGCATTCGTTATCATCATGTTCTTTGTCTTTACGCCACTTGCAGTTGTTTTCAAATATTACCAAATCAAGGCCAGTAAAATGGGATTGTTCAGTCATGAGGCGAGTGGTCGTAGCACAATTCAATCAATTGTTCATTACTTCCATGAATTTGATATCGTTGGTGCATTCTTACTGATGGCTGCGTTTGTCCTTTTCCTACTTCCATTTTCCTTGGAAACGTACGGAAAAGCTGAATATTCTTCTGCAACATTCATTGCCATGGTTATCATTGGTATCTTACTTTTCCCCGTCTTTGCTATTTGGGAAAAATTCTTTGCCCGTACTCATTTTATCAAGTGGGAACTCCTGAAGGAAAGAACAGTCTTGGGGGCCTGTACTCTTGCTGCTGTTCTTTATTTTTCATTCTATTGCTGGGATTCGTATTATTATAGTTTTATTCTGGTTGTTTACAACCTTGATACAACCATGGCTGGATACATGACAGATATCTATGATGTTGGTTCTTGCTTGTGGTCCGTTATCTTTGGTATTTGGGTTCGTCAAACACGCCACTTTAAATATACTTGTCTTTGTTTCGGTCTTCCCCTCATGATGCTTGGGGCAGGCCTCATGATTCATTTCCGAGGAAACGATCATGGTATTGGGTATGTGGTTATGTGCCAGATCTTTATCGCATTCTCGGGTGGTACCCTAGTCATCGGACAAGAAATGGCTGTTATGGTTGCTGCTGACCGTGATGGTGTTCCCATGATGTTGGCAATTCTTGGCCTGTCAAGTTCTGTTGGAGGAGCCATTGGTTATGCAGTTGCCGCTGCCATTTACGACAACACTTTTGCTTCCGCTCTTTACAGAGCTCTCCCTGACAGTGCCAAGAGTGAATGGGAAACAATATACATCGGTGGCTACATCACTCAAATGACTTATCCTGTGGGTGGTGATATCAGAAACGCTATCGACTACGCTTGGGGATATACTCAGAAGCTCGAAAGTATTGCAGCACTCGCCATACTTATATTAGGGGTCCCAGCTATCGCAGTTTGGAAGAACTATAATGTGGATAAGAAGCAGAACAAGGGTCTTATTATCTAAAAGTACTAAAAAATACCCGTGATTATTTGTTGAGATCTGAACTTCTATAATAATAAAGTACGTATAGTGTTGGTAGTAGTAGTAGTCGTACAATATTAAGTCTAGGACTAATAGCGACCGACTACCGTATTCCTAGTGTATTTCATAACTAAGATAGAGAGAACTACATTAGTTACCAGTCTGTATGGCCAGCTATATTACTGTAGCGAGAGTAAATCAAAATATTACAATGACAAATGTGGAATTTCACCCCTGCCCGACTGATTTTAATGTGATAAGTCTCCTGAAACCACTTAATACATCTGGATTGAGATGGAACCAGTTCCTGCCCTTGAAACCATTCCGGGAACTTCCTTTTCTGGGAAGAGTTTAGCTGAGTTCTCCCAGGATTCATTTCATTTTCTCTGTCGTAATTGTTTGGTAGAGTAATACACCATACAAAAAATTTACGAATGTTGTAATATATTACGTTGCATAAAAATGATCGTCGTTTACTATGCTAAATTTAATTCCGCCAGTTGAAATATGTAATATTGGCAAAATATTACTATATGCAACCTCGCTGAAAAGCGAGAGTAACGTTAAGTTAACTTAGTAGACAATAACTGTACAGTACTGCAATAATATACTAATTTTGACATTTACCCCTATATAATAATATGTAATCTCCAATCTAGATCTCTCTAACCAGTAATAGTTTATTATGTATAAAATTACATGTTTATACCGTGTCCATAGCTTGTTTATATTGTCATTCATCTTTTTTTTCAGGATCATATTGTCTTTTGAAGAGATTGTTTCTCAATTCAGATTTAAGTTTCAGTGGAAGTGGAACAACAGAGAGGATAGAACGAGGGTGTGTAATGTGTAGTGATAGACACATCTTAAAAAAAGTTCAATATCTGACATACACAGTTAGGATCTAACATTCTCCGACTCAATATTGCCTAATTAAACTTCACTGTTACTTCAGTCAATTATAACGAGACAAACTGTTATTACATGCTCAAAATAACTTCATTCATTTTAATCTACCATTATCACTTTATGGTTTAAAATTGTTTATTACCTCAATTGGGTGACTAAAAATATCGAGAATAAAATATGAGCGACGTGAGTAGTAAATTAGCGGCAGCTAATAGTATTCTTAATGAATTTGCAGTAAAATTTTCTGCTTCTAAAAGTAATGGCTCAGGAGGGACTCCTTCATCGTTGCTAAAATCATCATCATCATCATCTATTAATGATGCTCAATCATATAAATTAAGACATGAAAATTTCGTATCTGGTTTAACCGGTGGACCAATTGGTGAAATATATTTGGTAACAATGGTTGCTATATCAGCTTATACGACATGGTGTGTTTTACAATCAAAGCTTGGTTTATTCACTGAGTCAAAGAAATGGTCATATTTGAGTCTCTTGGTCGATTTAATTCTAAATTGGTTAGGAATATTAGCTTCGATTACTATTTATGCTTCGTCGCCCACATTACTTAATGTATTGATTTTAGCTCCAATATTAGCTTTAGCATTAATAAAACCAAACGGGAAGTTATGGCCCAATAGAAGATTTCCACGACCTAAACGGGGTGTTGAGTTGGCTTCGATAGATGATGAAAAACTTGAATCGGCATCATCATCTTCATCTACGTCTAAGCCTACCTCTACATCACCATCTGCTTCTTCGTCTATATCTGCATCTTCGTCTACATCTTCATCTTCATCTTCATCTTCGTCTACATCTTCATCTTCATCTCCGTCCGCATCTTCATCTTCATCTACATCTACATCTTCGTCCAAATCGTCTTCATCTTTTTTAACATCTCCATATTATTCTTCATCCACTAAAGAATACCTTCCTAAACAATCTTTTCTTACCAACTACCGAGGTGCAATGATGATAATCACTTGTTTGGCTATCCTTGCAGTAGATTTTCGGATATTCCCTAGGAAACTTGCTAAAGTAGAAACTTGGGGAACTTCACTTATGGATTTAGGAGTAGGATCATTTGTTTTTTCTATGGGATTAGTCTCTAGTCGTACGACTTTGATAGATACATTCTTAGGTCGTAATCGTCCATCTAGAGTTTCGGCATTATTGGAATCTTTACGTGCATCTATTCCTGTACTTAGTTTAGGATTATTAAGATTACTAGCTGTGAAGTATTTGGATTATCAAGAACATGTGACAGAATATGGGGTTCATTGGAATTTTTTTATGACTTTAGGCCTTTTGCCTCCTTTTGTAGCCATTGTAGGGTTTTTACCAAAGAGAATCCCAACTTTAGCTGTTTCGCTGTTAATTGCTACTTGTTATGAGCTTTTATTGGATAATACAAGTCTGGGAGCATTTGTATTAACTGCTCCAAGAACTGATTTGATCTCACAAAATAAAGAAGGCATTTTTTCATTTATTGGTTATTTGGCCATATTTTTAGCAGGGAAATCAACTGGATATTACACTTTACCGAGCGTTGTATCATTTAATGCATTTTTATTTCCTCAAACGCAAGAGCAGTATATTACTGCTGGAGGAGTAATAGCTACAACCGCAACTAAGACGAAGACGAAGACAAGGACGAGGACCGGCACCAGCACCGCCACAAATACTATACCAGCATCGAATAACAGTATCCGAAGAAGATCTTCTCGATTCACTGTAATCAAATTATTAATCTTTTCTAGCATTATAAACAATCTTCTTCTTTATGTAGTTTCCTTTTGGTTAACCCCATCAAGAAAATTAGTTAATCTACCCTATGTACTTTGGGTCATCTCATACAACACTGGCTACCTTTCTATTTATGTTCTAGTTGAAACTTTGTTATTACCACCTAATATAAGCTATGAGAATAGCGTGCCGTTATCATGTGAAGCAGTTAATTGTAATGGATTGGCCATTTTCTTATTAGCGAACATCACCACCGGATTAATTAATATGAATGTCAAGACTCTTGATAGTAGTCATGAATTATCATTTGGAATTTTAGTGTTATATGCTTCTTTTCTATTTACAGTCAGTGTAATACTGTATCAGCGAGGTATCAGGATAAAAATTTAGAATCCCGGTAAGAGACTGTTTGATATTTGCATTCATTTGCCAGAAAGGGTCATTCATCATCACTGTGGCTTATTCTATATATGTTGCATTTTTTATTTGTTATTGTTTTTTAAATTATTTAATCAAATCAATTTTCACAATTCATTAAAACGAAGTTAAGGTCCAACAATTTTATAATTCTTAGTCTCTGAAATCAGTCTGAAATCAGTCTGAAATCAGTCTGAAATCAGTCTGAAATCAGTCTGAAATCAGTCTCGAATCCGGCTGGAAGCCAAAAAAAACTGCCGGGTCATTGAACATCGCTATGGAACTCTCTCATCTATCAATTGCAGGAAACAGAACACCTCCCCGCTAAGAATGCAGCGAAAGTCCCAGCAAAGCAAGCCGCTAGTTAACCTCTTCCTCGTTTAAAAATGATCGACCATTATTAACTCCACTATTCTTCTCTATAATCCCCCACAAGCGATCCATCCGCATTCCTCCAATATTATCTGCAACATAAAGCTTTGTGGTGATCCCCGTCTTCTCATCCGTATATTCCCAATTAACCCATCCTAATCTTTTATTAACAAGTCGAATATCCTGTAATTTGATAGCTGTGGCATACGTTTTACGTCCAAATAAACCAATTCTTTCAAATACTAAAGTCTCATCATGAGTAAGATTCTCATATGTCTGGGGTTCATCCCTTCGATATAAACGGTATATACTTGTAACATATGAGCTTGTAAAATAATGGATTAATGGCAGAGGTGCCACTAACATACATGAGCCTATAACCCCAGCTATTGTGGAAGCTCCTGTTATATCAAGAACTAGATATCCTATATATGAACCTATAAGAGATATTCCTATCGACCACCTTTTCGTAAATGCTATTTGACTACCCAATGGAGATACGTATAATGGTGAATAACCAAGTCTTAATTTTGGATCAATTGGCTCAGCAAAAAGCATTCCTGGTCGTTTTATTTTAGTAAGATGTGAATCATCAGGATAAACCGGGTTAATTTCCGACAAGAGAGAGCGGCAAGAATGGAAAGAAGCTGGCCCCAAGAGCTTCCTTACCATTATTCTCTGGCTTGTTATTATAGAGCAGCCTGTTAAACGAGATGAAGAGTATAACATATTGAAACTGATTGAGTTGAACTTAACAAACAAGCAAGTTAATCTGGAGAAGCAAAACCACTGGAATCAGCTCTTCACTGGTGGGGGTCGAAATTTCACTTCACCGCCCTAACCCTTACAAAGTTGACATATCCGTTATGTCAGCAATTTGCAAGACGATTGATGTAATCCAGGGGTAAATTGGACTGAACGATATGACACCGTCTAGACGGTCGCCCGGGGAAAATAGATCGTTATAGATGGTCTGATCATCGACTCTGATGGATATATTTTTCGAAAAATTACAATCTACAGATGGGTTTCGAATATCTATACGATGTGCATCATCGAAGTGGCAAGAGGATCCAGACTGGTGCTGAGTGGATGGAGGCAAACTAGCGAGAAGGGTACAACTCCTTTGGTTGCGGCGACGCTCGGGGCGTAGTTCAAGCGCTCAGCTCTAGATCACTGGAGTCGAACCAAATATGTAGAAGAAATTATCCAAATCAGACTATGTCTTCAGAAGTTGGTATCCTAACATTGTGGCTTCAGTCATTGATGTACTAATATCTCGTCCACTCATAAGAATCTTTACTCCTTCTTTTGCCAGTGGAACAACATCTTGGATCATAATATCATCAGTAGCATCAGTAGCATCAGTAGCATCAGTATAACGAAATATCTTAAAATTGGGATATTTTCCTGCCAATTCTTCAAGATCATCAATAAAAAAAATAGTAACCTTTCGAGGAACACAAATAGTTATAGCTGTTTTGTCTAGTGCATCCCTTATAATCTGGTCGATTGTTTGAAGAAGTGGAGATATGTCTGAATTTGGACCATTATCTACTATCAATATGATTTTGTCAATTTTTGGATCTCGCTCATAACAAATAGATCCAAATGGACCTTTCACAAGGATCGTTTGATAAAGTGTGAGTCGAGAAATTTTATCATTAATATCGACTATTATCTGAAAATAACCTTCAACCAAAGGACTATCTATTGGTCTATAAGGATGATAATCATAATCATCCTTCAGAGATATGGTAATATATTGGCCAGGTTTGACATTAGAAGGATGTTTACTAGGAAGAGAGAACCGAAAACTGTTATTAGATTGTTATTCAATTATAGAGCTAGCTTCGATAGTCCATCCGATAATACTTACAGAAATTTACTACTTGTCAAGGGGATTTGTTCTATCAACTCACATTCTATAGCAGAATTTGGATTGAGAGATCTTTTTGTTCCTCGAAAGACCTTGAGAAATGATAAAATGAGAGCCAACAATATTCCTAATGGAATATACTTTGGACTTATGATAGCTACTCCTAGAATTAGCAAAGCTGCTGGTATGTATATACCATGTATTGGGGTTGCCAGTACTTCTTGTCCAGACATCATTAAATGGGATAGACGATGAAATAAATATAAATCTTTTAAATTTCGATACTATCTATATACTCTAGAAACAATATCTTGGCATAATCTTGGCAGTGACGTACGGTCAATAGCTGGCCGAACTATTATAAGTAACGTGATTTCTGCTATCATTGTACCCATTGTACCCAGGGAGTAGCTATCGACTTGACCTTCGACAAATATTGAAGGCAGATTAGATTCACCAGATAGACGTAATATGATGAATTCAAAAAGAGCATTGAAGTCTGGAACCAAGACTTAGTGAGTTCGCATTAAAAAGCCACAAGAGCCGCATAAACCCCCCCTCCCGTTAAGTGCTTATCTATAAAATATTTCCTAAGTTTAATATGAATCATAACCGATCAAAGAAGAAAGAAACAAACCAGTCGTAGGATTGGTTGTGACATCAAAAATACTACAGACAATGTATCACGTACTCAATTATGAAAAATAACATCTATTACCAAAGTTCCAATGATGTATAGGGTTTCCGAAAGAACAACGAGAACAGTGAACTAAGGCTCTTCAACAACAGCGGGTTCGTAGCTAAGTTTGAGGGTTCCCCGGTCTGTCTGGCGGTTGGGTTCGAGTATTCCCGCAGAAACTTGGTGGGACGACCTTGAGCGAAGAGCTAGGAGTCTGGACGAAGCTTATTTCGGCCCTAGGTATCTGGGGCTTTTTAGACAATCTACAGAATTATGCATGCATTGCATCTTTCTCCGTCTTTTCCGTTACAACCCCGCGAAGTATAATTAATTAATATATACACTCTGCAGCTCTGCGTCTTTTCCGTTACAACCCCGCGAAGTATAATTAATTAATTAAGTTAATATATATATACATGTACTCCGCGGCTTGAGCTAAAAGCTGGTATTGTGGATGACTAGGGCCAAGGGTTAAGGTATGTATGTACGTAAGTAAGTTACACAGAACTACTATCCGTTATTAGGTTATTATTATGCTGAATGGCTGCTTATTTCTCGTAAATGACTCGTATAAGAATATAATATATGTGCAGCTAGTGGTTAGCAGCAGCAGCAGCAGCTTTAACATAAGCAGTTCCGGCTTGTGATCTCTCAACTTCTGTTTCTTTCGCTTGTTCCTCAGTCTCTTGTTTCATGTTTTGCCATCATCATTTTGAATCTTTCATTTCAGTTATTTTTAATTGATTTAGGATTCATAAAATTCATATTTGGAATCATATTTTGGAATCATATTTGGAATCATATCTGAAACCATATTGGCCACTATATTTGGAGCAATATTTGGAGCAATATTTGGAGCAATATTTGGAACCATCGATAAGATTTCTGTAGTTAAAATACACGAACAGGAATTCAACTCATCCGATTTCCTTATTATAAGGATCATAGGACCCTCATTTAGAACAGATAGGTTCATTTAGGAGCTTGAGAGAAGTTTTGACTTCTGTAGAGAGGCGAGTGAATTTATTGAAGACTACTACCGGAGGTCCATACACTGGCGCTGGAGTGGACCTACAAGATAGGTACGAATATAAGAGATAGCATAGATCTTTTAGCACAGAACGGGAGAGACTACACAGACTTGTTAATTCTTATTTCAAGGTCACCAGCTCCTGATTGATCTGTCGTATTTTTTCATTTTGCCAGTGGTTGTCCAGGAACAATCGCAATAATTCTCCCCAAAACGCCGGCTTCAAAACAATCTCGGGCGCGGATTCCGGCACCTGGCAATTCCGCTACACCATCATCTTCCTCATCAGGAATAATCAACAACGACAACTTGATTAACTCAAACAATTCCAATAACTCCATCAATACTAACGTTGGTAATTCCAATACATTAGCTATTGATCCTTCGGATTCAAATCATTCATTGATTGGAAATACTAGTAGAGTTCGTGGTCGTAGTAATAGTAGTAGTGATAGTGATAGTGATAGTGATAACAATAACGACAACAGTAACACCAACAAGAGTAATTCATCTCCACCTAGAAAAAAAGCGAAAAAGCTTTTATCATCATCAGAACTATTATTATCTATACAAGACGTTAATATGACTGTTGACGCTTCTTCTTCTTCATCAATGAGTGATAAATTAGTCAATGCAAATAGTAACGGTAACGGTAACGGTAACAATAGCAATAACAATATAAATAATGGTATTGAATTATCACCATCGTCATCGTCATCATCATCTTCCTCGTCTACAACTACCGCATCTACAGTGTCTTCTTATTTTGGATTTGACAAAAAAGAAGTTACCAGATTATTAATTCAATCGCTTCATGATCTTGGTTATCATGATGTTGCTAAGAATTTGGAAACTACTTCTGGTTTCTCAATTGAATCTCCAGAAGTTTTAGATTTAAGAACTGCCATTCTATCCGGTAATTGGGATGAAGCTGAAAGAGTATTATCAGCTGGATCAATTCAATTACAAAAGCAAGCGGATATTACAATAATGAAATTTCTAATTCGTCGTCAGAGATATTTAGAAATCCTTGAAAGAGATGATAGACAACAAGCATTATCATTTTTAAGAACTCAATTATCATCATTAAATTGTAATAAAGAGGAGTTACATTATCTGAGTAAATTGGCTATGTTTTCTTTAGATGATATTAAGGCTGATGCTCATTGGGATGGTGCTAATGGTGAATCAAGACAATTATTATTAGAATCATTACAAGATTTTCTATCTCCTTCAATTATGATTCCTCCTCATCGTTTAGCAACTGTTTTAAATCAAGCTAAAATGTCACAATTGATCAAATCTGATTATTGGTTAGGTAATGATCCATTTAGTCTTTATAAAGATTTCCCTGGCGATCGTAGTCGTTTCCCTAATGTTACTAGTCATATATTAAAGGATCATTATGATGAAGTATGGTATTTGGATTTTTCACATGATGGCAAATATTTAGCTTCATCATCTGCTGATAAAAAATTATTCATTTGGAATGTTGAAAACGATTTCGAACTTCACAGGAAACTTGTTGGTCATGAAAAAGGGGTGGTATTTTTTAGTTGGTCCCCCAATGATAAATATATCCTTAGTTGTGGTCAAGATAGTCAAGCTATTTTATGGGATACGAGTTCTGGTCAACCTATAACAACTATTAGTGAACATAAAGATGCTGTAAATTGTTGTGCATGGCTTTCAGATAGTAACACTTTTGTTACGGGTAGTCCTGATAAAAGAATGGTTATGTGGAATTTAGCTGGTGAAATCTTGCATAAATGGACAGAAATTCGGGCTTTAAATATGGCAATAACACCAAATGGTGAAAAGATGATTGTTCTTTGTAGTGATAGCATTATTCATGTTTTTGATCTCCCATCTCGGAAATTAATCACCGAGATTAAAATTGGTAAAACGCTTACTTCAATAGCGATATCCCGTGATTCTAGGTATGCCCTTGTAAATGTAGTTCCTGAAGAGGTCCATCTTTGGGATTTGGAGAAATATCGTATTCAAAGGATATATGTTGGTCAACTACAAGAAGAATTTATTATTCGTTCTTGTTTTGGCGGGCTATATGAGAATTTTGTCCTTAGTGGCAGTCAGGATAGTCATATTTATATTTGGAATCGGGATACTGGTAGTCTCATTGAAGCATTACCTGGGCATAATGGCACTGTAAACTGTGTTCAATGGAGACCTGGTGATCCAGCAATGTTTGCATCTGCTGGAGATGATGGAACTATTCGGATTTGGCAGCCTTTGAAAAGAGATTAATTAAACCAAAGTATTATTATTAAGTTATTATTTAGTTGGCAATTAACCAATGATTATATTTTTTTTCTAGCTATCCTGCCCAGTTAGCCTCTGGTGGCTGGCAAGACCCCATAGTTTTCGAGAAATTTGTTCTCGTGGCAGTTTTATCGACCCGGGCGAGAGCTACGTTTAGGTTTGGGGATTCGTCTGTGAGGGGTGATAAATTATTTACAAAACTAATCAACGTTACACTGCTGCTATCTATCTAAATATTTAACTCAACTAAACCAAACCATTAATCTCAGCCCATTTCTTCCCGCTGAGAAAAATCCCTTCAGGATCATACTTCTCACGAAGCTGTTTGAATAGTTCCAGATCATCACCAAACCACTTCTCCATAGTAGGCTTGAGACCTCTCATTTCCCCATCACGAAGCGGCCCTCGCTGCTGTTCATGATTAGTACCAAGAAAGTTCTTCGCCCAATGTGGTTTCCCTCCAGCTTCAGAAACTACTTTTTCAAATACCTGGTACCATTTATCAATCGGAGAGTTGAAACCAAATGGTCGATATACTGTAGCATTAAGATATAGAGTGAGTTTGTCGTAACTAATATCATTACTGTCATTATTTTTAGTAACACGAGACGTACCATCTAATAAAGGACGTACATTATTACCAGGTATAGCACCCTTGTTAGGTAACTGATATTCATTAGGATTAATAGGATCTGTGGAACCTGTACTTGTACTAGTATTAGATACCCGGACTTCAAATGGTGCATGAACATAGAAGCTTTTTGAAATAGCTGCCTCTTTTATAATAGTCTCAAGTTTACGTAATACACGTGGACCTTCAGTTAATGGTAGGGCCCATTCATTAACAAATTGACTAAAAAGACAATCCATATTAAGAGCCAGATCACTTCTTTGCACTGCCAAATCACCATGTCCAAGGGTCTCTTCAAATCCGTATTGATGCTTGAAAACCCATTGTTCTATAGCCGGAGTTAACGATGGATATATTTTTACAGAGAACCATAATAATGATTCATAAAAAAATCTACCTAAAGTAGTTCCGTAAAAGGAATCTTTAGGAGGAGAAATGGTCTTCGTGGACTTATCTGCTCTCCATAATACACATCTATCAGAATAAGGGTACCACCAAACTCGCAGGAACTCAGATGAAGTCCAGACAGTAGGCCATAATTCATCAACAAATTTATCAAAAGATACTATTTCTTGTGAAGATTCTAAATTATAGGCAGGAACAACTCGTATAGTAACATGGGTTATAATACCTAATTTACCTAACGAAAGTAATCCTGCTCTGAACAAATCACCATGATCAGAAGGAGAGCATTCAATTAGTTCCAATTGTGGCTTTTCATCTCTGTTGCCATTACCAGTTAATAAAGTTAACTTGACAATCTGCTGAGAAACAAGACCATGATATGCACTTGAACCATGAGTTCCTGTAGAGATGATCCCAGCAATAGATTGTTCGGAAATAGATCCTAGATTTTGAATGGCCAACCCTTCAGCAGCAAGAATCTCGTTGAGCTGATAAATACGAATTCCAGCTTCTACAGTGACATCAACGAATTTTCCTGACTCATGACGATTGATTTCAATCACTTTATTAAATTTATCAAGATTGATAATCCAGTCATTAGTCATAGTAATATTAGAAGGCGAATGACCTGATCCAACCACCATTATAGTTTTCTTGAGTCTAGAAGCCTCTTTTACTGCATCTTTAATTTGATCAATTGTAGTCGGTTGAATATAGAGTTGAGGTCTACATGAGAAGGTACCTGCCCAAGTTCGATGAGTTCGATATGACGAACTGATATGGGATATTGATAACATAGTTTGAAGCTGGAAGCGACAAACAGGGGCAAGCTGAGAAGATAGTAAGAGAAAGTAACAGGCAGTAATAGAACAGATAATATTCAAAGACAATTTTCCTTTCCAAAAAAAGAAGATTGATAAAAATGAATAGACGGATAATTATGACCTGAGCTCATACCAAATTGTTCGCCCACGTCGATCGATCGATCGAGAGGTTTACATTCACGTGATATTATCACGTGTATATTGTCACAATCTAAAATTTTCGCATGATAATTCGCGTTCTATGATTGACTCACGACGACGTCTCACGTCACAAGTCGTGTGCTGCCGTAAACGTTAAGACAAGATAGCCAGATATATAAGCTACTCCAGAAGAAGGGGTTTAGGATCGAGGTTGGAATAATGCATTACTAGTACACTGTCGAAATCAGCCCATAGATAAAATCTCGTATAATTCGAATGAGTAATATTCAAAGAGAATTTAAAATAATTCCGTGAATCACAATAAGTCAAAATAATGTTACCATCAACTCTGTAGATAACAAACTATCGATTTTGCAGATCAAAATAACGTTGATATACACAAAATTTAAAATTTAATGGGCTGTTAGTCTATTTCCCCAGAGAGAAGCGTAACTGAAGATCGTTTAGTGAGTAAAAAAAAGCAAATATAAATGTACTTAAGGGCAATATCTTATCATAGATTATAACCGTTACTTTTATCAGAATAGATCTATATAGCCAGCACTTTGAAAAGTAAATAGTTCACTTTAAAACTGACTCTAGTAGGTGCCCTTATTTTCTCACAATTGGCCTAGGCCTTTTAGTAACATCTTGCAGCCAGCGCCAGATCTCGGCGAACGGGCTGACTCCGTCATTCTTTGATAATGAATCTCCTTTCCCGTCAGTATTACGCAATCTCGTTTGCCATTCTTCATTTCCCTCAGTAATACGGAAGGGTGTTTCTCCGGCACCTAGACTCTCCTCCAGACTTTTCTCTCTCTTAGCTACAGCTCTTAGTCTGAGCTGTATGAAGCACTAAATGAACCCCTAACTTTTTGCCTAAGAATTGTAGGATAAAGACGAGATGGTACTCGACCGAGGTCCAGTAAAAAGAGTCCGCTACGAGCCTGCGACTGTGGGAAGTTCTACCAGTTCTTTCTTATCTATATATTCAACTATAGTTCTATTTGATCGATTCAACATGATCAACAATTATTATTATCTATACTGTTTTATTTTTCTATACTTTCTTTTGTGGATCTTCTTTAGTGCAGTTGGCTTTACTCTTGGGTATATATGTATTGGTCATGTCTCTCTCAAGAATGGTTTTTAGTTCCTCAAGTCGCTTATTTCTTAAATATTGAATTGAGGTGCTACGGATCTTTTATTAGTCAAAGCTATGTTTATTTAACATTTCTTTAATGATTGAAGACTCTGAAGGTGAGTGTCGTTCCTTAAAACCATTTGTATTCCTATTCTCGAGACGATGTGACTAACTATATAGAATCTTCTATCTGTTATTATAATATTTAGGGAGTCTCCAAGAAGTAGTATTTGGGCTAACTAATCTAATCTAATGACCACTAGTTAGTTGTTTTCAATATAGAAACAGATTCTTATCTTTAAAAATTATATTTGACCGGAGGTGGGTTAGGTTTAAATTAACTAATCTTCTCACACGAATCGTGTGACACGATTGTAGATTCGATCCAATATAGGAAATCTATTAGAGATCTCAAAGGTCTATCCTAATCTAAAGATTAGGTGTATCCGGATAAAAGATACCAGTAACGTAATAAGCAGTTACAGAGACAAATATAAGACTTCTAAGAGAATTATAATATATTGATTCTTGAAATATACGAAATAGAGATTGATTAATATATAATAATAATATAAGAACTTAACGTTTCTTAAGATCAATAACCACGATCAAGTAATAAATAGTAAATAATTAAACCTAGTAATAAAAAACCCTTAACCTTTAATATTTCATATGATAATCGAGATTCTCTAAGAATCTACACGAAGTAACACGAATCGAGGTGGGCAAACCGATTTTTTGGCCATTTTTTGGTGTGCGGCTCAAAACGAAATTCGTCCAAAAATTTTTGGGAGTTCTGTCAAAAATTTAGAGCAATTTCGTCCAAAAAAATTCGGCGTTTTGTCCCAAGCGCCATTTTCCTATTACGAAGGTAGTGAAAATCTCTACTTTTCTAGGGAATTCAGTTCTGTATAGAGGAGTTACTCGACTTATGTGAAGTTACGTCCTATATTTAATTATCATAGCTTCAGCTATAAGTAGTACTTAAATTTAATTTTCCGAGTTGACTTAGCTAACGTTAACACTTATTGGAAATAAATATTTTATTTTTAAACATTTTCATGTCCAAGTTAATACATAAATTGTAGAACTTCTAATGAATGTCATACGCGATTCTTATGTAATATATGACAAATCATGGGTTTATCGTATTTTTGAAGTTTGTTCAAAATTTTTTGGGTTTTTGTCCCAAAAAGATCAGCGTTTTGTTCAAAAAAATATCTGCGTTTTGTTCAAAAAAATTTGGTGTTTTGTTCAAAAAAAATCAGAGATTTTGTATTATTTTCGTGCGGCTTAAATTGGGTTTTGTCCTGCATAAACATGCATACCACTGTTTTTTGCCCACCTCTACACGATAGTGCAGCCGCACAAGCCGCGCATACTAACCTAGCAAGCTCCGGAATCCAAACTGTCCAATATATTGTTTTTCTGATCAATCTCGATCGATCGAACCTCCGAATTTATCATGTGATGAAGGCTAGAGATATATATGTATCTTTGATAATCTCCGTCCATCTTAACGTTAACTCGTTGAATGCACCGAAGTAAGAAACAAAAGATAATTTATTATGATGATGGAAGACGGCAAGGTCAGAAGCTGGAAGCAAAACATGGCTTACAACCATCTGGCAGTCAGTCCCATCAAGACGCGTCACGACATGGCAATGCACGAGATATAACATTTATTGATACTTCTCATCGTCCCAAAATTGGCTGGCAAAAAGATATGAATCCAGCAGATTTCAATGATCGCTACTCGATAAAGGGCCGTTCATCGTCTGATTTTGAAGGAAATAAAATTGACAAACCGCGGTGGGGAGTTGAATCACTCAAAGTGATTGCTGCAAAACAATTGGCACGTTATAGCCGTGATATCACTAAGAAGTTAATTAACGATTCGTCAATTTCTTGGGAATCAGGATGGACACTTGTATGGAAATCAGTATGTGAACAAGGTCTTGATTCATATCCATTATTTAATTTATTTTTGCAAAAGTTCTATCATCAACGGGATTTCCATTGTCATCCACAGATATTAGAGGTAAAAGGATTAGATTCGAAAAGAACAGAAGGTACATTATTATCTAAAAGAAACATGTTTCTATTATCAAGAATTCTTCCTGGAACATCAATTAAGCATCGTATTGAATTTATACCTCATGGATCGAACATAAATTCATTAATAGAGAGTATTAATATTTTCAATGGTTTCACTAACAGTACTACTATTTCTATTGCTATGGAAAAGAATTTGGTATTATTGGATCTATCTGGGATGAAACAATCACAAGAATCTATTATGTGGTTAAGTATTATGAATCTAGTTAATCTTGCTGGACTTGATGTTTCTGGTACCGAAGTTTTAAATAATAGTAATATATTAACTCTTTGGCGGATGGCTATAATTAGTGGTAAATGGAGTAATTTAAGAATATTATGCTTAGGCAATGAAGATTTGAATGTTGGTGCAAAGGAAGCGTATAAAGCGATGTTCAAAGTTCCTACATTAGCATACATTGAAGGACCGGATCTGATGGTGGATATTGATCATGATTTAGAAGAAAGTAATTATTGGGTTCATGGCAAACACTTGAAAGGTATCAGTTCTCGTTTTACCAAAACATACTCTCTTGCTTTCAAATATCAATTTTTATCTTCATCTCCGAAACCGGAAGAAAATAATCATGAATATAATCGGATTAAATTACCTAGAGCACGAGTTTTACAAGAGTTTATTTTCAATCGTACAGATGATATTCATGATTATGACGAAATTGATGGGCTTTGGATTCCTGCCAGATCTCTCAATAGTGTTGATTGCTATGTAAGATTGGGTAAACTTGATGAAGGGAGGACTAACAATCGTCAAGTCCAAACTATAGATTCTTCAAGCCATTCAACAAAAAAACTGATACTAAAGAAGAGCAAATTACAAGTTGGGCGTCGTCTGTTGAATAGTAAAGGGCTGCCGATATTATGATTTCATGTACTGTGCAAATCAATACTTACTAAGATTAATAATAAGACAGTCATAGTTAGGGAGTAGTTTTGAAAACCATTCGGGGGGTATGAACAGGTGTGACTTGGCTGGTTAAGTATTCGCAGGACATCTCTTCGCGCCCCTACCACATCTCCCTCCTTCCTTCTCTGTCAGTTGTCATTAGGCTATCCCATTCGTCAACGGTTCAATGTTTCAAACGTACAAGTGCATTGTCACCCAGATCTATAAAAGATGTGAAAGTCCATATCGAATGCGGACTATTAAATTATTAATATTAACTGGGCATATTATGTCCGACGGCCAAGGCGTTTTTTGAAGACCGATTAGGACTGTTCATGTAACAGATGTTGATGATAATTAGAGATGAGTATGAAAAGAGTAACCGTTTAACTTGATGTGAATCCCACCCATATACTGTACAGCTACATACACCCGTTTTGAAACATGAAAAGGGTTTCAGCACTAAGAATTCAAACAGGCAACAAAACAATAAACAGAAATAAGATAAACGCCTAGATCTAGTGTCGCTGTACTCGAATATCACTCGTGTGAGCGACTAAATGTCGAGGCTAGCAAGATCCAGGGTCCCTGGGTCTGGGCCCGCAGCGGCCGAAATCATAACAAGTATAGGTGAGGCCTGGTAATTCAACATTAAAAAGAAACCAAACAAATTCTCGGCAAGAATTCAAGACATCATCGCAAACTCACTTCTACTGAGACCATCTGTGGATGATCATCGTCAATAGCGTATGAGCTTTTTTTTTGTGTCTTATATATATGCCAATAAGAAAATAAAAAGAAATCAAAGAAATAAGCAAAGTGTTACTACTAATGTTACATGTATTATGCACATGTAATGTCGTCCACAAAAAAAGTTAACGGTTTAATACCATATTGTTATTACTTGTGAATAAGTGGATAGAGATAACCTATTTTTCTGGTAAAGGGTCATATGATGGCAAGACTCGAAAACGGCGGAATAGACCGGCCATACGGGCATGATCATGGCGTGATGAAGAAAGAAAAGATCTCGAGTAGAAGAAAAACAGTTGGAGAATATGATCCAAATTCATGGTACTACAGCTAAATAATGCCCCATAAATTAGCATGGCGAAATAGGGTATCTAGCCCACTAGCAGGTTTCCAGCTGCCAGCCAGGAAGTTTAGGATACAGTTAAAAACGGCAGAAAATTTCTCTTCTCCTTCAACATACACGTGTATGCGGGGGCAACTAATGTAGCTAGGCCTAGACCGCAAGTTTGTCGTCGTCTTCTCTGCCGTAAGTGTCTCGTTCTCTCGCTTCACTTCCCTTTAATTGAACCTTTCGTCAGTCTCCCGCCGCCTCATTAGCTTTAATTGATCCCCTTAGCTTTGTCTATCTCTGACGTAATAGTGCTGACCCAGAGACCATCCTCTCGTCTATTTTGGATCAGCCATGAGCTCTAAGCTAGGACTCCGAAAAAAGTTAGATAACGGGGTCTAGGGCAGCACCCCAGCCGCCTGACGAAGATAGAGTATCAATTCAAGGCGAGAAAACCGTGGAGACAACGTAGAGATTGGGATCTGGGGGGAAGTACCCACGATCTCTTATCCTAGCGAAAGCTTAATCGGCGAAATTAAGCTTTTTGCGATGTTTCTCTTGTAATTCGGAGATCGAAAGCACGTTTTATGCCGAAACAATTACTCATCATTATGTCGCAGATAGCGGTGGAGTAGAACCACCCATTTATTCCTCTCAGACATGTTATTAACCGTGATTGGCGAATACATATGCGTATGAACAGAACGTGAACAGGAGAGAATTGTTGATTTGAGGGTTGTAAGATGTTTATTTTTATTTACTGTATTACGAGAGAGATAGATACAGGTATTAAATTTAAATTTTTTGCGATTTATTTTCGGGATATATAATTAATGCTAAGTTTCAAAATGGGTCAATTGAATAACTATTATTAGTCTATTAACGTGAAATAATAGTTCACGAAACACGAGACAAAATCGGAAGAAGAATCGGAATAAGCAAACAGATGTCAACTTCAAATCTCATTAGGAAGAAGATGTCAACTCTGTGATTTCAAATTACAACTGAACATAACTTTAAACATTTGATGAAATTTTTATTTTCAAGCAATTGTTCTCTTTTTTTGTTTTTTTGCCCGAACTATTTTTTCACATCTAGATGACCTTAGATTAATCTGATTCTTTTTTCTATCTCGTTTCATTCTGTGGGGAATCTTCTCCTGGTTTAAGCTAAAAGTTATCTTTTCTTCATCTCATGCTCCCAGGAATTACCCTAAATGATATATTTTACCTAACCCAAATCCTGTGGCATTACACGAAACTAGTGTCAATTTAGTTAACCTGTGTTCTTTTCTTCTGCCCAGATATATCTCTCCTTCTTTTTACTAACTGTACTAATACTCAAATAACAATTAATAATCTATTATTGTTCAATTTTGTTTTCACGCGTACTCCGCCTAAATGCGGGTTTCTCATTCATCATGCACCCTAATCTATGACTTAAATGTAAATATATTATTAGATCTTAAAATAGAAGCGATCTACATTTCATATGCAGAGCTTATTTTTCCTCCTCATGTCAAACTAGCGTTAAAGTTCGTGTTTTAGAAGGATAAGCCGTGTATTAATTTAAACCAATAGTTTGAAGCAATGAGAGCACGTTTTGTGATCGACAATTTAGTGCAGGCCAATCGTTAGAGATTATGGTAGATCGTGCCTTAAGCTGCATCGAATTTCCTAAAGTAGTTAAAGGGAGTTTGCCGAAACTGCCAAGGCTTCCTTGCTTAGGTGTGGTTCCTGAGGCGGGTTCTAAAACTTAAGGCTCAGCCGTGCGTCTGTAAGTCGACGTCCGTATACGTACGTAACTTCACAGTTTTATGCAAATGCAGAACATGAAAATTCAATGCGCTTCCCCACCCAATGAAAAGACATGGTTTGAGCACAAGGTCAAACTATCAACTCCCACACGCGAGCAATTTCTATGGAAGGAAAAAGGAAGTGTGTATGTAAAACTAAATTCTAAAAGCGGTTGAAAGAAAATTGTAACGTTATATTTCTAATCCAAAAAGGTTTAATAGAAAACATTTTTGATGGAGAACCGAATAGTATGAAGAAATATATTGTACATATAAAACTCAGCCAAGCCGAGGCAAGTCACGTCACACTACCAAGTCGCCTTTCTATCCGGAGTGATGGAACCGAAGAGATTATAACTGCCTGGCTTGTCTTTTTTCTGAAACTAGGAAAGAGCAAAGATTAGTAGAACCACCCCTTCCACTGAAGAAGAAAGAGTTCTTTCTGGGCATGTCAGAGGACAGTTAGCTAAGCATTTAAAATACAACGAACGGGTTTAGCCTTGGCCATTCTTGAGAGATTCTCTTCTGCCCTTGCCCTCATTTTTGGCTCTCCGGCAGCTTGGACTCTCTCTTATATTGTGCCGCAGACCATATTCTCAGTATTTTGTTATCCTAAAATGTCCTGCTCCCCAGATCCCAGATCCTGCAGACCATCCCAATAATGTTACAATTAAAAACTGGCGTACTTACCCTAGTTACGGTTAGTTAGATATGAACTTAGCCCAGCAACTGGGTCAACCCAAACGTTAATCGAGACAATGGGAGATATTTGAGCATCGGCGAAGGGACCGATTTACGGAAGGGGAGCCCACCCGCCATGTTTGAAACTGCTGATTGAAAGACTGAAGTTAGTCCAAAACATATCCGGTTCTTGACTTTAGTCGAATTCCAACCCTGTAAAATTGAGCATGATCTCTTTCAAAATAGATGATATCATTTATTTGGAGACTATTGATTCTCTTGGGTCTCATCGGGTGGCTGGGGCGGCGGCGGGCCAATCTTTCTTGGAACATTTAATATCTTGACCAAAGCGAGAGAGCACGCAAAGAGTTGCAAGCCTCACCCACTAGAGGCCGGGGGTGGCAGCTGCTGTTCTTCTTTTGTTTGTTTTATCTGCTCCTTCCCGGCGGGCTATAGTTTTTCCTCCGTCAATATTATCCGTTAATGATAAGCTCATAAATTTTTTTTCTTTCATTGCTTTTTACAAACCCTCTACCCTATGCGGCGTACCCGGAACAATTCCTATTTTGTTGATCGCACTTGTTACCAAAATGTTATTTTTTTTTGCGTAGTATAATACATATCCATCTCCCAAACTCTCAAGTAGCTGTTAACTTTTTTGGCTATCACTTTCTCCGGCCCTTTTTAATCTCACGTTACTACTTAGAGTCTTTTAGAGATAGAACTATATATAACTAATGACTTCCGAGTGAAGAAGCTAGGAACGGGGTCTGAGCCAGTACCTCAGGAGGCACAATGGGAGGAAACGAGTTGTGACTGCACCTTACCCCGTTCTTTCGCCTTGTTCGGGGTTGTCTTCCTATACGTGGCTTGTCAACGTTAATAGATATAATGTTAACGGTTGCCAGATGTTATATATATATATGTATGAAAGTTACACGTGCTCAGAACAAGTCCGTACGTCAGTTCATTGAATTAACTAGATCCCTTACTATAAACTACATCCGTATCCTTTTTTCTTGTTTCTTGTTTCTTTTTGTTTTATTATATTTTGTTTTTGTGTGGTTTCTAGATCCTCCTATCATCCACTTCTTTCTGCGCATCTGCCCCTAACGGTTTTCTTCCTAGAATATAAAAACAAATTAGTTCACATATCATAACGACTTAATACCAACCGGTCAGAAGAAAACGTGAAAAAGGTGAAGTAAAGTTGTGTGGGAGAGAGATAATCAGTTAAGTTAACTTTATAACGTCACGTGGTATATAATCCACTCTCTATTAGGTCAATTCTTTTCGTGGAGTTCTCTCCCCTCAATTGTTCTTCTTCTGCCCTGTTTTTGTTCTTCTTTCTGCTTTCTTCCCTTAGAACAGATTTGTTTTCTAGTTATAATCTATCTTTCTTTATCAATCTACATCTGGAAATTATTTTTGTTAATTGTTTTTTTTTCTTTTCGTTTACGTACTGTACATTGTATATCGCAGAAAAAGCAAATATAACAAGTTCCATTTTTTTTTTTTTTTTTTTTTGATTTTTTTGTTATTATACATTAACGTTATATACATAAGTATCTTTTCTGTACGGAACTTCTAATTTTTATATTTAAATCTTTTCAATTCCTTATTATTTTTGGTGAATTTTTATTTCTCTTTTTTCCGTGTGTTTTTCTTAATTATTAAACGACCCACAAAAACTTAGAAGATTCTTTCTATCTTGTACAAGAAAAGAATAAAAGAAAAAGAGATATATCATCATGTCTCATCGTCACGATACTCACGGACTCACTCATCACGGACCTGTTCCAGGTGAAATTCCTGTTCCTCATGGTGTTCAAGAATATGATACTGTTGATGGTAGAGTTGTAGAAGGTGACGAATTCCCATATGCAGATAAGAGTGAAAAGGAAATCTTTGCTTATCTTTTACATCCTGCTGATTCTTATACCGCAGAAGGTGTTTATTGGGCTGATTTACCTTTGCGAAAAAAATTCAGTTTCGTTACCAGTGTAGATAATGCCGAAGTTAAAAGAGAATTGAAGGCTATTTGGGGTATGTTCAAGGTTGATCCTTTATCTCCTGTTCATTGGTACTTCAGGAACTGTGTCTTGCCTGGTGCCGGTCTTGGTCTTGAAGGTTATGTTTTGTTCTCTATTGGTAATGTTTCTTCTTTATTCTCGGCTGCTTGGCCTCAATGTTGGGGCTCTAAACCTACTGAATGTAATCCTAATTGGATTAGCGCTATCCAGTACTTGGAAATTGCTGGTATTATCTGTGGTCAAATTTTAGTCGGTTTCATCGGTGACGGTATTGGACGTAAATGGGGTCTTGTTCAAGATGCTACTGTTATGACCATTGGTTTAGTTATGTTAACTGCTTCTTGGGGTACATCTTTGAATGGTTGGGTTATCTGCTATGCCTGGTCTTTATGGTTTTATTCAATTGGCGTTGGTGGTGAATATCCCATGACAGCTACTTCTGGTATGGAAAAAGGAACTAGATCAATTTTCAGTTCTGCTGATGATCGTCTTCATAGAGGTAGAAAGGTTACTTCTGCTTTCTTGATGCAAGGTTGGGGTCAATTTTTCAACCAAATTCTCTTGATTTTACTTCTAATTATTTTCCACCATGGTTCTGGTAATGCTCCTTATTCTAAAGTTGCTGTTCAATGGACTTTCCGTATTTCTTTCGCTATCCCAGCTTTTTTGACTCTGTGGCTTATTTACTACCGTTATTATAAGATGCCTTATCCTTCTAAGGATCTTGAAGCCGCTAAGAAAAAGGCTAAAGTCACTGGTTATGATGTTGAATCTTTGAAATTAGTTATTTATCACTTTGGACCTCGTCTTATTGCTACCGCTGGTGCTTGGTTCTGTAATGACGTTTTCTTCTATGGTAATAAGCTTTTCCAGTCTCAATTTATTAGTGTTATTCATCCCGATGAAAAATCTGTTGTTCTTAATTGGTTGTATAATTTGATTAATATTGGTGTTTCTCTTGCTGGTTATTATCTTGCTTCATTTTTAATCGATCATAAGTTTTATGGACGTAACAGAATGATGCAACTTGGTTTCCTTATGGATTTCGTTCTTTTCGTTGTTCCCGGTTTCCATTACAAATACTACACTAAGCAAGAAAATATTGTCAAATTCCAGGCTATGTATTTCTTATCATCTTTCTTCAATCAGTTTGGTCCTAACGCTGTTACTTTCATTGTTGCAGCTGAAGTTTATCCTACTCAAGTTCGTGCTACTGCTCATGGTATGTCTGCGGCTTGTGGTAAACTTGGTGCTTTGATTATCGCTATTATTTATGCTTATGTTCCTGATGTCGAAACTCGTTTCCATATTGTTCCATGGTTCGGTTTGGTTGGTATGCTTCTTACTTTTTTCTTGTTGCCTGATGTTACAAGTTTGGATCTTCGTGAGCAAGATCGTAGATTCGAATATATTCGTGCTGGCCGTGAACTAGATTACCATGGTATTGCTGTTCATCCACAACATTTGTCTCTTTATGAAAGATGGAGAGGTTTCGGAAAGCAATATAACCCTCAAGTTGACTACAAGCAGAGAGTTGATGAACTTAGAAAAGATTGGGAAGAAAGGCAAAGGCTTAAGGCTTCTGAAGATTCTAATTCTGCTGCGGAAATTCATGAAGATTATTCTCCGGATGTTCATCAATACTTCGTTAGAACCAGTCCTGTTTTGGGTGCTGATAACAAGCAAGTTGATGATGGTCTTCAGCTTCCTGAAGCTGCTTCTAATGAGAAGCAATCGGAGTAAGTTTTTTTTTTTTAAAAAAAGAATTGGACTTCAGAAAAGGGATGTTTGTTTTTGTTTGTTTTTGTTTGTTTTGTTTTAAATATTATTTATGCCCTTAGTTCTCACTGGTTTTTCTGACCAAATGTTTTTTGCTTTTTGCCTCAACACTTAATTTAGTAATGTAATACAAATAATATTGCACATTTGTCGAAATAATATAAATAATTTCCTTTTCGTTCAAAAATAACTTACTTCATGTATGAGTTCTGTTGATTCCTTTGTTGGTTTTGCGCTCAGCTTTGTCTAGACAGAGAAGGTTTATTGGCATGGAAAAAATCTTGCTTTGGTCCCTTCAGCCTTCTATATTGGAAGTCTGGCAGCGCTCAACATTTGAAGGTTGACCGAGGTGGATGAGACAGTTGACTCCGTAACATGTTTTTCACCCCAAATTCGCCTAAATATATTGGTTATCCGTCAGAGCTAGGCCTAGGGTTGCTCCAGCTGGCAGAGGCGGACGATTGCTATTGCTTCGGTTCATGTATATGTGTATATGTAGCCTCTGTCACGATCACACAATCTTTTGGCTCTTTATGTGTATACTTGCCCTCGCTCCACTTGAGATGTTCCGTATCTCTTGCATGCTCTAATGTCCGAACTTTTAGGCGGCCAGGGCAGAGTTCCATCCCCATCTGTCCCTCTGGGACTAGTCTGAAGGTAGATTGGCTAGAACATTAGAGAGATGAGATATCTGAGCGAAGTGAAAGTTAGCGCTGCCAGCGTTAGAATAGGAACAGGACCTGGCAGAACTTCGAATATAAATGATTTGGGTTACAATCCCAATCTAGAACGAAACGAGCAGTGTATCAACGGGGCGAATAACGATTAGGACCATATGCCCCTTAGCTTCGACTAAGTGATGCCATGGTTGGACTTCTTGACGTTGAGGCTTTGCCCCAGTCATTGATAGCTTTGCTCGGTGTTAAACTGAACTTCTCCAACTCAACGCGCTGGCACAGTCACCACCGAGGTTGGATTAAACTGATAAAGGAATGTTTTCTCTCATTTGAATGAGTTTGATTTCAGTCAACTAGTTGATCTGTCTTCAACTGTTTTCAATTGGAGCTAGTAGCATATTCAGCTGCAAAGATTTTACCTCGGCTGTGATTGTTGTTATGGTTTTCCAATATCTTCTGAACTCTTTCTTTAGAGCTAATCGTCAAATCATAACACTGCTCCATTTCTTCAAAGTTTTAGTATTCTGTGGAACTAACTGAAGCTGACTAGTGAATGCCCAGACTTTTGACAGACTCAACCGGTAACTAATTGGACTCTCTAAGTCTACGTCGTCAATGGTAGAGATTCCCGCAACCACGGATCACGGCAGAACTTTGGAGTGGCACAACGCAAAAGATATCAATTGGTAGTAAGACAGAGGTCTCTCCAGTGATCGATATATTCCCATATTCTCCATCATTTCATTCCGGTGGCTGGGACACAACCCCCATGACCGCTGGTTCTCGCTACGATAGAGATATGGGACCAACGCACCTCTCGAGGGGTAGAATAGGGAGTCCGAAGGAGTCGGAAAGTACTGAAGGCAGCACAAGGAAAGAACCCATAGGCGTAGCAGCAGTAGGGTGTCTCTGACGGTGTGATAGGAGATGGTAGATCAGTTGTTTTGGAACCGACGCAGAACTCAGGGATCTGAGCTTTTCGTGAGTAAATCAGAAGAATATTAAGTAGCAGAAAAAGGACTGCTGCACAAAAAATGGAACGTGTGGTTTATAGGGAGGTAGCCCAGAGCATATAACTCCTTCAACTATTCCAATGTACAAGTTTTGATAGTTGGAAGTCCTAACTAGCATAGCATCTCTCCCTACTGCACAGCATGGGGAGTATGGGGTTTCCTATGGCCACTGGGGCTTTGCACCGGAAGGTGAGCAGAGGACACGTCCGCGGTTCAGATGAATGAAACGAGAAAACCGGGGTGAAATGGAGAACCGCAAGGACGGACTGTGACGACAAATAGACCAAGTGCTTTTGCCTTGCTAAATTGGATACCCCAAGATAATACCGACGTATATGAATTCATTCTTAATGGAGATGGTGTCATAGCTCTAAAAAAGCCGAGTCCAGAAGGATCGTCGCCTGCCTAATAAAACATCACATATCGGCTGTCGCCTTTCTGCGTGTAGCACTGGTGCACTGTGTTGCTCGCTTCACTCTGATCTTAACCTTTTGTCCTTTATCCGCCTCCGGAGCTAGGGCGTAGCCACATACCCGACAATCGAATCTCGAGCGTAGCGAGAGCTAGGTAGCAACAACAACAACCAACAACAACAAGGCCGTAGACCGGAACTAGTGGGACTAGAGTTCACATATTCAGAGTTTCTTACATATAACTACTATATACTATTATATTATCGACCCTAATCTCACTATCAACGTACCGCGTACCGTAATGTTATTATCTCTATTGATCGATCGATCCAGGATCAATTCTAAGGATCTTGGCTGGCCCTGGCCCCGGCCCCGGCCACCAAAGTCCCCTGACTCTGAAATCCAAGTCTATCTCAATGATAAAGGTTTCACAAATCACATTACTGTGTTTTAGTTAGAAAAAGGCCAACTCCCCTAGTTATGGTTAAAGGCTGTAATACAAAAAAAACGGGGTGCGGATCCTTAGATTGTGGAGCAACACCTGGTGCGTATTAATGTCTTCGTTCGGATAAACGATCGCCATCGTTCCAGGGCCCATTACGATTTTGAAGCTTTACTTCTTTGTGTCACTCCTACTCTGAGATTATTTATTGCATAGTATAGTACTAATATTGGGATAAACAGAATGCCTGTTGATGCTGACGATGAGAAGGCAATCAGGGTGGCGACAGGTATTCTGCTTGTAAATACTCCAGTCTCTTTTACAACAAAAGTTCCAAGGAGGGAGAGGACTTATAATAGCTCAAAAACATCTTTACTAACAGCAGAAGGGAAAATTGAAGAGTGGGCTTCTCAGGAAACGAACATTGGGGGAAGAAGTGTGATCTGTTTGATAATATAGTATGATTAAGAGTGCTAGTTGTCCTTCCGACAGCAGGAGAGTAGTTATTCGAGACCACTAATAATCTCTGCGTTTCAAGAATGCCTGAATGCGAGGAAACACTTGTAACGTAGGAATGGGATCTGAGGCTGGACCGGTCGATTGCTAACGCATTGTAACTCCCAGGAAATTGTGGCTTTTACCCCGGAACCCTAGATGGTCGATATATCCAGATTGTCAGGGACATGATCCAAACCGCCTTTTTTCTCTGAGTTCAGACAGCGATATGAGGTTGTTACAGTTCTGTAATCTGCATACTGTTGGGTTCTGCTTGTGGTCTACGGTCTGCCCTGAGACTCTCACTATATTTGAGAACTGCAGGAATTGTGAAGGATTCAGAAGATGTCCGGATCCGCAAAAATTACTGTGATCAATGGTTCTGTTTTCTCTTTAAGTAGCCCCCTTAGGTGATTGGATATAATACCTAACATTTTGTAGAGGATCCATTCGATGATAATACGAAACTAAAGAGTCCCTGTTATACAGATTACTGGTAACTCCCTAGTCTCTAAAGAAATTGCTCGAATGACCCTAATGTAATTTCAGATAGCAGAGGTTGCTTGTTTAATAAGAAAACTGATATCTCAGAGTGGGATGAGAAGTTTCTTGCAGTTGATCTGGAAACGCTTGCGGATATTATTTTAGCTGTTCTTTATGTTTTTGTGTATTCTTGGTTATCAGTCCGCAGCATCATCGCGTATAAACCGTCGATGGGGTTCGTAACCTTTTCATTACTGGTAATGATTTGCAAAATACAATTCGACGTGAGAAGAATGGGCGTTAAAGCCGTTATTATTATCATTTGCTTCTTTTTTGATCTTATTATAAGGTACAACAATATTTCTCAAAAGTCCGGTCTGGCACCCCAAAACTCTCAGAAAACGACCAAAAATCATCCCAGCCACTCTTTTTGTCTTGTGTAAGTGTTGCATGTGTCAACTGCTCAACAGTGTCATTGCTTGGCCATTTGGGTGACCATCCAGTGCCATGGCCTGTACGTCTACTGGCTTTTTATCTGAAATTCTCCTGGTTTTTGTATGTGAGCTACTTATGGACTTAACCATGTTTTCCACGTCCGTTATACTCCGTCGGATGTGGATCTTCCATGCTTCATTCCTTCAAGGCGACAATTAGCATCCTGGGAATAAGTATGTTACCTGAAATTTTATAGCCGCTATCATCGTTGTGATAATCCATAGGTTTTTAGAGGAGTCTGGCTAGGCACATATGATATGGTTGGTATGTTTCTCCTATCTGTTGTCTGGCAATCTACATTGTAGATCTCGATAAAAAATCAGCTTTAGGCGTTATACAATATTGAGAAATTATGTAAATGGCAATGTCCCCTCCCCTCCCCCCAATCCAAGCTTACAATGGGGTTCAGGATTCTATCTTGCGTTATGATTAAGAGAACTACTTGACACAATACAATTTACGGCTGCAGCCAGTGTTACCCAGATCGGCTTTTTGTATCGTTAGTTGATGTAGGGAAGTAGCAAGTAAGCCTTGTAACTGTCAGCTTCGTACTATAATAAGGAGTAAGTACTTAAATAAGGAGTAGGTACTTAAATAACCAGCTACTGTACTATTGTCGGTGTAATTTTACTTAAGGGGTCGTTGTCTATCTGTAAGTGCTCTGCTTCTGGTATATCCTAATAAATTCCTTCCCCGGGAGGTCTCTCTGCGAATTGCCTCCCTTGATCCGTTGGGTGGATCTGGTTAGAGTTAAGTCTGGCTTTTCTGGCTTCGGTATTCGGGATCTACCCACAGAGCCAACCACGCTGCAGATATGATATCGCAGTCATGAATCAAGCTCACTATTTAATGAAAGAACATTATTTCCATTAAGAAACATATAGCATAGTTAATATTTGACAAGAACAAGAAGAGTCAACATCTATTACTATATGATGAACCGAATTACGCCTCAAATAGATCATTAAATAAACAGCAAAGACGACTACTTTTTTTCTTATAAACTACATCTAAGATTAACTATTCAGTACTACTGGTGTTATATATATAGATAGTCTGAAAACCTGATTGTTAACGGGATATGAACATGAAAATATCGTCTGACAGATGTAGCAGAATCTTCCAATGTAGTGGACAATAGCATCCCCAAGACTTTCAGATCACGAATTTGCTCAATCGTCTAGCAGTAGGACGCAGACGAGAACGTAAAGGAGATGAGCCATATCTATCATTTATTCAGTAACAGGAATCTTCACGCAACCGGATATCATATATCTTTCTCACCTTCTAGCCAATTCCCAAATTCATCCAGTCTAGCCTGTTCCTTTGATCCATCATCATCAGCATCTGCTCCCTTTCGAGATTTTCGATATTTAATACGTCCATCATACATGAAAACGTCCAATTTCTGACCCCCGAAAAAACGACCATTCATTCGTTTAACACAGTCTAGAGCATCAGCTCGGTCTTGAAATTTAACAGTGACTACTCCATCAGGTTCAAGATCATATAGGGTAACATTAGTTACTGGTCCTATATCTTCACAACCTTCCAAGATATCCTGTTTTATATCTAGAGCTGCACTGACATCCTCTTCCAGTTCTTTGATAGAAAAGACATGTTTTAAGACCACTACCTTTTCCCATCGTTTTGATATAACTTCTTTTGGCTCATCATCATCCCAATCTGCTAGTTTTCTATATTTGGTTAGGAATAAAAATTCAAGAGTGCTCTGCTCTAGTTGAACGAAATCAATTGATAGTGTTTCTATGTCTTTTTAGACATGAAAGTCACCTATGCACACTAGAAAGACGAATAAACATCTACAGCGGCTGTAAAAACTTTCGGGGAGTTCATATATTGTGCCTCATCAGCAGTGGTTGGGGCGCTGTCCCAGACCGTAGTTCTCTCGCTCCGCTCGATTACTATAGGTAAATATAGTGGCTCGACTCAAATTCTAACTCCTTTCTAAAGATCATGGTTGCCTTCTAATCCGATCGTGCCACATCGTGCCACATCAGCGAAAGAGCAAACGGGGCTCGAGAGCACGGCCCCTAATAGCAGGAGGCAGGTAAAGGGTAAAAACATACTCATTCAGCTTTTGAAGCTTCTTTTGAATTTTTAATTTATCCAGGGCATTAATGGTTTTTGACGTAGCGGCAGGAGCATCACCAGAAGAAGAGGAACCCGCTTCGTGAACTATCCCATCCTTTTTTCCCGATGAATCTCCTTCATTCACACGATCATTATTAAATTCTGCCTTTTGTACAACTATCTTCCCATTAGGGTTCCTTTTCGGTTCTCCTGGTCTTAATTCGGAATTGTCCATCATCTCAATAGATAGAGCTACACTTTCCGGTTTAAAATAGATAATTAAAGCATCCCCCTTGGGGCTCCCTTTCTCATCTTTATATATTTTAATTTTTTTATCATTTGTATTTAAATCTTCAGCAATGACACCGTATTTAGAGAATATCTGTTCAAGTTCTTCATATGTAACATCGTCAGGTAAATTCGAGATATAAATCCCTGTAGATTTCCTTTCCTTGGGTTTCTGAGAGTTTGATTCTTTTTTGGTCTTTTTTCTATCATGATGATGAGCATTTTCTCTTTCAACTTGAGATTCATCCGATACCGAGCTTCTCTTCTTTTCATTATTACTGCTATTTTTGTTCTTATTATCGTCATTGTTTAAACCCTGATATGCTAATTGTTGAGATCTTACATCTTCCTCCTCCAATATAGGGACCCATTTTTGTAATTCTTCATTATATTCAAATTCAATTCCATTAATATCATCTTCAAAGATCCATTTCCCACTTGCCTTAGAGAAGGCAATTCGAGGGTCATTTTCCCAGTCAACGTCAGCTGGAGTTTCCAGAGATTTATTCGGGCTCTCCATTCTAGAACTGTGATAGTTTCTTAAGTCGTAATTCTGCTGTAACCTAACAATTATAAAGAGTGGGCCTTTGTCAATTGATGAAGCTAAGTAAAACTGTCGTATCTTGTGCAAGATCCTAAACTCCTTGCAACCGTGTCTTTACAATTATTTATTCCTCACGAGCTTCTTCTTTACGATTGTATCTTCTTTAAGACCATGCCTTCTTTACGATTGAGTCTTTGCCTCTTCCGTTCTTCTTCTTCACAATGACTTCTTCATCATTATGTCTTCAGAAACGTCGTCAAAAAAAAGTCAATAGAATTATGCTATTATTGGAAAAATTATATATCCTAATAAAGGACGTTAATTGTGAGGGCTAGCCCTCACCCTGATCTACACTCTACTATTATTTCTCCCGTTTCGGGAAATCATCTTCACTCCGTATAATGCACATTGGTTTCATCTAACTATTATATAACCCGTTTCTGGATAACCATTCCACTATTATATAACCTCAATTCGGAAGCGATTCTCTCCTCGCAATTCCTACTCTTTTGCCTTATCTTCAGTTCACAAACTTATATTTTCTTTCCTTATTTTTGTCTATAAATATCCATGTATCTTCCTTCACTTTTTGTTTCTATTCCTCATAGAATTTGATATCTGTTAAAATCAATAATAAACTATTCTAATTATTAGATTTGTCCGATTTCCTCTATTTACTTCAACTAATTCGTGGAATACCTAATACTATAGACTATTATTAAGAACTTCTTACTCGTAAGTTAACATTATTAATTAATAGGTCAATGCTTAGAGATCGACTATCACGTATCTAGCTTGACATCGGTAATCCATGTGCCGCATGGTATGGTAAATCCTAATATACGGTTAGGGTTATTTAGGTATACCCATTTTGGGTATGTCCTGACAATAAATCTTTCAGAGGTAAACAGGCTGCATAAACTTTGAAGAAGACTGCATGACCACTGTTAAATTATATATATATATATATATATATGCCCTAAAATCATCACCTGTTCACTGGCTCAAATATGTATAGACTAAACGATAATATTGGATTGAATTGAAGTAATCTCTCTACATCACTTCCGTAGGACAAATTATATAAATACTTCCCTCATTCGCCCTAGAAATCCTAGGCTAGTTTGGAGAGGTTGCAATTGATTATTTGTCTTGTTCTCTATTATTGACATCTTTAAGACTTAATTTCGATTGGCCTAAAGTTATTTAATCGGTTGTAGAATAATCCACATCACATTCGTTTCTAACCATGGATCCGGAGCTTCAACAACCAAATGATAGAACCGCAAGAAGCGTATACATTTGTCTATATATAATCTTACTCATACTAATAATTTACTGGTCAGTTATTATCTATTTAATTATGTTTGGCCATGCAGTGGTAGGATTAGTTTCGGGAGGAACCTTCTTTGCCTTGACAGGTTACTTTTTTATCAAGTATTTACTGCCGGTATGGAAAAAAATAAGGACTGACAAGGCTCTGTTGGAATTGAATGGAACTTTGGTTCTCGACGCGTTGCAAGACAAAAAAGGTTCTACGAAGAGTTGATTGAATTAGTTGAAGACATCCTAGTGGAAGAAGACCAAATTAGATTGCAGTATCTCACCGAACAAATAAAGATGGTAACAGGAACTGTCGCCACCAAGTCGAACTAGCAGGTTTCACTGTCAAAAGGTGGATTCATCCCAGATGCAAGCACAAATAAACTCAAGGTATTACAGATATAGCTCACAAAAATGGACAGACAGAGGATTGGGAAAACGAGAACTGCGAGCTTACCGTCGTAGCTACCGCCAACTCACGCTCCACTTGAGAGGTCAAAAAGGCAGTGACAACACCTGAGGGAAGAGATCAACCGTTCCGGGATAGGTCTCCGACAGTTGTGCTTATAGCGTCATAACCCAGGTTCCAAAAGGACGGTGACTGACAGCAAAGCGAGCAGTGGGGATAGCCAACTGAAGCAGAATGTGGGTCAACTCGATCGATCGATTACAGAATCAAACCAGTAACTGGGGCTAGTATTATACATGTATAGATTTAGGCTGCTGCCGTTCTTGCCCCTCTCGCTAGACAGCAAGTTACCCTTAGCTACACGTAAGATTCTCTTCGACCGCTGCAGAGCGAGACTTAGCTTAAGGTAACACTGAACTTGAATGCTGCCCTTAAAATAAGCTCTTATATCACCTGAATCCTTAAACAAGGATCTCTAGGCTATTTAGAATATCTCCTCATTCATCGAAGAGATCTACGTATAATTAGTACTAAATTAGAGTTATTTTATCATTATTAGAAGCATTCCCAGTCGCTTGTTGCTATTCTCTGTACTAACTGTACGGTTAAAGTTATTGAAACTGTCATACTTTAACTATACGATCTAACTAACGAAAGAAGAAAATAGTCTAAAAGATCGAACCCGAAATCTGATACATGATATCGCAATAACGTGGACTGAGATCTTATGTCGGGATCTGATATTTTCTGCCAGAGTCTTTGCCTGCCGGATTCGAGGGAATTAAGCTCCCCTTGGTCAAGGACCACCCATCGTCTACTCCGACCACGGCCCATCGTCTGCCTTCAGCGGCTGAGGCCCCAGACTCCATGCACTCGCTACGCTCCAATATACACAGCAGTTAATAGCGCCCATAGACGTACCTACCAAACTTCTCTCAAGCGATTTAATGCATTAAGTATATAATTAGTTGAGAGACGTTGAGACTCCATTTACAAAAAAAAAAAAAGAAATAGCAAAAAAACAGGACATAAAAAAAACGACAAACAGAAAATGAAAAAAAAAAACTAACAAACAACAACAGAAAAAAAAAAAAAAAAAAAGATATATTATAAAAACACAAAACCCCAACTCCTCAGTCCTTTTTATTTGCAAAATAATTCTTGATTCATTGGTGTTTACTACCCATTAAAGGTTAAGATATGTGCATGATTTTAACAGTAATAATTTTTTATAAAAGTCACCCCAAAATTATTATTGCACATAGGGATTTCTTTAGTGACCACTAAGTTTGACACCTAATACGACAGCTACAATGATACAAATAATAAGAATAATCAATACACACCACCACTTCTTCTTACGGGCAGCTCGAGCACTTATAATAGCTCGATTAGTATGAGAAACACCCTGCTCAATATCTGCCTGAACTGCAGTAGCTTGTTCATCAATATGTCGAATAGGTTCTTCTTGTTCAGCAACCAAAACTTCCATATCTCTAAACAATTGAGCCAATTCAGCCATAGTTTTCTCAATCTTTTGAATTTCTCGGTGTCTTGCTTGAACTTCAGTTAGAGCAGTACGTGCTTGACCTCTTCGATTCGAACTCATCAATGCTTGAGAGAAAATCTGAGTACCAGCATTATCATCAATGGCCTCTTTAACCTCTGCTTCAGTAGCATCAGGTCGGACTATTCTGAATTGACGTTCTGCAGCTTCTCTATATCTTTGACGGAATCTAGCTTCAGTTGTTTGATATTTCTGAATAGAAGACATAAATTGCCTTTTAACATTCTCCGCTTGAGTTCTTTTAGTAGGATCTTTAGTTGATTTCGACTGAAGGGTTTTAATTCGAGTTTTTAAAGTTTCAGCTAATGCTTGAGTTTCCTGTGTTAAACTTTCAATTTGTCCTTGAGTATATTGTTCACTCTCACCGCCAACTTCTGCTAAAGATCGTTTATGAAGAGCTTCGATTCGATCTACATTATCATCATATTGTACCAAATTACGTTTAATGTCATCGACTTCTCCAAAAAAGGCAATCATATCATCACCAGAAGCTCCGACCGGTACCCCTCCAATACTAGCAGGAGTAGTATTATTTGTTGCATATGGATTAACATTTGATAATTCATAACCAGAAGTGTTGTTTTGGCTAGTAAACAGTTAGTAACAAGCCTGCATCGAGCGGTCAAGCTTTGTCCGGGGGCGGGGCCATTCAAGCCCCTTGCTTATGCTTCCATGTTCGCCTCAAGTAAGATCTAGAGTGATTCAGTGAACTGGATATCCGGATCCACTCAAGCGATCTTTTCTCTCTCCTTAATCGAGGTAGATGACTAATGCCCGTCGTAGGCAAAGGAAGGGTGACAACGGCGAGGGAAGATGGACAGAAGCAACCAGAAAACACGTCCAGCTAGATTTAGACTTACCCATACTGTTCGTAATTATTAGCATATGGATTGCTATTATTATTTTGTTGATAACTCATGACTGGAATGTTTTATCAGACAACCGGCTGTATGAAATTACAGTAGTTTCTCTAAAGTGATTATTGGAATAAAAGGTCTATTGAAGAAGTTGTAATGAACTGGAGATGATATGTCGTGAAGAGTTTAAAACCGCTTCCAAATCAAAATACAAACCACCTTTTATTAATCAAAACCTTGAATCAAAACTATTTGTCCAAAACTCTCTTTCTGAATCAAAAAAAAAGTATTATCCTTGGAAGGGGGTGTTGAAATTTGTCCTTGGGTTCGTTTTCGAGTTGCTTGTTTTTTTACTAAGGAATGACTTATATTTAATTTGATAATATTTTTAAAATGAAAAATATTAATTCAAACAAAACTAATATATATATATAGAGAGTGTGTGTAATTGTTTAATGTTCGGGAACTACCTTGATACTGCGTCCACAATTCTCTATATATAAGTATATGAATAGTCTTCTTCCTCGATGTTTCGAGAGACACAAAACAAAACCACTTTTCAACTGTTAAGGGGGAAAGAAAATGGATGGAGGGCGAAATGTTTAACGGGTACGGGGAGCATGTAATAGAAAGAAGGGGATATATACAGGAAAGGGGAAAGGGCAGAAAAATACTAGGGGAGAACAGTACACTGTGTTGTGTGTTTTTGTTTAACGTTATTACTTACAACTGGGAAAATTTTAGTGCAGAAAAATATGCACTTTTTCGGCTGTGCAGTGTTCAGTTAACTTACAGTTAACACACAGTACACGTTCTAGAGTTAGATTAGGTTCAGTAACTGTTTGTTATTATTATTGTATGAACAGGGTAGGGTGGTGTATACATGAACACGTAACTTATGTAGTTCTGCATAAGATCGGTAGCTGTTAGTTACGGTATAGTTTTGCAGTGACTGATAACCTTTATAACATCGGTACGATTATACTAGTATTATTGCATTAAATCTCATTAGTTAACAAGACCTTAACATCGAGAGCGAAGCGAGCCTGGGGGTCTGGGATATATAGCCCAGCCGCTGGTGGCATCTTCGGAACCCGGGAAGTGCGGAACTGGCAAAAGGGAGGCAAATAAGCTGCCCGACCTTTTTGTTATACCGTGACAGTTATATCTCGAATAGCTAGCTCTCTGAGGTCTGAGTAACCAAACCAGATCGGAGGTTGGCGGCTAGTTGGGAGTTTAAACAGGATTCCGAACTAAGCAATATTTCCAACGTTTAACGGTCAGGTAAACTTCATTTTAACGTTACAGTACAGTGAATATCGTTAAGTTAACGGGTTAACGTTTTATCGATCCAGCCCGCATGCGGCGCTTGCCTAGCGAGTTACTGCTTTAGATCGACTTGGGTAGAAATCGACCGACCGTAGTTTTTAAATGTTTTCTCTTCTGCCTCTGTTTGAGAGTCCCTTTTTCTGCTTTGCTTCGAGAGCAGATCTGCCAATAATGGGATAGGGTTCTCGTCATGAACTGTTAGACCTCGCTTCAAACTTCAAGAGACTTACATAATATTAATGTTACGTTAATGTTTGATCGTCTTAAGATAGACAGATACCCAAGCAATGCTGAAACAATCAGAGATGTTTCGTTTCTACTCCGTCTCCCAGGCCTAGGAGTGTAACAGAAACTGAACAGCGTCCTAGAATGTGGTGTCACACCAGACTGCTATTTCTCACTTCGGTTGAGATTGTCCTCACTCGTGGTACATAGCTCTCATAGTTCTCTCAACACTTGACATTGTCCCCTTCCTCTAGACCCTAGCTCTCGCCTCATGAGAACAACCTCGAGCGAATCGAAAGCAAGAGTCCGGCTAAAACTTTAAGAAAATACGCATCTAGTATAGATATATTAACTATTTGATTGTAGGTCAGTGATTTAGTCCTGACAACGCATTATTATACGTTCCAGGGTGGAGTAGACCAGAGATTTTTTCTTCCATACAATAGAGGCTCCTCTATAGAATTTCATCCATAGAATTACAAACAACTATCCTAAACAGTTGTCCTCTAATGATGGTAACAAAGATTCTATATGTTCATGAAATCAAACATTACTATGTTTCCAGATTCAAAAAATATCTGATCAAACACATCAATCCAAGATTCCCTGTTTTAGAAGAATCCTATATAACCAGAAAATATGAAAGAAATAAGGATCAAAAAATGCAGCTCATCAATATTTATAGTCGGCAGTTTATGTTGTTGCATGGTAAAAAAATAAACCGTCACATAAAATTTATCTAGTACGGCTGTGCTGAAAAAGCTATTGAGGTTCTGAGAGCAGCCATGCAATAGACTTACTTATACAATAAAGTTGTTGTTGGTGGAATACCCAGAGTAACCAGTCAAATTAGCGTTAAGTCAAGTATCGGTAATTCAAGTGTTTTCTAGGCTCCCTTTGCTCGATAAATTTGAAATAAAAAATATTCCCAAAACTGAGCATTTTGTAATTTATTGTAATAATAATAATAATAATAATAATAATAATAATAATAATAATAATAATAATAATAATAATAATAATAATAAATTGGTACCTAGGCGCCGGAATCCTAGCCACGGCGAAGCAGAGCTACAGTTAGCTAAGCTCAGCCGGACTGTTGGGCCGTATTACTAGCTGTACATAATTCTACATGATGATCTTTATTCTACATACGGTTCCTGCATGCTACTCCTGAACCTTTGGTGACCCAAGCATTTGCTTCATGACACTAGAAAAACAACCAACGCTAAAAAACCCAGTGGGTAAAAAATAAAAAGGTACTAAAACAACCAGCGCAGGGTGATGAAAAAAATTTATTATAATAATAATAATAATAAATTGGTACCAAGGAATCCTAGCCAAAAAAAATTTGTTGTGATTGTATATATGCTGGTAAGGGACTGTAAGTTTAGGGACAATACTATATATAAATGCTTATGTTTACAAAACACAATATTCAATCTACAGTTTTACCTTCAATTTGTTTATCTCCTTACCCTTATGGGGTGTCATGCTGTTATCGTGTCAACCGTTGAACTACACACGCCCCCTAGTTCCTTTAGCCCTCATCTTCCATACCCTAGTCCCCCTACAATCAACAATTCCTCCCCCAACACAACAGAAAATGACTATTATTTTTCTCCCCAACCCTAGAGATTAGTTATCAGGGATGCCTGGCTAGCCAAATGTGGTTCGGATCCGAGAAATATTTCATCCACGTTAAAATCTGTTGAATGCATGGGAGAAGATATATATAGAGAGTAGCAGGATCAAGTAAATAGAATAGAATTGTTTTTTCAGAATAGAACAGTTTTTATACAACAGTTTTTATAGAACAGTTTATTTTTTATAAATAACTTTTGATTGAGATATTTTGGTTGTTTATTGTTAGTTGTTTAGTTGTTACTTTTTCATCTAAGTCGTGTCACTTAATTTTGTTGAGAGGATAATTTTCTATTTGAATTTTTTAAGGATTTTTTAATTAGCACAGACAGGTAAGTAAATACAGTAGAAGAATTGATCAACTATATCCATAGCTAACTGTTAATCTAGATTATATTTCATAATGCGTCCTGAAGTCGAACAAGAATTGGCTCATATCCTTTTGACTGAGCTTCTTGCCTACCAATTTGCATCTCCTGTTAGATGGTAAGTTAACCGTGGAATATCCTGACTTTAGCCTCCATATACTAACTTTTTTTAGGATTGAAACTCAAGATGTGATTTTGAGTCAATTCAATGCTGAAAGAATTGTTGAAATTGGACCTTCTCCTACTTTAGCTGGTATGGCAACTAGAACTCTCAAGTCAAAGTATGAATCTTATGATGCTGCTTTATCTTTACAAAGACAAGTTCTATCTTATTCTAAGGATACTAAGGAAATTTATTATACTCCTGATCCTGTTGCTACTGAGTCGTCATCATCAAGTTCTGATTCTTCAAATTCAACTGTTACACCTGCTGCTGCTTCTGCCGCTTCTACTCCTGCTGCTGCTGCTGCCGCACCTGTTGCCGCTGCCACTGGACCTGTTGCTAGTGTAGAAGATGCCCCTGTCAAAGCTGTTGAAGTTTTACATGCTTTGGTTGCTCAGAAGATTAAGAAAACTTTGGATCAAGTCCCTCTTACAAAGGCTATTAAAGATCTGGTTGGAGGAAAATCTACTGTACAGAATGAAATTCTTGGTGATTTGGGTAAAGAATTTGGTTCTACTCCTGAAAAACCTGAAGAAACTCCTCTTGGTGAACTTTCTGAACAATTCCAAGATTCTTTCACTGGTCAATTAGGTAAACAATCCTCTTCTTTGGTTTCTCGTTTGATCTCTTCTAAAATGCCTGGTGGTTTCAATATTACTTCTGCTCGTAAATATTTGAATACTAGATGGGGTTTAGGTCCTGGTCGTCAAGATAGTGTTTTCTTAGTAGGTATTACTTTGGAGCCTAAGGATCGTTTACCTGATGAAGCTGCTGCTAAACAATTTTTGGATGATATTACATCTAAATATGCTTCAATTGCTGGTGTTAATCTTAGTGCTGCTGCTGCTGGCGGTGCTGGAGGTGCCGGTGGTGCTGCTGGAGGTGTTGCTATTGATTCTGCTGCTTTTGAAGAACTTACAAAGGATCAGAAATATCTAGTTCAACAACAACTTGAACTGTTTGCAAGATATCTTAAGGTCGATTTACGTAATGGTGACAAGGCTTTTGTTGCTCAAAAAGAAGCCACTCTTTTATTACAAAAAGAACTTGATCTTTGGTATAGTGAACATGGTGATTTTTATGCTTCTGGTATTAAACCTGCTTTCTCTCCTCTTAAGGCTCGTGTTTATGATTCTTATTGGAATTGGGCTCGTCAGGATTGTTTGACTATGTTCTATGATATTATTTTCGGACGATTATCAAATGTCGATCGCGAAATCGTTGCTCGTTGTATTAGTATTATGAACAGAGCAAATCCGACTCTACTTGATTTCATGCAATATGCTATCGACCATGTTCCCACTAATCGTGGTGCAACTTACAAATTAGCTCAAGAATTGGCTCAACAATTACTTGAGAATTGTAAAGAAGCTGTAGGTGCTAATCCTGTCTATAAGGATGTTAATTATCCAACTGGCCCTAAAACTACTGTTGATTCTAATGGTAATATTAGTTATGCTGAAGTACCTCGTCCTTCTGTTCGTAAATTGGAACAATACGTTCAAGATATGGCTGGTGGTGGTCCCATTACTAAGGATCCTGCTGCTGGTTCACATACTCGTGCAGAATTGGCTAAGATTTATAAGAGAATTTCTGATAAGTCTGCTAATGTTGATAAACTTAAGTTGGACACTCTTTATGCTGACCTTGTTAAGGCTATTGAAGTAGTTGAGGCTAAGTCCTCCTCGTCTGCTGAAAATACTACTGTCTCATCTAAATATATGCAACCTGAAACTATTCCATTTTTGCACCTTAAGAAGAAGACTGGTGATTTCTGGGAATTCGACCGCAAACTTTCTGCCACTTATCTTGATGGTCTTGAGATTGCTGCTCGTGATGGTCTGACTTTTGCAAATAAGAATGTTCTTATTACTGGTGCAGGTGCTGGATCCATTGGTGCTGATATCCTTCAAGGGTTGATCTCTGGTGGTGCTAAAGTTGTTGTAACTACCTCAAGATACTCTCGTGAAGTCACTGAATATTATCAAAGTATTTACACCAAATTCGGTGCTGCTGGTTCCACTTTGATAGTTGTTCCATTTAACCAGGCTTCATCTAGTGATGTTCGTGCGTTGGTTGATTACATCTACAATGATCCCAAAAAAGGTGGTCTTGGTTGGGATCTGGATTTCGTTATTCCATTCGCTGCTATCCCTGAAAATGGTATTGAGCTTGATGGTATTGACTCCAAGTCCGAGTTGGCTCATAGACTTATGCTCACTAATCTTTTACGTTTACTTGGTAGTGTTAAATCTCACAAAGTTGCAAATGGTTGCGAAACCCGTCCTGCTCAAGTTATTCTACCAATGTCTCCTAATCATGGTACATTCGGTGCTGATGGATTGTACTCTGAATCCAAGTTGTCACTTGAAACACTCTTTAACAGATGGTATTCTGAATCTTGGGGCTCTTATCTTACCATCTGTGGTGCCGTTATTGGTTGGACCCGTGGTACTGGTCTTATGTCTCAAAATAACATTATTGCCGAAGGTGTTGAGAGATTGGGCGTTCGTACTTTCTCTCAGAAGGAAATGGCTTTCAATATTTTGGGTTTATTGACTCCAACTGTTGTTAACATTTGTCAACATGAACCTGTTTGGGCTGATCTTAATGGTGGTTTGCAATTTGTTGAGAACTTGAAAGATGTTACTGGTAAGCTGCGTAAAGAGCTTGTCGATTCAAGTGAATTGCGTAGAGCTGTTTCGGTTGAAACTGCCATTGAACATAAAGTCGTTAATGGACCTGACGCTGATTTGCCTTATCAAAAGGCTATTGTTAAGCCTCGTGCTAATCATAAGTTTGAATTCCCCAAGCTTAAGACTTATGAGGAACTTAAGGAAATCGCTCCTGAATTGGAGGGTATCTTGGATCCTGAAAAGGTTGCTGTTATTACTGGTTTCGCTGAAGTTGGTCCATATGGTAATTCTCGTACCAGATGGGATATCGAAACTAATGGTGCCTTTTCTCTTGAAGGTGCCATTGAAATGGCCTGGATTATGGGTCTTATCAAACATCATAACGGTCCTCTTAAGGGCAAACCTTATGCTGGTTGGGTCGATACCAAGACCAATGAACCTGTTGATGATAAAGATGTTAAGAATAAATACGAAGCTTATATTCTTGACCACACCGGTATTAGATTGATTGAGTCTGAACTTTTCAATGGATATGACCCTTTGAAGAAGCAGTTCTTACAAGAGGTCATTGTAGAACATGACTTGGAACCTTTTGAGGCTTCTAAAGAAACTGCCGATCAATTTAAACTTGAACAGGGCGATAAGGTCGAAGTCTTCGAGATTGCTGAATCCGGTCAATGGACTGTGCGATTCCTTAAGGGTGCTAAGATTTATATCCCTAAGGCTCTTAAGTTTGACCGATTGGTTGCTGGTCAGATTCCTACTGGTTGGGATGCTAAAAAATACGGTATTTCTGATGATATTATCTCTCAAGTTGATCCCATCACTTTATATGTTCTGGTCTCCACAGTTGAAGCTCTGCTTGCTTCTGGTATTACTGATCCTTATGAGTTTTACAAATATGTCCATTTATCTGAAGTTGGTAACTGTTCTGGTTCCGGAATGGGTGGTGTTAGTGCCTTACGAGGAATGTTTAAGGACAGATATTTGGACCGTCCTGTGCAGAACGATATTCTCCAAGAATCCTTTATTAATACCATGTCTGCTTGGGTCAATATGTTGTTATTATCCTCTTCAGGACCTATTAAGACTCCCGTTGGTGCTTGTGCTACCGCTATTGAATCTTTAGATACCGGTGTTGAATTGATTGAGTCTGGTAAAGCCAAGATTGTCATTGTTGGTGGTTATGATGATTTCCAGGAGGAAGGATCTCACGAATTCGGTAACATGAATGCTACCAGTAACTCTATTGATGAATTTGCCCACGGACGAACTCCAAAGGAAATGTCTAGACCTAATACTAGTACACGTTCTGGTTTCATGGAGTCTCAAGGTGCTGGTATTCAGATTCTTATGAACGGTAAATTGGCAGTTCAAATGGGTGTTCCTATCTATGGTATTCTTGCTTTGACTGCTACTGCCAGTGATAAGATTGGTCGATCCGTACCAGCTCCTGGTAAGGGTGTTATGACTACTGCTAGAGAACAGATTAGTGACTTGAAGTTCCCCTATCGTCTTTTGGATGTTAAATACAGACGACGACAAATTGAACAGCGTCGTGCCCAGATTAACAGCTGGGTTGAGTCTGAGTATGAATATTTACAAGATGAATTCGAGGCTGTTAAATCTTCAACTTCTTCTGCCGCTGATGCTGAGGCATTCTTCAAGGAGAGAACTCAACAAATTGATAATGAAGCTCATAGACAAGAGAAGGAAGCTCTTGCCACATGGGGTAATGAGTTCTATAAGAGAGATCCTCGTATTGCTCCTTTGCGTGGTGCTCTTGCAACTTATAATCTTACTATCGACGATATTGGTGTTTCTTCATTCCATGGTACCTCAACTGTTGCTAACGATAAAAATGAATCTAATGCCATTAATAATATGTTAAATCATTTGGGTCGTTCTAAGGGTAACCCAGTTTTGGGTGTCTTCCAGAAATACTTGACAGGACATCCTAAGGGAGCTGCTGGTGCTTGGATGCTTAACGGTGTTATACAAATTCTTAACTCTGGTATTGTCCCTGGTAACCGAAACGCTGATAACATTGATTCTTACTTGAAAACATTTGATAAGATTGTATACCCTTCTGTAACTTTACAGACCTATGGTGTTAAAGCCGCAACTGTTACTTCGTTCGGCTTCGGTCAAAAGGGTGCTATTGGTGTGGTTATTCATGCTGATTATTTCTTGGCTACTTTGAACAAGAAGGACTATGCTGCGTATGCTGCCAAGGTCGGTACTCGTTACAACAAGGCTTATAGATACTTACACAATGCCATTGCTGAAAATTCCATGTTTGTCAGTAAGAGCAAGCCTCCTTATACTGATGAACAGGAAGTTGAAGTTTATCTCAATCCTTTGGCTCGTGTCAGCTACAACAAGAAGTCTGAGTCGTTAGTATTTTCTGAGAAGAAAATAGAACAGGCCAATCCCAACAGTTCCACTGGTCATACTGAGGCTGTTCTTAAGCAGTTAGCCATCAATAGTCTTTCATCTGGCGGTAGTTCTGGTAGTGGCAGCAATGTTGGTGTTGATGTGCAGTCACTCTCTGGTGTTAATATTGAGAATGAGACTTTCTTGGAACGAAATTTCACTGATGGTGAGCGTGAATACTGCAACAAGTCAGCCGACCCTCAATCATCTTACACTGGTACCTGGAGTGCTAAAGAGGCTGTGTTTAAGAGTCTTGGTGTTAAGAGCCAGGGTGGTGGTGCTGAGCTTAAATCCATTGAGATTCTTCGTGACGCCAAGGGTGCTCCTTATGTTACTCTTCATGGAAAGGCTAAGGTTGCTGCTGCTGTTGCTGGAATCAAGAATGTCAAAGTTTCTATATCTCATGATGAGTTCCAGGCTGTAGCTGTTGCTGTTTCTGAGAATTAATTAGGTGGTTCATATCTATAGTTGTTTAGTTTGAAATTTTTTGATACAATATTATTATTATTATAACTAATTACTTGCTTTTCAGCAAGCTTCTTCGTGTGTCTGCCTCTGGGAAGCTCAGCTCTCGCTCGCTTTACTCGAGAATTGCAGGGTGAACTGCTTCGGAGGTAGCTCTCGTATTATCTATATAAGCTCTACAGGAAATGCAAATAAACAATTTAGATAGTAATAAATATGACTAATGCGAGATAAATTGGAATACAAAGCTTACAACATCATCATCTTTCTCCTGACGTAAGAGAAGATCCTCAATATTTTCAAGTTCCGGTCTTCTAAAATGATTCCAAGTAGTAGCATCCCCATACAGCATAGCAGGTGATCTGATCAATTGTCGACCATCTCTGCATCGTTTGCATTTGAAAGTATCATGCGTGTCACATGGAGTTCCACAATCAACATCTCTGAAAAGTTGTCTCAACTCGGTGGCAGAGAATAATCGTTCTATATCTTCCACCTCATCAACTACACTTGACGATAGAGACTGTTTCATAGTTTGTCGTTGAAATATCTTTTCTTCCATCGTACCTGTGGCTACAAAGCGATAGACAAAACAGTCCTTTTTCTGACCATCACGCCAAACTCTGGCTAATGCTTGTTGATCTGAAGCAGGGTTCCAATCAACATCCAAAAGGATCAATCGATTGGCACCAATAAGATTCAACCCACAACCCCCTGCTTTACTACTAAGTAAAAAGACAAACTCTTCACCATCGGGATTATTAAACTTATCTACAAGCTTTTGACGCTTCTTAATTGGAACTGTACCATCAAGTCTAAATGAACCGTAGCGTTGCTCTCGACATAACTGCTCTACGAGATCAAGCGTCTGGGTGAAATTACTGATTATGACAATCTTATCATTAGTATCCTGACGGATTCTCGCTAGAATACGCTCAAGAACCATGAACTTCCCAGAATAATATGATTTAACTTCTCGATTATTACGTCCTCGATTAGCTTTAGGTATAAAGTCATCTGGCAAAACCTCCTCACTGCCGGCAATATCCTGGGGCAAGTTGAGCAAATCTGGATGATTACATAGTTTTCTCAGAACCATAATCGCCTTAAGTGAACCCTTTATACCACCACTAACAGTTGATTTAATATCAGGAGAAGTAATATATTTGTTGTACAAACTATTTTGCAATTCGGTATTGTTACAAAATACAACATGTTCATATTTGACAGGTAAATATTTTGTAAGAAGATCATTTGTACGTCGAATAATAAACCTACTAACGAGAAGAGACAGTTCTTTAAGTTTGGCTTGTCCAAGATTTACTTCATCTTCAGTGGCAAAGGAATCCTGTCCTCTTGCAATATGCGTTTCGTAGTTTTTACGGAATTCTTGACTAGTTCCCAATACACCAGGGTTAACGAACGTCAATAAAGCAAAGTATTCAGCTAGAGAGTTCTGAATCGGAGTCCCGGATAAAATAACTCTTCGTTGTACGTTAAGTTGTGTGAGGGCATTGAATATGAGAGTTTTAGCACTTTTCAACCGATGACCTTCATCACAGAGCATTAATCCAATTTCAGTATTACGGAGATCATCTACATGATTTCGTAGAGTCTCATATGAGACGATTAATACAGGACGTACAATTTGTCTGCCAGCAGCAATACACCATTGTCTCAGAGTTGTAGTTAAATCTTCCGACTTGATATTTTTACCATCAAGAGCCAACGGAGTTATAGTACCTTCTCCCAGCCATTTGACAAGCTCTTTAGCCCAATTAGTTACTAAACTCGCTGGACATACAATTATACATTTACTTATAGTACCGATATTGCCACCCTCGGGCGATTGCTTTAATAAAGTCCACATTAGAGTAATACATTGTAAAGTCTTGCCCAAGCCCATTTCATCAGCCATAATGCATCCATTAGAGCCCTTTTGAATCACACCGGTAACACATTTATATAAGAATTTAACACCTTCAACTTGATGAGGACGGAGGACTTTAGCTAGCCTAGGATCAATAACTACAGGTACTTTAGGATGGACCTTTTTCTTATCTTTTTCATTAGAAATCCCCAGAACCTCAGCCAATGTCAGCTTCTTTTTAGGGATCAATATTTTGAGTTCTTCTTCTTCATCTTTTTCTTCGACTACCTTATTCGGATCTATCTCAACAGCCGGATTATCGTCCACAGTTGGATCATATAGAACAATAGCGAATTCTCCACAAGGATCATGTAGCGGTCTAGGAATCAAATCATGTCGTCTTTTCATTCCTAATGCTGCCGGTGGCCCCATGTCAGGAGGTTTGATGAGTAAAGGAGTGACAAACTTGCCATTCAATATTGATTCAACATCACCAGCAGTACCATTAGAACTGTCTACAGCACCATTACGCTTGGTGCCCAAAACCACTCTGGTTCCCAATCGCTTAACTCCATTTGGTTTCTGCACTTCTTTTCCAATATATTCTAGTCCTTGGTTCTCATCCGAGTAATTGATACTCTTCCTAGTGGCTTTACGAGTAAGTCCTTCCCTTTTTGCCATATCTCCTGGTCTCAGTGTAGGAATCCTAAATGGTTTCATAAGAGCAACCAAGGGATCTGTCTTTAATTTTTTATTAAGTCCGATAGGAGTTCCGGATCTTGTACGGAATTTTTGGTTGTCGCCAGAGCCGACAGGAGTAGTCGGGGCAGAGGCAGACACTTTGTTAGGGGTAGAGACAGACGTTTTGTCGGGAGTAGATACAGATACTTTATCAGCAGTACTCTCAGTCATTTTATAAAAAACAACGGTATATCGACCTATCTTTCGCAGTCTTTGTTGTAACAAGATGAAACTTCCGGATGTTTGTTTCTATATATATGGCGAGATGATAGTGATGTTTATATAAGTTGGTGATGGTGATATTGGCGGCGAGTGATGGTGAAGGTGATGGTGAAGGTGATGGTGAAGGTGATGGTGATGGCGATGGAGACGTTGATGTTGATGTTGATATTATGGTTTTATTTTTTTTTTACAGCGACGCGGGCCTCGGCGCGTCTTTTACGCGAATGTTTCGCGCACATGTTAATATTAACTTTAACTTTACATTTATCCGCTTATACGGCTGTGCAGCTGAGCCTGATCGGGCTTTTATCTGCAGCGGCAGTCATCCGTCATAATCCGACGTGAATTACGAAGAACTAAATAGCTAATCCAGCTCGAAAAGATAGAATTAATTTTGATTGTGTCTTATAAGATATAACTTGTTAGAGGCACTGAGGCAGCACATACAGGTCATTTGTTATTTAACTGTTGCGCATAAGTTATCGATATTGTCTTTGATAACGATAAACTGTGGAGTAATTTCCGCTCTTATTACTAGTAAAATGGGACAATAGTCGCGACACCAAACGTCGTAATCCAATTATGGGGAACGAGACGATTACAGTTCAAATTATGGGGAAAGAGACGATTACAATTTCAATCCCAACAGTGACTACCACTGGCAGTTACTACTGGTGAGTCTAATAGCTCTTCTTCTTCTACTTCTGTAAGTAAGCTTATATCTTTCTGAAGCTTGTATCACTACATTTGTTTTATAATAATACTGTCCTATATTCTCGCTTGATCCATCTACACCTGCTAGTACTTCGTTATGGTATCACCCCATAACGTTTTCGCTCGTAAACACAGGTTAACGGGTATCGCAGGAACAGTTACCAACGACGGTTACTTTACTAACAAAAAACCGTTTCGGTTTGTTTAATCTACTCATGGGCTAATCTCGGTTGTCAAGAGCGACATGTCATATATGCTATATTTAGAATTAATGATCAATCGATCGATCTATTTATATATGTTACCCGACCTCAATTTGTTGCCCTGAAAAGTATATAATGCCTCTTTTCCGTTCATCTTCCTGAATTTTTTTGTTCTTTGGGGGGCGAATTTAATGGCCCCCCTTCGAGTTTCCTGCGGTCGAATGCTTTGCAGATTACATCTGTGTCCTGATATAATCTTGCTACAAATAAATTGCTATTTATATTAAAAATACGTACTAATGTCACAGTACAAAGTGTAACTTGGGAAACCTGATAGTTAACACTGCAAGGTGAGAGTTGCTGATAGGCTCTGCCTAGTCCATGCCTGTAGCTCTCTACGCCCCAAACGTCCAATTAATAATACTATGCTAGGGAGAAATAAAGGAGATGAAAATTCAGATGATGAGCACTCAGCAGAAAGGATTCTGGATTCTCTAAAGCGTAGTGAGAGCTAGAAAATTAGAATCTGGCTTCTCAGCCGCCGGAAGGCATATTAATCAAAATTGCCAAAATCGACTCCCACATAAATTAAGTGCATCAGAGGGAAATCCCGACAGGTCGAGAATAAAGATATCCCTATGGCAACCTACTCCATCTCCGTCCTCAGCTGACTATATAATGTTCTCTAATGAATTGATCTATTAAGAGGAAAAGAAGTCATTCCCATATCAGATTTTCCTAATCAGCTCCAAAATAAGTTAAACCAGCAACCTATAGAGGTTAGGGTTTGTCCAAGATTGTTACCTGCATAATCATAACCGGTTAGTGAAATGGCTCAAGAGGATTTGGTTTTAGTTCTCGAGAGTGCGGTAGAGCATGCGCTTCTGTTTAGTCTAGCGAACCGTGTCCAGCCACTGGAGGGGAGAGGATATATTATTTTCTTAATTTTTATTTTCTTTATAAACATATTCAAAAAGACTCAAACTTACACAGCTCATTCATTTCCTTCCAGGATCAAATTAGCTTTTTCCTTTCACTCACAATTCTATTTTGTTGTATTTAAGTTTTACGCTTAACAGCAGTAGTAGATGTGGATGTTGATGAAGTGGAAGCGGAAGTATCATCCTTATCTTTTCCTTCATCAATAGTTTCCTTCTTCTTATCATTAACAACTTTCTTAGTAGAAGAAGAACCAAAAATAGCTTTTTGTATACCAAGGAATAAAGCAGTTAATAATCCAACAGCAGCAATAAGAACAACAAATACAACCGAAGCAAAAGCTAAAGCAGGAATTGGTTGATTAATAATGGCTTGTTTAGGATCAACATAAAGATTAAGAATAAAGACTCTAGCAACTTCAGTAATATAACCAATTGGATCATCACGGAAATATTCTAAAGCAGATTCATAATTCTTTCGCTCTTTAATAGGTTGAGGAGCATGAGCTTTTTCTTCTTCAGTTTCAATAGCCAATTTGGTTTTGAAAGTACTATTTCCAGCCAATTCAGCAGCTTTAACGGAATGACCAATATATATATTATCAAATAAAATATCATTCTGCATAGTCCATAATTCAAATCCAATAGCACCAATAGGTTCCAAATCACTAGGACGAGAATCTTCAAAATAATCCGGATTAGGGATTTGACCAGGAGTCCATGGACCTTTATAATCCGGATTTTCAATTTGTGGTTGAACCCATTTACCTTTATAAGCCGGATTACGAATCTTTGGTGGTTCCCAAGGACCACAATCATTAGATTCACAAGCAGGATTTAAAATTTCTGGGGCAATCCATTCACCATCTTCTTCATCATCCCAATCTTCAGGTTTTTCAGCATCAGGATCAGGAATATAAGGTTCCTCATCATCTTTCCAATCCTCCGGTTTAACAGCATCCGGATCAGGAATTTGGAAAGGAGCATCTTCATCCCAATCACTAGGTTTTTCAGATTGATCAGGATCAGGAATATAAAGCTCATCAACCCAATCATCAGGTTTTTCGTCATTTGGATCTTCAATAGTTTTCGGAGGATTGAAACTAGGAGAAAATGTCTTTTCATCAATAAGGTTACCAGCTTTAACAACTTCTCCATTAATACGGATTTCAAAATTTTGATCGGGATGAATAATCAAAGTATACAAATTTGATAATTTATTAACACGAGCGGAAGGAGGAGAAGTCAAATGTTTTTCTTCATATTCGCCAGAAATAGGATTTTTCCTTCGAATAATAAAATGAACTTTATTAGTACTACCACATTTATCAGGACCAAACATAATTTGATAAGGGGTTTGACCGGAAAATTCTTCAGCATGTAATTCTTCATTTTCTGAAAGAAGTTTAAGATAAGCACCACCACATTCTAAACCTTTTTGTAATTTAACTTCATATTGAGCAACTAAAGTATTATCTTTATTATCTAAGGGATGATCCAATTTAGCTGAAATGGCATGTCTAGCAGCGGGTGATTTAACTACTAAACCTTTATCACCACTAAAACCTGGGAGTTCTGTAGGTTCTTCAAATGACCATTTACCAACATAGGAATATTCTTCACCAGTTCCTTCAGGGTTTTTTGCAGAAGAAGGTTTCCATTTTTGAAATAAAACTTGATTATCATCAGCGAATTGTTCCCAAAGAGCAGCATTAGGGTCAAGATTAGGGAATGGTTCAAAAGCAGGATGTTCAACTGATGATGACGAAGAGCTACTATCACTTTCAGCAGCAGAACTAACACCAATTGTTAGTGATGAAGTAAGTAAACAATAAGCTACGGATTCGATGAATTTCATTTTGAAGCAAGATAAAATAGAAATCAAATTTGGAATTAAATTTGGAATTAAATTTAGAATAAAAATCAAATTTAGAATCAAATTCAGAAATCAGAAATCAAATTAATAGAATCAATTCAATTAATTAATTCAATAAAAATAATTCTTTTATTTAATCACAATTTATTGTCTTCAGTTTCATTCAAAAAAGGAATAAGAAAGAACAGAAGAAGAAGAAGAAGAAGAAGATGGAACAAAAGTTGAAAAGAAAAATGATGATCTGTTATTATGTACAAAATGTCACAGTTATGTAACCAACCGGCAAAAGTTGACTGTTGTTACAAGTGCTTCAGCCGCTGCAACGAAGAATTCAACTGGGCCCGGTAAATTCGTATTGTACAGTACAGCCGGCAGCCTTGTGAGTTCGTAAGTTGGGAAGATTCTTCCCCAGCGCTGCCCTACTTCTCTAAATTTCAAGTTATGTTATTATTACATAGCGAGTGTGGCCCATTTTGAGTCATCTAAAAGTCGTCTGCTGTCATCTCTGCTTTAGGGTTGATTGTATTCAGGGCGAGGTATGACGTGTGATGTATGAATTATGGAACGGAACAGAACACAGTCGAACTGCAAGTGCAGACTACACAGCCTGCACCGGTCCCATTAGAGTGAGACTCTAAACTGATGTCGGGGTCTTCTCCGGGACGGCGCTATTGTTCAATACCATCATGGTTTAATTATAACTCTACAGTTTTTCCCTCATATTTAGGGTTATACATAATTATAATACCTGTCAAATTTTAGCGGGGACGATACTCCTAATTAATAGACGACCTGGAGTGATATAGATCAATGACCTTTATATCTGGTCTAAGTCTGTTTAAATTATGAAAAAAAAAAAAGAGTACAGTACAAGCCAGGTGTTAATCCCGAATCGTGCAAATGCCGTTTCGCGTGCTTCTGATGAGCAAATAATTATAATTAATATTAATTATAATTGATCCTCCAGGGTGAAACCTCAAAGGTCATGGTCACCTACCGCGCACGAAGCCCCAGACCCTAGCCAGATCTTGGGCGTAAGCTGGTACCACGGGGAGCCAGTATTTTTCCCCCGTCAGTCTCAACCCTAAACTATCCGTTTGTCTTTTTGCCTTCATGGTGCTTTTCCGAGCCTGCCGCCCTACATGGATCAACCAACTATCTAGAATGTGCCCAGATATGGTTAAAAAAACACCGTGGCAGTTTCACAATGGGCACGTGGAAGATCCACGGTTCATTCATCAAATCAAATAATTTGGCTGTCTTAAGTGAATTATTTCAGAATTATGGATCTGTCCGAATTTCTGATCTCGCTCGAATTTGCCGCCCCGGCCATCTTAGTTAACTTAGCCTAATTATTATCCAACTCTGGTTAAACCGACTCCGAATAGTCCTCGAGCTTATCTCAATTGATAAGGTTTAGGGTGAGTATCTATGTAGATTCAACACTGAATCCGGTCTAAAGCGCTTAATTAAACAAAAAGGTATATCCAACCAAAAGGATATTGACTTTAGGATTAAATAAGTCAAGAGTTTGAAATTGTTTGATATATATAAATTGATAATCGACTGTTTTATTTGTTGACAGAAGTCTCCAGCTTCCAGAGGTAAAATTGAAAAACTGAGGGAAAGAAGCTTTATGAAATCATGTTGATTTGCAGAAGGGATATTCACCATTTAGGTTCTCTTCGGTCTAGTCTGACTCATCAATGATCAAATGCACTGGTACTTCTCAGTTTAATTCTAGAGATTGAAGTAAATCAATAATTATTATAGTTACCACGCTGAGTTTCTATCGACATACTCAAAAATAACAAGTTATTGGGGTAAGAAAGTTTGTATTAGTCACGTGCAGGTGCTTAACGCGTCTTCGCGCGCGTCTTGAAAGAATCTTCTGCTTCTTCCAACTGGAAATCGAAATTAGCTGGTTTTCAAAAGAGGATTTATTGATATATTTGTATTTGTATTTGCATTTGTGATTTAGATTGTGATTTGGATTGTAATTTGGATTGTGATTTGGATTGTGATTTGGATTGTGATTTGGATTGTGATTTGGATTGTGATTTGGATTGTACATTATTTCGAGATCATTCCCCTTCATGTTCGTTTCGATTGTTTGCATTTTATAGATGTCTTCATCTGGTAATCCTTCAAATAACTTATCTTATAATGGCAGGAGACGTCTTGTTAGAATCTCCTTTAATGGGACTTGTGTTTTGTTGCACATCTGTAGATGCCGACCTGAGGGTATGTTCAATGGGGTTCATTAGAAACCTGGTTAAGACCGGTTATTTCATACGACTTTATTACTTGCCGCCGTCCGATGATTGAGCGAAGCAGCGAGCTACGGCTCTGCCAGACTCAATCAGAGTCATCTCGTGTTTTCGTTATTTTTCTAACTTTTTAGTCGGAAATTGCTAAAGATATTGCAGCTATGGGAGGAATCCATAGAACAGATTTAATGAGTGATGTAACATATATGATTGTTGGAGATCGACATACCCCCAAATATGAGTTCGCTGTACGAAACCGTGGGAATATGACATTTCTTCGCCCAGATGGAATCCCTAAAATTTTTCAGAAATGGAGGGATGGGGCTGATATTGATATTGAAATAGAACTTAATAATATAAAATTAGGTGTGTTTGAAAACCTTAATCTTTGCTGTACAAATATTGAGATGAACCCAGATAGAAATATTCTAATTGATCTGATCTGTTCCCACGGTGGTACTTATACTGCTGATCTGACAAGGTCTGTCACTCATTTAGTTTCACCTATCACTTCCGGAAAGAAATATACATATGCAAAAAAATGGCGAATCTGTATAGTTAGTCCAGAATGGATCACCAAAAGTGTTGAACGCGGTGCTGCTTTACAAGAGGACTATTTCTCATTAGATCTACCTAAGGAGCGCATTGGTAAAGGTGCCTGTTTGGATATGCCTAATATAGGACGACAAGTAGTTGATCGAAAACCTGTGGCACCTACTTCCCCGACCCCTCGGGAAATAGGAGGAACTAGCACTTTGGATATGTTGCCGATTAAAAGGAAGAAATCGGTTGTGGCATCGTCAAATGCTGTTTGGGCCAGTATTCTGGGAGATATTGAGAGGCCTACAAAACGAATCTCCAAAGTAGATAAAGAACAAACTGCTTGGGAGGTTGTAAGGCGAAATAATAGTAATGACAAAAACATTAACGACAATCATGATAGTAACGAAAGAAATGAAGAAAACAACCAGCACTCTACGCCATCGACAACTGGAATATTTATTGGTCAGATATTCAAATTTATCGGTTTTGATGCCAGCCAATTAGCCAAATTACAATCAGTAATTAGCTCCCATTTTGGACTTGTAGCTGGCAGGGGTTTATTGCCTACGCTTATAATTGTAAATTCGAAATTAAGCAAAGAAGAATATGCCCAATATTCTCTGAAGATAGAGTTCCCTGGAATCCCTATCTATACTGAATGGGCTCTTGAGAGATCCTTATATAATAAGAAACTTATGCTTGACATATGGGGACAATTTGTCCTTTACCGAAATATTTCCGATTTTAAAGGGTTACATATTAGTCTCTCAGGATTTTCTGGGGTAGAACTTCTTCATTTAGAAAAACTTATAGAAATCCTAGGTGGTATTTATGAACCAATTTTTGTATCAACAGGTGATGTTTTGGTTTCTACTCGTAAGTCGAAAAAGTTCAAGTATGCCCTAGCATGGGGTGTTCCTATTGTGAATGAATATTGGCTTTGGGAGTGTGCTATGAATGGAGTTGTGGTTAAACTGGATTCGAAGGATTGGGTGATAGATGGGAAGGAGAAGGAGGAGAGGGTTTTATGCCAGCGGAAGAAGCAGCAGCAACATCAAGCTTCCGAAGAGACTGAAAGCTATCATAATGATCATAATGGGGATAACCACAATATGAATATCCAACAACCCATTCTTGTAAAAGACTCTGTTGTTGGAGATATGGATACCCCATTATCAACTTCGTGGGGTTCTACTAGTCTACCTCCACATCATGCTGATATATCTGAAAGTGCTCCGGAGATCAGTGAACTTCTTAAATTGGCGCATCGATCAAATGGTGGTTCAGACACTGAAGGTGCTAAAAGTGATAGTGAAGAATCCGGCCGACGTAAGCGTCATCATGACAAACGCCATGACAGACGACTAGTAGGGAGAGTAACTGTGAGGGCCAGTAATAGTAATAATACATATAGTAATGACCCGGTGGATCCTGATGTACACCTTCCACTACCTTCTCAAGTGAGCTATCTAGATACAGAAACTCAAAACAAGAGAAACAAGCTGCTGGAAGCATTTGGCGAATCTGATAGTATCCCAAAATCTGGAACCATTCTCCCAGAGGAAGTTATGAGTCCTGCTGTGGATATATTGAATAAGCGATCAAAGCGACCGGAGCCAGGATCTGCCCGTCGTCTAAGAGGGAATAGGTAATACATGTATATATACAAAGAAATGCACTGATTAATTATTGGTTCCCTTAGTATGCTATTGCATCAGATATGAGTTTACAGAATTCAACGTCGTCCTACTTGGATTAACCTTCCTTTGCGTGATGATTTGTACAAGTCGTCTTCTGATCTCCGTCTTGTCAAGAAATGCAGTCGTACGATGGTCTAATGAATCACCAGAATTCGAATAAAACAAACATGATATAATTAAAGCAATCCCAACAGAGAAGTCCGAACCAGTGTCACAGACTGCAAGGATCCTATTTTGAAAAAGGTTTCTTTCTTCAAGAGTATTTATCAATTTAGGAAGAACAAGTCTCAATTCCTTTGAACCCTTTTTGCCAGGTGGAAGTTTATACGAGATATACTTAAGCGAGAAGGGTGGATTAGTGAGAGCCTCCTCCCAGACAGGTGTTTCAGAAACATCAATAACAACATCAAAGTATTGTGCGAGCATATTCACAGATATATGCTGCGTTACTTCTCTGCTACAACCAATGGATATCTTCATAGGTATAATTTGTGTAATACTAGTAATGTTGTGGCAGTCATCGGCATCCATTTCGACCTGTGGTTTTGGTTCTGGCACTGGGCCTTCTTCCTTTTCTGCCCTTACCATTTCTTCAATCATTTCATATAGTTGACTATCGCTATATTCCAACATTTTCAGTTTATCGAAGTTCTTCCATAGGATCTCAGGAGTAAGTAATTCAGCCCATGTTTCATGATCATCGGCAGCACCTTGAACATAAGTGTATCCTTGACGATTCTCTGACCCATCCTGAACCATCCTTGATGATGTACATAGTACAACTGGGTAAAATTCTGCGAACTGAGGTGGCTCTTCTGGGAGATAAGCATCAGGAGTAACCCAAAGTGGTCTCAATGGTAGATGCAATTTATTCTTTAAAACATCGACATCTAGACCATTTTCGATAGCAATTTTAGCCCAATACCCTATTTTCTGTTTGATTTGGTCATGTTCACTTTGCGATACAGCATTTGGTGGTGTAAAAAACATCACATCTCCATTTGAATCATTACCAAATATCACTTGATTCAAGACAGCACACCAGATAGGAATAGTTTTTGACAGTGCATCTGGCATTCTTTTACCTCGGCGAGTAGAATCCACAATAATAATACTTAACTAGTTAGAACATAGAACTCTAGCATACCGTAGACTTGAAGGTACTTCACTCAGTTGACTCCTCCCCACACCCTAGCTTAATGCAAAACCGCAATATACCTACTCACCCTCGGTGTTCTAATATAACATCAATAATGTGGGTATTTAAACGCCTAGTATTGAATCCCCATTGACCTGTGTGTCCATCTGTGCTTTTGAAATAAACTGTTTCTCGAATTCTGTTAGGAGGAATATACCATAGTCCACATCTTTCATTAGCTGAATAATTGTTAGTTAAAATTTCATCTTTCAAAATTGTTTCACTTACCAACTAAAGGAAGATTGTATGATTTAGAGACTGTTAGAACATATTGATAATCATGAAAAATGGATTGGATTCGATTGCGAACGCTTCGTGAATCCTTACGAATTGATTTTGATAATTCCCCAAATGTTCTATTGACATAATTATCAAAAGATATATTGTCCTCGAAATCCATCATGATGTGCATATAAAAATTGTCGTTTGATGGCAGCTGATACAAGATACTTCATTATCCTGAAATTAAGAATCAAATAGATATCAAATAGAGAACGGATCCAAGGGAAATTAAATATTTTTGGACATCGGATGGACCTCCGATCTCATTCCTCTAGCTAGCTAGCTACTGTAGCTAGGTTGATTTATGCGGCTCATAATGAATTTTTAGAGAGAGAATATTCTTATTAAAGTATAAGGTATTTCTTTAACGGATCGACAATTTCAATGGAGTCTTCCTTCACTTCACGACTTACCTCTTCAATTTCAGGCACTCTCTCTCCTCTTCAATTTCAGGCACTCTCTCTTCTTCAATTTCAGGCACTCTCTCCAGCCCCAAACTCAAAAAGGATTGGATTGTATTTCTATAAGCCTTGAACAGTTACCTCAGTATATACCATAATTTCGTCGATAAGTTCTCACAAAGTCTAGGAGATTAGTCTATAATCCATCTAGTCTCTAAAAATGTCCAGAAGACAGGATTATATCGCACGTATTAGATATCAAAATGAATTACCACCACCACCATGTCCTCCAAAATTACTTAATATTCCCATAGATACGAAGAAAATAGCATCTTCATCAACGTTTCTAACAAACTTGGTTCGTAAACAACAAGTGAATATTGAAGTTGATATGGATCTGGGTATGCCATTGGACCTAACAGAAGTTCAAGGGATATTTGATCGGGGAGATGAATCAGGCGTTTATCCTTTATCAACACCATCATCAGCTGATAATTTGGATCCTAAAGATCGTGCACTTTTAAGGAATCCGGCTGGGTTATCTGGTGGATCCAAATCTCAGCCTGGAGTATCTTTTCTACGACGTACGGAGTATATCTCTTCTGAAGCTGTTAAACAAAAGAGTATTCAAGAATCTAAAGCAGCAACTATTTTACGACAAAGACAACTTCAACGAAGTAGTAACAAGACTCTTGGTCCTGAAGATCAACTAAAGGTTGTAGAAGCTACTTTTGATGCTACTGCAGAGGATTTATCTAAGTTACGTCATCCAAAAAAGAAGAACGTTCATGCTGTCGAATCGTTTCCGTTATTTCCAGATACGAAGATGTTCGATCTTAGTTATGTCACTATGAAGATGATTGGATCAGCATCTCTAAGTAATTCAAAGGTGAGTTAAATCGGAAAATGCAGGGTGAATTTCTGTCTCCGATGGCCAGGCCGAGCCCCGCATCTCGCTTCACTCGAGCTCAGTCGTCAGAGATAGACAGCACTTTTGATTATGTTAATTTCTAACATTATATTATAGAGAAAATTCTCACCTGAAGCTTTATCAACGTCGATCTTTCGACACGTTGTAGTAGGACCCGATCAGTGGATGTCGTTTTATACAGCAGATGACGAGACTTCTACCAAGATTAAAGCTAGACTGGATTCCACTGAGGATACTGTGGCAGTTTCAGCAGATGATGATCAGGTATATCGATTTAATAGAATTCAGGATAATGATATTGATCTCCAGATTCATAAGACGAATTTAGATGAGATTGCAATAAGTTTTACTGATGATGGTCGAGCATTGTATTTGCCAACGGTGGGGAGAACGAGTTTGAAACGACGACGTGTTATGGGTCATAGAAAGGAAATTGTTAATGAAAATAGTATAGGAGCTATTGATTTATCATTACGTGAAATAACTCCCAAAGAATCCACAGAACGTGACAATGCTCGTGCAGAATATGATTATGTTTCCTATACTGTTACTGAGAATGTAGAAGATGATGATGAAGAAGAAGAAGAAGAAGAAGAAGAAGAAGAAGAAGAAGATGTTGATGGGAAAGAAGATTAATGGGATATATGTCTTATTTAGTAACAATCAAAAAGGTATTAACGATACTCTAGATAGTGATTGACCGACCTAGTCCAGTTGCAAATAGAGGGTTTAGCCGAGCTGAGCTTTGAACTAATCCCCCAATCTGCTCAGAGTGGCAGAAATCAGCCTCCGCCTGGGGATGTGCCCTAGACCCAGGACTCTCTTCAAGGTCGTGCCCGATCTGTGGTACTGATGGTAAGCGGTTCCGCATTGTACCTTATGGCATCAACCTTGGCTTTAACATAAATACAATTCAGATACTAGGACATTCTGTGCATCGAGAGAGAACGTATCTCATATAAGATAATAAATTGGAAATTTGAAACATATAAAAGATCAGTCGAATATTAGTTAAAAGAAAAGAAAGAAGAATTTTTAAACATCTGTTCTTATATCAGTATACACTATTGAGAAGTTTTATGTATGAAATAATAATTACTATAGTTGAAATTCCCTAGAAGTTCCGTCACAGCTATTATTATTATTACTGCGTGGAGAAATGCGCTTCTGGGTGCTTGAAGAATTTCAGAAGACTATCCTTCCTTTTCCCCAAGCGCCTTGCGAATGTCACGTCCACATTAGAGTGCACTCAAAGAGGAATAAACTGAGGAGTACCGCACATACTTAATAACTTTAAATATTTATTTATATCAGTATACACTATTAAGACGTTTTACAATAATACCAATGAGGGAAAGCACAAAAAACCCACATGCGTGTTTATATTCAGGACGAGTGCTTTTTAGTTGTCATCAGCACACCTCCATATGCCGACGCAATCACACCTCCACACCTAACAACACTGTATTTCGGTAGCGGTAATAGAATAAGAATTGAACAGGAACTGACCTATTTGCAAAAGACCCCACAACAGCAACCACATCCCCCGAGGACTGGAGACCCTGAACCTCTTCCAGTTGACTAAGCCCTTTCTCCTAAGGAGGGGGAGCGACAGAATCCTGTGAATGTTGGAATCAGTGTCCATGAGTCGGATTTTTTGAACCCACCCAAGAAGATGCGACAAGCGTGAACGATGGATTCAGTATCCATGAGTCGGATCTTGAATCCACCCAAGAAGATGCAGCAACCCAGATAGATGTATCGATGTCATCTCCCGGAGCTTTGCTTCTCCCCGAGGAGCAGCCGACCACTTCTTACTGAAGCTGCCTCAAACCTTTCTTGCCATCGAGCTCATCAACGCTGGTCGAGCTTTCCCAACCTTGGACCTCTTCCAATACTTGATGGCATCAGCCGCCAACATCTTCTTTATTTCAGAAGTCCAACTCAACATTACCCCATCAACAATTGTGGACGGCCATATCGGGCGGCGGAACTCTTTTCCTCCGCCCCAACTGTCGAGTCGCCATAGTCAGCAAAAACTCCTCTTTCATCAACTAACAGCCAATCAAAGTACAGACTCACTTCAACAACAACAACGATCAGATCGATCACCGAGTTATGGATATCACCCTCTCAATACACAATACTAACGTTCACCTTACGGCAGTCCATGCACCTCAACAAACAGATCTCAGTACTCCGGATGTTAATCAGATTGGAGAACCAAATGATCTCAAAGACCAAATGTTTTTTGAAAAGCTAACAAAATTTCTACTTGCAGATCTCACTAATTCTGAACCTAACTGGGTCGTAGGAGGATATTGGAACTGTGTTCTAGATACCAACTTAGATCAACTTAATCCTGGCAGTCGTGATTCACCCAAGACAACTGGAGCCCTTCAAACACTCATCAATTCAGCTTCTCTCGCCGACATCTATCGAGCCTTTTATCACCACAAAAGAGAATTTACAAACTGTCCATCAAGGTCCCCCAATAGGCCTACTCGATGGCTTGACCGACTCTATGTTTCACCACCCCTTCAAAGCACTGCTAACTCAACAGAAATACTTCCTAAGAAGACTTCTACTCATTTCCACGTTAGAACCTTTAGAACCACATTCGAGCTAGCTCCGGGACTCACAGGCCGCGGTTTGAAGGAGACTCCCCAAGGACCTGCTCACAGACCGTTCCGAAAGGAAGGACGTGATCAGGGCCATTCGGCAACATTGCTATCAACATCAAAATAATAACCTTTAGAGCTTTTGGACTTTGCGAACTTCGGCTATTATTACAACGAAATGAAAGACGTGCCGTGCCGTCAAAATACGCAACTCAAATCCCCAGGCGAAGCTTAAGTGCGGAACTCGGGCCCTCCGTATTAGAGGTTTACCCCTCAAGCACGCACTGATTCTACTCAAGCTCTAGCTCTAAGGGTTGAAATCAAAATGCAATCTCATCTTATTCATAGCCTGCAAGTCCGGGACGGTATGCTTCAACTTGTCGGGCAACTATACTCCAAAGAACCAGTTCCTCCCACGGAGGATCCAGAAATGTGTCAGATCGCTGCTAACTTTTATAAGGACCTATATCATAATCGGCTTTCTAATAAGTCCGAATGGGACCGTCTCTCCACCTATATCCCTGCTTGTCAACGATTATCAGACTCGGAGAGAAACCTTCTCGATCTACCACTCAACAATCATGAACTATCCAAAGCTCTACAAGATCTCGAACACGGGAAGGCCCCAGGCCCGGATGGTCTTCCAGTAGAATTCTATATAAAATTTTGGGATCACCTACTACCTCATTTCGTAAATGCGTGCCAGACAGCCCTTGTGGCAGGAGGCTTCTCTTAGAGGCAACAATCCGGTTCCATTCACCTGATCTGGAAGAAAGGGGACAAGCAGGACATTAGCAACTATCAACCCATTTCTCTGATGAACTTTGATATGAAGATTAACACGGCGGCCCTCAATCGGCGTCTTAAGGATGTCATTCTTAAAGCAGTACATCCCAATCAAACGGGTCATATCCATACCAATATCAATGACGTCCAAACTCTTCTTCGTCAACCTTTGCCAGGATATCTTGCTTGCATAGACTTTGAAAAAGCTTATGATCGAATTTCTCACAGATATATTAGAGTTGAGCTTAAGAACTTTAATTTCGGACCGGAATTCATTCATATGGTAGTAATTTCGCTCAAAGGCATCAATAGTAGGGTCTTAATAAGTAACCATGTAGAACCACGTATTCCCATAAAATCAGGGATACTCCAAGGAGATCCTCTTTCACCAACTTTATTCGCAATCATTTTGGAACCTCTTTTATGCGCTCTAAGAACAACTACTGGCATTCCAGCCCAAGTCAATTACAAAGAACAATCCAGTCAACCACCAGACTACGACTTCTCATCTTTCCAAGTTTCAGCTTTTGCTGACGACGTAACTATTGGTCAATTAACTGTTGATAACCTCATGAAGGCGGAAGTACTTGTAAACTGTTACTGCCTAGCATCAGGATCTAGGATAAACTGGAAAAAGACTCAGATAATTCTACTCGGACGACCAAAAGATAAACATCGACTCCGATTGACGGGCTTTAAAGATAGCGAAGTAGTCGACCCGGCTGTCACTCCATTTAGATTGCTTCTTGCTCAGATAGAACACCAATCAGCTCTAGTGCATTTCGACCCTTGGACCACACTAGAAGAAAAGGTGAGGAGGAGAGCGTAACATATGTTGATCTACAACCTACCCTTGACATCACAAGCCGCTGCGTTTGACGTGTACGTTTCTTCAAGATCAATTTCTTTGATCCTTTCAACCCAGCATCTGAAAATGTTCTGAGCAAGATAAGAGGAGGACGGAAGAAGTTGCTGGTGGATAAGAAAGCTTTAATTACACCAATAGATCAAGGGAGTTTTGGATTATGGGATCTGTCGGTACAACAAAAAGCAGCTAGGGCATCTCGATTTCAGACACTACTTCTTATGCATGGGCATATATATTTGGGCGTATGCAACATTTCCTTTTACGATATTCTGATCGGACAATACAAGATACCTTAGCATCTCATTTCATATTTTCCAAGAGTAAAGAACAAGTAACTGGGCGGATACGGTTGGAAACGAACCAGAAGAAGTCTTTCATTTCTATGGAATCGAAGTGGTTCTAATATATAAGGGGGTCACTTCGCCAATGTGCTAAAAAAAGAAATGTCTTATTCACTACAGATAGCTTATACAAGTTGGGCATCAATGATTCGTAGGAAACCTATCGAAGCATGGAAAGTTTGGATTCAACCAGATAACCACAGAATGTTCTCATCAAATGAACCATTAATGGACAATAAAGATTACATGGATGAATTTTCTCATGATTTCAACAAACACACCTTTCGCCAATATTGGAATAAGAAGGGGGAACAATCTGGAACAATCTGGGGCAATCACACACCTAGATACGAGATCCCAATTTCCTGAATCCATTTCCGAACATTTGGAGAAAGCTTCAGGATATCCGTAAAGTCGATCCAATGGCAGCAGATGCATTCCACAAATTCCTTCTTCATAAGTTATGTGGCCAATACAATATTTGGGGAAATCAGAATATATGATCAACAAGCAATCAACATGCCCATTATGCAACAAGCAACAGACAGAATGAGCCACACTTATTTAGAATGTCCGATAACAATCCATCTAATTAAAAAAATGAAACTACAAATTAAAATCACTATTAGAATTACATGGATTCGCTGGGTTGCAGTTAGTTACGAAATGAAGAAGTTAATGCCATATGCTAGATTCATAAGAGCAATATTTGTCTTAAACCATCACTACAGATACAGGAGTACTTTCGACGAAGAGGTATTTGGCAATGGAGGAATTTGTGAAGCAGAGAATGAAAGGTAGAGAGAAGATTATGTCAATTTAAGTAGGAATTACCATAAAAAAATACAATAACATTTGCCCCCAGCCTAGAGTGAGCTAGGTAACCTTGAGCTTAATTACATTTATTTAGAAGGGGTTTTTATATTAGAAATAATACTTCCTCTTCGAGGGCAAGCTATTATGGTATAGGGGTTATTATATGAGGATCTATGTATGCATTTTTATATTATAATAGACTTCGAAGATAAAAAAAAATAAAAATAAAAATAAAAATACATAGTATCACAATACTAAGTAACAGTAAGAACGCTAAGTACGAACATTTGAAACGAAGTTTCTAAAATATTAAGTATTGTACAGCAATAAATAAACCAACAAAATAATAAAAGAGAGATAATACAATTAAAATATATACAGTGTTTGTCTATGAAATGATCTGCCTGCCACCAAGTTACCAAATTTAATTAATTAAACGTCTTTATATCACATGACAATCACATGACCTTCAGCTATGAAGTACGTGTATGCGCGTCAACCCGCTTTCAAGCCACTTCACTCGATTTTCAACTCGGATCCAGAATTCACTCCCCACCATCTTGTCTATTTTCTCCTATTGATAGTTATTATATTTGTTTTTTGTTGTTGGTAGCCTCCATCCAGATCTTAATCTCATGAACGCTTTCAGTTTGAGGAACTATGGCTACGGATCTGATTGAGGAGTATAGGAAAAGTAAGTAATAACATACGGTCTCTAGCAATTGATCATAATTGACCGCGTGTCTCTTTGTGGGGGGGGGAGCTTGGACCCACTGCCGAGTTAATTTCTTCAGAGTTCTTTTCACATTAATGGGGGAATTAATAATGATTTTTCAGACCCTTTTACACTGTAGTGAAAGCAGCCGGACTGTAGTGAGAGCAGCCGGAAATCCGGAGGCGAATTGGTTAACCTATAGTGCTGGAGCGGCCTCGGGGAATCTCCACGCTTCGAATCATTTTGAGAGCAATTGTATGGCGAACAGGATTATATTCATCGAATAATGGAACGATTAACAGTTGGAGTTAAATGGAGGGAATCATGAGTGAAAAATGAGATATCACTAACTATTACCTAGGAATTTTTAGTCTTCTAGACTCGGTGCAACCTGTCAATAGAGTAAGTTTTAATTATACAATCATATGGTTCAAAGGGTCTAACCTTTTTAGTACAAAGCTGTTGTTTTAGATCAACAAATTAAAACATTATTTGATAGAGTGCTTGAACCACATGAATTGCTTGACAGAAATGCCTCTAGTGTTCAATTACTAGATGGTAAACGACAATCGGAAACATATTTAGAAGCAGTATATTTCCTCAAAACATCGAATTATAGCATTGAATGTCTTACGTCTGATTTTGCAAAAGTCCCATCTAGATATAAATGTGCTCATGTGTTTGCTACTCCGGCGTCGACTGATGAATTAGCAAGGAAATTAAAGGTATTGGAAAATTCAAAACATTATGTGAAATCATTTGAAATCGTTCATATGGATTTCTGGCCATTTGAATCTCAGGTTTTCACACTGAACAACCCGTTTTCTTTTGAGGTATTCTATAATAATCAATGTCATGATCTTGTACAAAGGCAAGTACGAGATGTAGCATCTCAATTAGTAGGAGTATGTCTCTTATTACATGAATATCCAATTATTCGCTTTTATAAGCCGAGTAACCCCACTCATGATGCTCATATTCTACCATATATGATCGCTACAGAGTTTTCAAACCAATTGGATCATTATCTTCGATTTCATAAACAATTTGAATTGGCTACTGGTACTAGAGGCCGGTCTATATTTGTGATATTAGATCGATCTGTGGATCCGTTTGCTCCTTTACTGCATGAATTCACGTTTCAAGCCATGGCGTATGATCTTTTACCTATTCGAGAAGGAAAAAAGCTAACTTACGAGGTAGATAAGCCTACTGGAGGAAAGGAGAAAGTCGAAGGGATTATTTCTGAAAAGGACCCAGATTGGATAGGATTAAGACATCTCCATATGCAAGAAGTTATTGAACAATTAACAACAAAAATGAATAGATTACGGAAAGAGAATCCACATTTTGCTGATTCAACAATTAGTGCTTCTGTTTCCGATCTCCAGAATATGTTTGCTTCACTACCAACATTTATGGAAACTAAGGACCGATTTGCTCTAAATCTACATATGGCAAGTGAATGTATGGACATCCTTCAAAGAAAGGGTTTATCTGATATAGCTGATATAGAGCAGACAAGTGCGTTAGGTGTGGCTGCAGATGGCCGTAAGCCGAAGACTTTGGCTGACGACTTCGTGACGTTACTTGTTGATGAACGCCTCAGTCGAGCAGAAAAAGCCCGTCTTATTATTATTTATGCCATTCATCGTGGGGGGCTTATTGACGCCGACTACAAAAAGCTTATGATGCATGCTAATCTTGATGAGAATGATATGGAAGTCATTCGTAATATGGCGGTCCTTGGTCATGACACAGTAAAAGCGGCATTGCACAAAAAGTCGTCGTTACCGCTGCCGTCGGTTTCATCAGTGACATCCTCGTCGAAGAAAAATCATTCAAAGACTTATTTCAGTCATTCTACTGAAGATGTCTATTCTGTATCAAGATTTGTGCCTGGAGTAAAGAATATTGTCGATGAGGCTATCCGAGGCGTATTAAACTATGCCGAGTTTCCAAATGTCAAGGATGAACCCGTTGAAGAATCTACTATTGCTAATGAAGCTGCTGACTTAAAAGTTTATACTTCGTTACGTAATCCTCGACAGCGGGCTGTATGGGCTAAAAATTCTAGTTATCAGGGCTCCAAGCAACGTGTATTTGTTTTTGTGGCTGGTGGAATTACTCAATCTGAAGCCAGGTCTGTCTACGAACTGAGCAAACAATATCCTAAGGAAGTCATTATTGGTGGGGATGATATAATAACACCTAATGGGTTCTTACGGTCACTTTCCCGGATCTCCCACTCCCGTGATCAGCTACGTTTACCTGTTGACCAACCCCGACTTCGTGTTCCTAACTATCTGATCAATTCCGATCATGAAAACCGTCCTCCATCTACAGTGACGACAGTCCCGTCTTCAGATATTAGTTCTACTCGTAGGCAAGCTTCATCATTGTCCTCTCCCTCTGCTGCTCCACTTCCAAAGGTAAAAGAGAAGAACATTAGCAAGTTCGGAAAGTTCTTCAAATAGTAAGTTATGAAGATTTTGTAGTATACTAATCATAGTAAAATATAATTTATTACATCATTCCGAAGAGAGCGGTACACCGTCTCTACAATTTTTTAGATGTCTTCAACAACCCAGATCAATTGGTCGTTAGCGCTGGGACTCCGTTCTTAGCCTGCTTTTTTATGTACATCTAACTACTACCTTTGGTAGTAGCTGACAGCGAGAAAGCTCTAGATAATCAATTAGGTATTCACTGGCAACCCTTTTCTATAGGACAATAAATTGCTACTTTAATACATATCACCAAATTCAGGTGCCCCGTATCCACTAGGGTCAGAAGAACTCCTACTATTATTTCTCTGACGTCGTTCTCTACCGCTATTATGTGAATATTGGTTCTGGGAGGCACCAGAAGGCGGAGCAGGTTGTGGGCCCGGAGGATAGGGCAGGAATCCGCTCTGTGCAGGAGGCATCCCCGGTGGATATACAGGACCCGAATACGCAGGCATAGGAATAGTGCCTGAACGGTCCGGATAGCCATCATAGCGTCGTTGTTGTTGGTCGTTGCCACTACTACCAGGAGTAAGGGCTATGGCATAATGAGCACGAGACGGGCCAGAATTCTGATTCTGTTGAGGTACAAAGTCAGTCATATAATCTGAAAACTGAGGCTGGACAAAAGAAGAAAAGGAAGGAACAGGAGGAAATGCATTAAACTGATGCAAATTAGGAACAGAAAACTGATTCAACATCGGCTGACTATGCGGTCGATAATTCTGGAAGTCAGGGAAAAAAGGTAAATTGAAATTCTGACCCGGAAGATTTGGAGAAGTATCAGAATATAGAGGGGGTTGATATTGTGGGCCAGCTGTCTGATAAGAAGAGTTAGGAGATGGTCGAGAATTCTGCTGCCGCCGATTATTATTACGATAGTTAGAAGATAAAGAAGATACCCTTATTGCTCCATTCTTAGGGTTCTGCTGTTTTTCATGATTTGAACTAACTGCTGAGGAATGCTGAATATTTTGGGGATGGTTGTCCAACTTAGGGAGATTATTTTCTGACCTATGAGCAGGGATGTAAACGACCTGCGACGGGTCATACTCAGAATCGGATTCAGCTCCATCGTTATCTACATGTTCAGTAGCATGAGAATCTTGTGGTCGTGTTGCATGTCGTTTTTCAATAATTTCTACAGCAGAAGAAGAGGATGTTGAAGATCGAGGTCTGTCACTTGTTTGAGATAATACAGTGGAAGGAACTGTTTCTGTTTGAGGCTCGTCAGATTCCTCCACCTGATCAGACTTGCCAGACGACGCGACTTCAACCGACTCTACCATATTTGAAGGTATTGTTTGAACACGGTCTATATCTTCTACAGTCTCCGTGGATTTCAAAGTTCCTTCGAGACTCCCGTTTGAATCAGGAACTTCCGCATCTTTCACTTGTTCAACTGGTGACTTCATAACCTTAGAAATAGATGACTCCTTCCTAGACTCGGCCTCATTTTGATCTTTCCCAATATCTGCACTCCGCTCTTTCCTGGACTCGGCCTCATTCTGATCTTTCCCAATCTCAGCACTAGACTGGACTCTATTCGCAGCCTCATCCTCAGCACTTCGCTCCTTCCTAAACTCAGCCCCATTCTGATCTTTTCCAATCTCAGCACTTAAGCTTTTATGGTACTCACTATCAGAGCCACGTCGACGGGCCACCTGGTGCGTACCATCAGTTGTAATTGGCTGTCGTCGACCACCATCATTTTTTTTCACCTTTGAATTATTTGTAATTATCTTTTCCTTGCCTTTGTCACTGATGCTAGTTTTCTGCACACGCTCAACAGGAGCCTCATATGGACGAAGACTTCTTGCCAAACTCTTTTTATATGCTTCATTTAACGCTTTTTCAGGTATTTCTGGCTCTATTAAATCCTTTCTTCCTAAAGCCTGATATATGTTCTTTTTCTTAACTTCGTCGGTAATTCTACGCACTTCATTTTCTAATAAGAATCTCTTGTACTTTTTACGAAGTTGGACCAAATCAGGTGGTAAAGCTGCTGGATCAGCATTCAAGAGTCCCGTACTTTCAGCTCGAGCAATCAAGCTATCTCGTAAGCTAATCAGTTTATATGATTCCTTAACATAATCATATTTCCTTTTAGCAGGACCCATTATTTAATCAGGTATATAAAACGGGTTCAGCAACGATTGATGACGATATGGTTGTTTGAAGTTAGTTTAAGAGGTTCGATTTGGTTCCTAGAGTTTTATTGAGGTAAACTAAATTTCTTATATAAGGATATTGAGGTTATCAGCAATTTTTTCAACTATATGCTTATATAAGGTATGTAGGATATAAACCTCGAAGGGGACTGGGTCAGTCTGGGTGACTGGTTTTATACTTGAAGATTTTAAAAACAATGACCTGTTGTTCCGATATATTGGGTTGAGACTTTGCTTTTGAATTGGCTGAATTTTTTTATTTTTGGCCTCCGACCAAGCGCTCATCGGAATTGTACCATTTCCATGATTGGGTTCGTCAAATAAAGCCCATATATGGCAGAAATATATGAAGTCATATTAATTATTTTGATACTCAGGAGGACGATTGGACTGAAAAAAAAGGTTACAACAGTGGAAAATGATCAAAATAACTGGCATTGGGAAGTTGAAGAGGAAATGATTTGTTAGAGCTGATAAGCAACAGCTGTTACATCCAAACCGCCACCAATCGTTGAATGCAGGGTTTTCACAGGTAAGGAAAAGATCGACAACTTTAATTTTATATTTATTCCAGCTGCATGTTTCTTTTCTAGCCGTGAACGACTTCAAAGGTAGAGTTATGAGCAACTGGTCTTGTCGAATTAGTACTGAAATAAGGACATGGCACACTCCTGACCAATATTCCATTCTCTCGGTTGTGCAAACTTTATATTCCTCTAGTCTTGAAAAACTCCTAAAATCACCTTTAATTAGCTTGGCTAGGAGGGCTAACTTCTCTTTTATCAATCTTTTTTCTCTTAGAAATCCTTTTTTCAATAGTTTCAGCCAGAATATATCTGTTTTTAAACTACATATATAAATATAAATATAACACAATAAAAGTTTTTTCTTCTTTCTATAAATTATTAAATTACAACAAAACTAAAGTTTTAATATTTTTTTTGTGAATAGTTTACTTCAATTTAACAAGCTTAATATCAAAGGTCAACTCACTATTAGCAGGAATACCAGGTAGCTTCTTCTTACCATAAGCAAGATTAGCAGGAATAATTACACGTCGCTCTCCTTTAACAGCCATTCCAGTAACACCAATATCCATACCTTTGATAACCTCTCCCTCACCAAGCTTGAAAGTAAAAGGCTTACCCTTAGTATTGGAATCAAAGACCTTACCATCAGCAAGTTTACCAATATATCTAATACCAACTGATTGACCACTCTTGGCAGTAGGACCTTCACCGATTGTTCGATCCTCAACAACAACACCTCCCTCAAGTTTCTTAGTTGCAAGCTTTTTGGTAGCAGGAGAAGAAGTGGAAGAACCAGTAGGACCTTGTTCAAGTTCTTTAGAGAAAACAACTTTTTTGCTTGCGTCAGCTTTCTTCTGTTTCTTGCTAGTAGCAGTCTCTTCTTCCTCAGTAGAATTTCTCTTCTTATTATCCTTTTTAGACTCTTTTTTGGGTTTGAGAGTAGCCTTTTCTTCCTCCTCCTCCTCCTCCGCTTCCTCTTCTTCAATTTCACCCTCAATCAATTCACGAATTCTATCATCATCTAATTCATCCTCATCAGGTGAAAGATCATATTCATCACTATCAAATTCTTCATCTTCTTCTTCCTCCTCGTAATCATCGGAGTCTTCATCATAAGGATGTTCAATGTAGTTACCAGTCAAGTGGATAGGATAAGAACCTTCAACAACAAACAAAACTTCTTCACCACCAGTGATGACAAGATCAAGAGATTGTTGATATTGAGAAGAAGGAGACAAAGTACAAATAACATATTCAGCGGTCTCAAAATCCTCATCATCATCTTCTTCAAAATCTTCAAGATCTTCCTCATCGAAATCTTCATCATCTTCATCATCATCCTCATGCTCATCAGCACCATTCATTTCTTCATCAGAATCCTTTTTGTCGGATTTTTTTGAAGATTTTTTAGACTTTTTAGATTCTTTTTTGTCATTCACCTTGGTAACAGATTTATCTTCATCTTCTTCTTCTTCTTCTTCTTCCTCGTCATCGGAAGAATTATATAATAAATCATCGCCAAAATCAATAGCTCTCTTGATAATTTTCAAAGTACTGGGAGTTTTATCCTCATCAACAGCGTCATTTGGATCAATGGCAGCCATTGTAAGACGAATAGTAACACTAAGTTCCTCGTCTACTGGAGGAGTAGGCAAACCTGGAATCAACTCCAATGAGTAAGAAGAAAGGGGCAACAAACTGTAAGCAGACATTTTTTTTTTACAAACTTGTTTTTATACTATTTGTTTTGACAAAAAAAAAAAAAAAAAAGAGAAAGAAAAAAGAGAAAGAAAAAAGAGAAAGAAAGAGAAAAAGAATTTCAGGAATAAAAAAAATATCAACAACCAAAATGCTAGCAGTTTCAGGTCGAAGAAAAAAAAAAAAATATTTCAATTACATACGGCTGACTGCATATGTCACGATATGTGGTTAGGGGTTTTTCTGGCTGTGGCAGGCATGGGCTGCGGGCTTGGACGTGGACGTGGACGTGGACGTGGACGTGGATGCTGGATGGAGGACGTGGATGGTGGAAGTTGGTTCGAATAGACTCCGAGCCAGGCGGTGTAATAAGCAATAAATATAACTTTAGTACTTGTATAGATCAGAGTTGTTTTAATTTTTATTTTTATTTTTATTTTCATTTTTTCTTTCTAACTATCAATAATCGTTATACTATCTGGTTGTCTCATCTCCCATCTCCATGTTGCATGCATAACGTTAACTAATTGATGCAAGGACGTTATTTTCCTGAGCCGCACATATCCCGTTCAGGGGGCACGTCGCTAAATCGCTAAATCCAGGCAAGATATTAACTGAGGAAACTTACCTAGAGTCCTCTGGTGGATTTGGATTTGGATTACCCAGACCATTAGCACTTCGTTTGATAAGTTTCTGTTCGGTGATGAATCGAGTAAGATAAGTGTCAAGATCAGAAAGTTGCTTGGCAGGGATTTCTAATGAGGTGATAGTTATTCTGAACTTTTCTTCACAAAACTGAATCGCATAGGCTTTTAAAATTTTTTTTTTTTTTTTTAAATTATATAATTATAGTAAAAATAAAGCATATGACAAATGAAGAGAAGGAAAAAAAAACCTTTTCACTTGTTAATTAAACGAATGTTATATGTGGATAAAAAATATGGCCTTGAATGTCCTTGATCAAGCTCATAACGAGCCATTTCATAGTACCACCTTCTTAAGAAATGATACAGAGGAAAGGAGCAGTCTCTAATAAGTTAGTTGTGATAAAAACAGCAAAACAGTTCTTTCCAAAGTCACTTACCAGGAGGAGGGTTAAGAGTGTACTGATCCTTGGGTTGTTCAAACTCAACAGGTTTGGTTTCAACAGGAATAGCATTGATGTCAGCGACAACGGTGATAGGAGTTTGAGTGTAATCAGTCATTGTTGATAAGTCGAAGAAGTTTATTTGTTCAAAATCAAACGTGAGGAGTGAAAAATACTGAAGATCTTTGGATGGTGAGGAGAAAGGAAAATAAAATGACATGTCAAGTTGGATTACAGCTCTATTTATATTTTTAAATTTGAATATATAGGAAGTCAAAAACTTATAATAGTTGTGAAGTTAAAGAATGGCTCGTTTCCATGCTTCATAGCTATCTAAGTAGATACCAAAGGACTATTATTTGGACCCTATTTGATATCTTGCATAATGACTGAGTTTGGAAAAGAGATAGTTCAGGAGTGATGGCTTAAATTTAATATTCACATTTCACTATTATTCTGTACTTTCTCGGTTGTGATTTTCGCCTTGGCGTTTCAAAATCGAAATCCGACTATTATTTTCTACATTTTAGGAACAGTTTTGTGAAAATTGCAGATAACAAAATTCTATTCTGACTATTATTTTGCATGTTTTGAACCAATTGCATATGAAATGGTTATGTAGAGCTTTTAATGTTGCTATAATACTCTATCCATCTTGATGTATGAACTATTATATTGATCATTTTAGGTATCACAAGCAACAATACCGCTATCATGATCTGCTACAAGAGTTGTTCCAACTATTATAAAACCCGTTTTTGGCTTCTCGCTCTGAGTCGCGCATGGGAATAGATCCGGGAAATAATAAATGATCTTCATTATTAACCTCACTAGTTTCCAGTTCTCAATATATTTGGGGCATTGCACTAAGAATCTTAGGGGTAGTAGATCTTATATGCACATATCCCAAATTGGTTCATATAATTGATCTAAGGTTCATGCAAGTCAGTGATCGATCGATCGACGAGGAACACGGCTAAATTGTTTTACTCAGCTTTTACAACTTTTACAGAACTTTTACAGTTTTACTTATAGAGAGAACTAATGTGAAACAGGAATAGCCAGGGCGTTTCTTCAGTTCGAAGTTGTCTTATCAGCCACCGAGCAGGATCTACCCCACTCCCGTGGGTTCACCTGAGGTCAGTTTCACTTCAGCTTGAGCACGGGATTTGCCAGAGCCTAATTAAGTAACACGAGGCGAAGAGCGGGCAACGATATCTAATTACCCCTCAAGTTTATTTTAGAAAAAATTCGTAAATAATTGTTAATTCGATTTGCTAACCTCATACACAACAAGACCTATTTACTATACACCCACGTGGTGGTAACATATCGAATACGACCCTCAAAAAAAAAAATCACCAAAACTTTAATGTTGAGACCATTGAATAGTGTTAAGATCAATTCCTTCTTGAACCATCTCCCAAAGAGGAGAAAGTTCACGAAGCTTATTAACCTTACTAACAACGGTTTGAAGTACATAATCAATCTCAGCTTCAGTAGTGAACCGACCAATTCCAAATCGAATACTGGAATGAGCTAGAGCATCATCAGCTCCAAGAGCTCTTAAAACATAAGATGGCTCTAAAGAAGCAGAAGTACAAGCCGAACCAGAACTTAAAGCAATATCATTTAAAGCCATTAATAAAGATTCACCTTCAACATATGCAAATGAAATATTGACACATCCTGCATAATGACTATCCCGATCACCATTAAGTACAGTATGCCCCAATTTCAAAATATTATCAGTTAATTTTTTCGATAACCTAGAAATATGTTGCGAATCATAATCCATTTCTTCAAGCATAATTCTAGCTGCTTCTCCGAAACCTGCTACTAGAGGAGGAGCTAAAGTACCACTTCTAAGACCACGTTCTTGACCACCACCATTAATAATAGGTTCTAAACGAACACGAGGTCTCCTACGAACATAACATGCGCCAATTCCCTTTGGACCATAAATTTTATGACCAGAAATACTCATTAAATCAATATTAAGTTTATTAACATCAATGGGTACTTTTCCATAAGCTTGAGCAGCATCGGTATGGAAAAAAATCTTATGCTTACGGCAAATTCTACCAATTTCTTCAATTGGTTGAATTACACCGATTTCATTATTAACAAACATAACTGAAACTATAGCAGTATCAGGTCTTATAGCTCTTTCAAGATCTTCCAAATCAATTAATCCATTAGCTTTTACTGGCAAATAAGTCACATCAAATCCTTCATCTTGTAAATGTCGACAAGAATCCAATACACATTTATGTTCAGTTTGAGTAGTTATTATATGATTTTTAGTTTTTTTATAGAATCTTGCAACACCTTTTAAAGACATGTTGTTTGATTCAGTTGCTCCCGAAGTAAAAATAATCTCTTTTGGATCAGCATTAATAACGTCGGCTATATAACCACGAGCCTTTTCTACAGCAGTATCAGTTTCCCAACCATAAGCATGAGTTCGAGAATGTGGATTACCATATTGACCAGTATAGAATTGTAACATATAATCTAATACACGTGGATCTGTTGGAGTAGTTGCTTGCATATCCAAATAAATTGGTCTTCCAGTTCCAGGAGAACTCTGTCCTACTAATTTAGATTCTTTAACTGCTTCTTCAATATACGAACCAGGAGGAGCCACAGGAGTAGCCGAAGTAGGGGCATTTATAATTCTTGAAGCAATTCCTGATATAACATCTGCTACATGATTTGAAGATTGAGTTTCCAACACTCTATTACCAGCAGAAGTAGTAGAGATGTTTCTATAATTTCCGGCTGCTGCTGCCGCTCCTAGGATCGTAGTAGCTGACAATCGTGGAACCGATGTTGCCGCTATAAATGATCTTTTAGCAGTATTACTCAGCATTTTTTTTCAGTCAAGAAATAAGTTCAAAGTTGATAAATCAAAAAAGAACCTGAATGATAATAAAATCAATCAGAGAAATCTTCCTATAAAACCCACAACTTAAAATTTAAAACTCGAACTAAGAAGAAGTCAATACTTGGAAGTCGGGAAGAGGGAAGTAAAAAAGAGATAGCGGCAAAGATATATATAGCGGAGGCAAATTTCATGAGGCGAGTACCCGCCAAAATTATCAGCCGTGCGTACATTACCCGGTTCCTGACGGGGAACCCGTGTTATATCCGGATCTGTACGTTACGGATCTGTTACGGATCTGCTCCGGGGAAAACCTTATATTACAAATTCGGAGATCATCCCCTCAGATTCCCTGGGATTATATGATATTGGAAAGTAATATTGATTTGTTGTGCTTGATTGTTTTTCTCAATTTTTCCTAGTGCCGACAATGGTCCGACATATTCCCGACATATTCCCGACGAAGCCTGATCCCAGCTTAACTCACGGTTACTGATCCTAGCTACTCACGGTTACTGATCCTAGCTAGGTCTAGGAGATTGATATTATAGATGGGTTATCAATCGCCCGCACTTCCTTCCAGCTCATCGGTGGAGTTAAACAATACAAGCCGTGGGAGCAGTAAGAAAAAGAAGTTTATATTGTTATAGATAACAATATTTTCTAGCATAAAAAGTTTTAGGCAGTAGGTCCTGAGCAAGACCGACTTTCGGACCCTGGAGTCTGGACCCAGGACCCCATGTATATTATCTCGGTATTGTGATTAGTCATCAACATTATATTATCAGTTAATATTATTATATCTAGATTCTATAATCATATATAATATATTCATTTCAAGCCTATAGTTTAATCTCTTATCTCATATTCTTTGTATTCGACGTACTGGTCCACCGTGATATCTTAACTTCATTGAGTTCTATTTACTATGACGTTCAATTGTAATAGTAAGTTATCATTACCCGATAACACATGCTGTCGATGCACATTTAGATCTGCAGAATTCGTACACAATAACCGTCTATTTTTGATAAATTGGCTTGAATTGAATTGAATTGAATTGAATTTTTCAGTCATAACCCCCCCTAGATATTGGATTATAAGATGAAGGGATTCTGTTTATGAAACAGAAACAAATAATAGAAGTATCACGATAGAGATAACATATATCCAAATATGTCTTACGAAAATCTTGCAATAATATCTCTCTTGGTAAGTTATTGATGGGAATGGAGTCGTTCCCTGGCTCCATATAAATTTACTAACAGCTAGAGTGGAGCGATGGCTGGTACATCTACAGATCTATTCTTCTTCCCAATAGATACATTAAAAACTAGATTACAGGCTAAGGGAGGCTTTTTCGCCAATGGGGGTTGGTCAGGAATGTATAAAGGTGTTGGCAGTGCCATTGTCGCTTCAGCTCCTGGTGCTAGTCTATTTTTCTTATCATATGAGGCAACTAAAAAATATCTTGCTCCTATATTAACCAGTCGAATTGATAACCAAGATATTGCTCATGGTATTGTCCATATGGCAGCGGCATCTTTAGGTGAAATAGCTGCTTGTTCTATACGAGTGCCTGCAGAAGTTGTTAAACAGCGGGTTCAAACTTCACAGGAGGCAACTTCTCTAAAAGCATTGAATGCTATTTTAAGTAATAGTTATGGAGAAGGTGTATGGAGGGGACTTTATCGTGGTTGGGGTACTACAATTATGAGAGAGATTCCTTTCACAGTTATTCAATTCCCATTATATGAATATCTGAAACATCGTCGTGCTTTATCATTAGGCAGAGATCGGATTTCTCCCGGTGAGGGGGCTATTTGTGGATCTATTGCAGGAGGATTTGCCGCTGCAATTACCACTCCGTTAGATGTTATTAAAACCCGGTTAATGTTGAGAAAAGCGCGTGCTTCAGCATGGCAAGTAGCCCGTCAATTGGTGCAAGAAGAAGGATATTCTGCTTTGTTGAAAGGAATTGGTCCTCGAACTATGTGGATTAGTGCTGGAGGAGCTATATTTCTAGGTGTTTATGAAGCCGCTAAGGATACTACTACTTGGTTATTATCGACATCATCATCATTAGAGTCATTAGAATAGAATAGATAGAACAAGAAATTTTTGCATGATTCATAATGATACAATAGAGCTAATAGATTTTTTTCTCACCAGGGGATAGAGTCTAGCGAGAAAGCAGTCTGTCTCCGGCGGCCGGCAGCCGGCTTTATAAAACCAGGTAATCCCTAGCTTATGAGTCTAAGTATCATCTCGACATGACAAAAACATTCTTCCCAACAGTCTTACGACGGGCATATTTCATAACAAAACCTTCCAATTTAACACTTCGATTACGGATATCATCAATAAAAGGTTCGATTTCACTGAGCTCCCATTTCGATTTAACAGAGAGCAGCTGCTGAAATCTAATTTTTGGATTTTGGGAAAGATTGAGTTTTGTGAAATATCGAATTGTATCCGCTGTGGGACAAATATAAAAGCCAGTGAGAAGATTAACATCAAAACACCAATCCTCCTCAACGAGAATCGGAACAGATTCTTTCCAGAGCCTAAAGAATTGATGTAAGGGGATCGATTTAACATAACAGGAAGATTTTAACACATGAATTCCAAACCACTTTGATAAAGCTTTAGTATCTAATGAGCACTCATCATTTTTATTTTGGGAAGAAAATTTCCCAATAACAGTTTCTATAACATTGTAAGATTCTTCTGGTGATTGAAGTCTTGAATATAATTCAGAGCTTTTCAAAGCATTTAGGTCAAGTCTTGAGGCAACTGCAGTAGTCAAGATATCACATAAAACTGAATGAATAACTATATCATCCAGTATGCATGCAGTATTGTCAACTTCGATCCCACCATGTTGACGCCAGATGTCATCAAACTCCTTATCACTTAATGGAGCTCGTGATCTTAAAGAGGCAACCGATTCTGGATGATGACCTTCAGGCATTTCAGTGATTTTGCCATCACCAAGATATCGAGGTATTGATTCGGTCTTCAATATAGGTTCCGGTTCTTCAACAACTTCCAATATATTGGTCGCAGATCCAAATGCCGTCAATGAAGGTAGAGATGACGGTTCCTCTAACGAGTCAGAATGATGATGTACTGCTAAAAGTAGAGTATTGGATTGATTCATTTCTCTTACTTTAAAAGTTTTTGAATCAGTACAGATAAATAAGTCCGAGTTTAATCCTGGAGCCTTCAATGTTAATCCAGTACCATTTTCTAATGCATCGACGAGTTCAGGGGAGAGTTCCAAAAGGCGATAGGAAATGTCCTCATCAAATTGGGAATAAAAATTCACAGGAGGCATTCCAGTGGAGAGTAGGATCGAGTGAACGGAAAAATGAACGGAAAAAAAAAAAATTTCTCAAATCACTTTATAGAAAAGATAAGATAACAAATATTCATCATTTTTTAAGTGATAACGCGTTGTAAATTTCACACGCTCGAGTCAATTTGCACGTGATTCCTTCGCTACGCAAATCTGTGGATGCACTGCAGCACATGTATCAGCACATTTCAATTAATAAAGCGCTAACTTGAGGCAAATTCCCCCATCTGAGTAAGGCGAAAAGAACTTTAAATAGCGCGAGATTCGACAATCAATGCTCCTCCTATATCCGGTTCACACTCTCGAGAATCCAAGCTCGATATATATATACATTATATATATACCTTGTCTCTCGCAGCTGAAGTGAAACTCGCGAAATAGCATTTCTCCTGTAAACCTCAGTAGGAGAATTCGTCAATTTTCTCCAGTCTCCAGAGGCTTACACAAATAAACCTAAAAAACTTGAAAACTTGAAAGGGTCCAACTAATATTAAATTCCTGGATCCCTTTACTCGAAGTTATGCATTACGACTACATGTATGAAACTTAATAGAGTTAACTCGATTATCGATATACCTACTATGATATAACCGTTATGTCTACTATAAATGTAGCTACATGTATTACTGTGACAGCAACTGGGCTGCTGACGATATAAGCGAACGTGAACGTGAAATGAACTTAATTTAATTATTCCACTCAGCAGAGTCAGCATCTACAGGGAAACTTTACCGAGGACCGAGGAACCCCTGAGTCAACCCTGAGCCAACCTGAGCCAACCTTGAGCCAACCCAACCCCCCTGATCGAAACCTCGAGCGAAACCAAAAAGACTAGCCACCTCAGACAGATAAGATAATAAGAGCCAACCGAACCCTCTAACGGGACAATCGTGCAATTCTCTCCTCTGCTTCCAAGCTTGAGATGTCGACGCGAAAATGCACGGCTATACGCGTTTTGACGCGAATAGTTCGTGATACCCGCTTAAAGTTCATGTCTTTAAGGGGAAATTTCTGCATGCCAACGAATGACTTCCTGACCTAAATAGGAGATGTTAGAGGGGTGTTTGCAGTAGGTATACATTCCTCCTGTACGATCTTTGAAAAGATCAAGGGCAATTTGATAATAATTACATTGTACTTAGTAGTTCGGTCTGTCAGAATAGTCATAGGAGTATGAAAAAGAATAATCTACTTTGAATGTAAGTGTGTGTCTGAGATTTACTTCATCATCATCATCATCATCATCATCCCTGTTTAACTACTTAAATTACGGTGGTTCTTCATTTTTTCGAATTAGGAGTTACCATATCGTTCTCTTATATCGTTTACTTTTAATCTGCTTCTTAAAGTTAATAACTTACACTATAATCATCTCAATCTATTGCGTGTCGAATTCTACCTGTCACTTCGACCCTTCACTTTTTACCGGTGAATTTTGTTATAGTAGATCATTCCAATCAAAAAAATAGTTCTATCTTTTAATTTTGGCCTTCAATATCTTTTAGTTGTCTTTTTTACTTATATCAGAAAAATCTCGTTATTTCTTCATGAACAATCTATCTATATAATCATCTCCATCAATTTCTGATCTAAGCGTGTAAACTCTCTACGTTTCTTCTGTCAACTATGACAGCGGCCCCTCCGTGTCCAGAATACGCACCACCTCCAGTGCCAACACAGGATCATAGCAACAATGATTCTCTTGAATCCGACAAACAACTGAACTCTGTCAATCTGCGAAGTACAATTGTTTTTGATTCAAATTCTCCTTATTATGTGGATTTCACTAAAAATACCACTGCTGGTAAGTACTTAACTTGTTGCCATTCTGTGAGAGCTAGGGACCTACACCCAGCCGTCGTCGTCCCCTGCTAACTTTATATAGATGCAGTATACATGACTGGACATGATTCATTGTTTGGACAAGTTTTAGCAATTGTGTATAGATCGCCAAGGAAATCAGGGTCAACTGCTACGCCAGCAGGTAAAAATCATTGCATTTCATCCATTCTCATAAGTAGCCATGGCACCAGTGGGTTTGTTAATATGACTTTGGGTTCTCGCTCACGCTATTTCGTGGCATGTCAAAATTTACCTGAGGATCATAGAAATAGCATTGTCCGAAAGGCACTTGCAATATCTAGTTTAAGGGCTTTTGCTACTATGGATTCATCTACCAGGGCAGCCTTAATCGCTGCTGAAATAGAAAGAAATCCTTTATCGAAGTCAGCGGCGGATTCTAAAACTGAAAATGGTAGTGTTAGTGGTGGTAGCGTTGATGTTGGTGAACACAGTGAAAATAATGCGGTTGTATTTGATTGGGATGAAACAGCAGCAGGAGCATTAGCATCCCGATTTATGCTTGCAGATGCCAAATATCCTCGTGAAATCGGACAAGCTGTCTTAGATACCGGTGTTGTGGAGCCAAAATTGATCGGCACAAATGCAATTGATGTGGTTTATGAAGATAACGATGAAACGATTGATGGTAATAATGAATTAGTTTATCTGTTAGGAGAGCAACTGGAACAGCTGTTTGATCCATTGACAGAATATTCTCCTGAACAGACTGAACGATTATATGTTGCTCCTGCTCAGAACGAATCGTATGCTACTTTACAGGATGAAACAGAATTGGTAAGAACGATATGTGAAGAGCTATATCTACTTCAATCACACACTCGTGCAGATCTCATGGATTTCCTGCATGATTTTTTAATACCCCTGCGAGTTGAGGTCCTTGGCGAGGAGGAAGAAGAGTTAGATGAAAGGCAACATGAAAGGCAGTCAAGTTCACCTACCACAGATCAGCAGCAAGATAATAAAGATAGACGGGGTCCTGGTCAAGTTCGTCAAAGGATGACTATCCGAAAATTAAATACGATTTTCCCTCCCACTATTGATGAAATAGTTCGTATAAATAATATTTTCTATGACGCTTTACAACAAGCCTTGCCATTTGGAAGCTTTGAAGTTTTAAAAGCTTGTGGAACTACTATTCCTTATTTCTATAAAGCATGTATGCGCCATGAAGCAGCAACTAAGAACCTATCTCGGAATCTCAACTACCATTTACAAGCACTTCATCAACGATGTTCGGCTACTGCTGCTAAAAAGTATACCATGCGAAGGATCGAATCAATTCTTCAGTGTGGGTTACACTTGACAAAAATCAAGTTGATTCTTGATAGATTAGTGAAAACAAAGGAATGGACTACTCAAGAGCAAATATATGTTGATGAATATTATCAGTCTGCTGTTGGTACAATTGATGCCTTCGGTAAACAGCATTCAATTGCTCCTTACGAACGATTGGTATTCACACCCACTGGTAAAATATTGGTAGAAGTGGCTTCAGGTTGGCCCAAACAGCTTGAATATGGTTGGCTTAATAGGCGCGTCGTCTCCATATTTGATGCTGTGAATGTATTGGCCGATAGCAAAAATGATTGCCTTCGAAGTCGACATCACGAGCTACATCATGTAATCATCCTCTTTACTGATAGCTTAGTGATTCTTGAGCCGAAAAAGCCAATTCCTATGGTTAGTGCTTCGGGATTGCATATTCCCTCCGTGGCTGATATGTTAATGCATTCTATGTTAAATGAGGTTCCACTGAAGAACGTTCCCGAACTTTCTGTAGTGGCCTGGTCAACAATCGAAAACGTACAATTTGCCGAATACAACAAATCTAGGAACCTGGCAATTCTTGCCACTGGAAATGGTTTTTTCTGTGCGGATGGATCCAACCGTCATCTGGCGTTATATCAGCTAGTGAGACCAGATTATTCTGCATCCAAAATTGTAGAATTAGTTGCTAAAGCTAAAATTACAAACAAAACTCAACCGTTTCATCTATTCAAAACTACTCGTCCTCAATTGTTACTGTATTCTACTGTTCACGAATTACATGGATATGTGAATGAGACTCGTAAGTTGCCTATAGCTGTTTTTCTCAATATCAATGCCTCTGAGGCTACTCTGCGAGTTCATAACTTGGCTGCTAGAATTAATGTAGAATTTGTTGATAACAACAATATCAGCAATTCTCTTGTGAAAATTAGTACTTTATCTCGTATGGATTATCAGGCTGATCGGGTCATTCATAAATCACAGTTTGCTGAAGCCATCAGTTCTGAAGTCGCCTATCTGTTTACTTTGTTCATGTCTACTGCAAACAAGAGTATGATAAATTGCATTATTTCCAGTAATCAACAAGTGACTAAATTTCTTGTTGACTATGCCCTGAATCCATCTTCTCCATTGTTGGAAATGCAGAAATCTCGAGCCACCAGTCTTCACAAGCGACATGTAATAGTGGTCCCACCAGCAACAGCAACAACTGAACCTTCGACCAAGTCTCCAACGGTTGCATTCACAGAGATATTGGAAAAAAAATACTCGCTACCAAGTGCTCCTAGTAAGATCGCTGCTTCTCAGGAAAAACGACGAGTATCACCAGTTCAATTCTTGAAACAAAAGATGGTGAAGGGTGGAACGACTGGTGAGAGTCTTCAGAAGAAGAAATCGTTCAATTTTTTAAGAGGTATTCTTGGATCGAATGATGAATCCTTGCCTGTTATTGAACCCGTACATGATATACGACATCAGTCAACGTCGCCATCACAGATATCGCGTCCATCACAACCGGCCCAACAACAACAAAAACAACCACAACCATCACAGCAGCCACCGCTACTACAACATCCTCCTTCACCACCTGCCGAACCTGCTTTCCAACACCCAGTAGTTCAGCCGAATACAGTTAAACTGACATACACTGGAAAGAAATATGAGTCACCAAATTCTTCAGCCAATTTCTCCATTGCTTCAGTGGCATCTCCAACACCCCCCACATCTCCACCACCTCCACCTCCTTTTCCTTCGAAGCAGAGAACCAGAAAGGACAAACAGATCATCTATAGCCGTACTGGCAATATTGCATCTGACGACGAGGACTATGAAGATTGGGAGGATATGTCTTCTGATGGTATCTCAATTTCCTCTTCTGTGGCAACAAGTATTGATAAGGCCGAGCAGCAACAACAGCGAGATGTTAATGATTGGTTCAATAACATCAGTGATGATGGAGAGGCTGACTTGGATTCTGTTGGTCCAGATTTTGAAGATGATGAGGAAGTTGAAGATGATGAAGAAATTGGTATCAGAGGTAGACAAAGTGGCGGTGAAGAGTTGGTAATTGATAATAATGAAGAAACAATTCAGTTGACAAAGTTTTTGGATCCAGTACTACGAGATGTGTACAATCGACATGCGCGAACTTCATCATATGCAAAAGTGCGCGAAGTTGGAAGCAGCAGTACTACTAGTGGTGGCAGTGGTGGAAATCATACGTTGGACACAATCAGTTTTGAAGATGATTTTTCTTATTTAGCAGGTCTGGTTGGTGATGAAGATACTAAGACGGCGCCAATAGCTGAAGAAGATGAGGGTCAACTGGCAGCTTCTGAATCCAGAAGGATATATCCGGACCTTCGCGATAGTTCTATTATTTTCCTAGGATCCTATATTCGAACAGACTCCTCTAGTGGGAATAATAGTGTGAATATTGTGGATTATGGCAGTAGTAGTAGTGGTGGTGGAAAACTTACTTCAGAAGGTAGTACAAGTTCCAGCGTTATTCGCTCAGTGAAGCATGAATCATCTAGAGAATCCATAAGAAGTCATTACCTTGGCCTTAGAGCCGAACCATCTGTCAGTGAATTAGGTTTGCTTCCTAAAGCCTCCTTTACAAGTATAAGGCCCGGAGAAACTTCTTCGAGGTCTTCTTCTTCAAATACTCCTGCTATTACGTCGTCTAGCGGTATATCTCATCGCATGCGACAGCCTTCTTTGCAGATGAAATTTGAGTTTCCCCCTCGGCCAAGTCCCCCACCTCCATTACCGGTTATCTCGCCCTCGTTCCGAAGGATGATTAATGACTCAAGTATGAATACACTGCAATTAGCGTCATTTACTGTCCAGATCGATCGATGGATCCGCAAGATGACTATTGATGTGACAAACAAAAACGGGGATCTGATAGCCCGAGAACTAAACCGAACTAAAGACAGTGTCATGCGTTTGTACGAGAAGGCACGACTTCCAATATTAGACTGTCGGCAATTAGAGATAGAGGAGAGGAAGGCCCGTAAGGTCGCTATGGTTACAGCATGGATTATGATGAGTTTGATGGAATATGACGTTTCCAATCGAGCACGGTTTGCTGATCTCTTTACCTCTCTTTTGGATATGGAATGGTTACGCAGGAGCAAAATTCTAGAAAATATGCCTTATGGAACACTTTAGTATTAGAGATATGAATTTAATGTATAATAATATAATTTAATGAATATTGTAGATTTTCAGATACTGGCGTAATCAGGGACCAGGACAAAACGAGCGAACAGATGACAACCATCGGTCTCTAGGTGCTTAACCCCAGGGTCTGACCTCCTACTACGCTCAACTTCCCCAGTCTCGGGCTAATAAGCAAGCGGGCAGCTTTGTCTACAGTAAGAAGGGTTAGATATCATTATCGATACTTCAAGTTTGGCATTCTGCCTCTGCCTTGACGGAGATAGACATCGAATCGGATCAGATGCCTAAGGCAAGGCAAATCTCTAACTGAGAAGTAACCAACCAATAAGTTCGCAATAGAGACCAGTCTATAGGAGTAAAGCTGTAAGTCGACACCCCCTGGAATAGCATTCCCGAGAATGACCACTACAGGATATTGTCAAAACACAATCTAAAAAGGAAGACAAAGTCGAGCTAAAATCCTATCGGAACACATTACTACATAACAATTACACATAACAAAAAGAGACATTAAACATGAAAGAACAGCCGAAACCAAGACAAAAAAAAACAACAGAAAAACCAGAAAAGCAATACTGTGTGTAACAATGAGAGGTTATAAATATATCGCGAGACAATGGGAAGGAAAACGTCGGAAAAGGAGATTTTTTGACGGGTTTACTCAGCCCGATTGAATTCGACGAGACCGATACCCCAGCACTCTTACCTTCAACCCCTTGAAGAGCTTGAAGAGATTGAAGAGATTGAAGAGAGCCTCTATGTTTGGGGCGGAGGTGGAGAGACAACATCCAGAATAGAGCAGCGCTAACGCTGTACACATCTTCTTTCTCTCACTTTGTGATAAATTTCCGAAACTCAGATTCAAACCCGGCCGGAAAAACAAAACCAAATTTTAAGTAGCAGTAGCAGCAGTATTAGCAGTATTAGTACTATTGGCAGCGGCGTTTTCCTGAGCCCGTTTTCGTCGTAGTCGTCTTAAGCGACCTTGCATCACATAATAAGTTCCACGACGTACTATTAATTCAATAAGATCCTTCTCATAATGATAATCCTTGTTCGTCTTATCAAAGATATTATCAATGATTTGCTTTCTTTCTCCAGGCTCAGTATCACGAATCCAAGTTCGTTCACCAAGTAGAAACCCTTGTTTTTCTAATAATTCCAGAATACGACGTTCTCTTATACGAGCTTCAGAAGGATCATCACCAAGACCCATGAGGTTATAAAGTTCCGGAAGGGACATACGACTTTCTGAGTGTTTCCTTGGAGGACGAGGAGGTTGAGGTGACGAAGGAGAAATTATTGTGGCTGCAGCAGTAGCAGTAGCAGTACCGGCAGTATTGGTGGTGGTAGTAGCAGTAGCAACAGTTTTTATGGTTGTGGCGTTGGCGGTGGAAGAGGATGGAGAAGCAGAGGTATCAGTAACAACAGCAGAGAAAACTGTTGGAGTTACAGCCAACGATTTCTTTGTAGCTGGGGACTTTTTGACTTTAGAAATGGGAGCAGGACTAGCATTACTTCTTGGACTAACCGGCAAAACAGTAGCCTTATTATCATTATTGGAAGAAAGGGTCGAAGTAGATATATACTGATTCTGACTCTCATCCCCTACACAAGACATAAGAGGACCTTTGAAATCGGTAAAATCCATAGAAAATGATGATAACGTCAATGGAGGATCACTTAGTGAAGGGGAGTATTGCAACTGAGTTTGATCACCAACAATTTGATTAGAAGGAATCATTGTATCGAACCCTCTACTAATATATAAATTATTAGCTCCAACACCATTACTGTTTAAATGAAGAAATGGACCATTACTAGTTATAACATCAGTAGGAGTTTGAGGCATAAGAGGAGAAGAAGAAGAGGATGTCGAAGCCGCCGGAGGAATATTTGAACGGTTAGTAGTAGGAGTAGGATGTTGTTGTCCAAGTGTATTACTAGTCGTAATATAATTCATAGATGTAGTTAATGAATTTATATTTGAATTTCCGAATAAGAAATCATCAAATCCACCGCTACCAGCAGTATCAAGAGAAACAGCATCATCAACAAAATTAACAGGATTAGACATCAAAGCTGAAGGATAATCTTTATAATTAAAATTATTATCATACCAAGGACCATTATTGCTATTAGTGTTCATGACATTACCGGGTGCTATCAAACCAGTCGATGATCCAGCTGGTCCATCAGCAGTAGCATTAAATGAGTAATCATCAAAATATAACCATGATGACATATTATTGTTGGTACTGTTTATTGATTGGTTATCATTATTATTCTGATCAGGAGAATTTCTACCGATTACAAGAGAGGAAGATGAAGCAAATGATTGTTCGTCTAACATGGTGAACCTATTATCCAAGAGAGAGAGACAGACTCAATAGAAAAGAAAAGAAAAAAGAAAAAAGTATTTAAAATACTATTTCTAAAAAATGTTAATATTCATTGAACCTCTCTAATCCGACTGTTGCCTCCGACGGCTGAGGTACACACCCCTAGTTCTCGCTTCGCTCGAGATGTTAAGATCCACCTAATTCCCAGAAGTCCAGCTATCACTTCATTCCTGGTTAAGAACCATCAACCCAAATCTATCTCTTAAGCGTGTTGAGATCTCCTACAATCTCTACTCCCGGAACCCCCAATTTAACCTACATCTCATTAATATTTCTTCTGAATGATTATAAATTCAAATAAAAATCGATTGAGAAGAAATAGATCAAACTAAAAATCAATCCCAAATCCAATACAAAATACTTAATCTCAAACTGAAAGAAAAATAAGAGATAAAGAAAGAAACATGGACAGAAAAACCTTTAGTTCAAACACTGAGAGAAGGGCTTCAAGTGGGGTGATAGAGGGTCGCGATATCGTGAGAGAGATAACCGTTGAAGCGCGCGCGATAATGTAGATAGATAACGAAATTTCTCACCCACACACAGAAAATGGCACTCTCTGTAACACCTAACACACTGGTGCTGGCACTCACACACTGGAACCGCAGTCACACACTGATGCTGGCACGCTGATACTCACCTCACACTAGGTCAAAATTACCAACTTAAGAATGAGTAAACCTTGGAGATCAAACTAGGGATAATTAGAGCAACTTGGGACCCGATCAGAGATCAGAATTAGTTGAGCGAACCTGATAAAATAAGAACAATTAGTGGTCAGGGAAATTTAGTGAGAGAGCAGATAAATTAGAAAATTTATGATAGAGAGAACCTGGGAGAAGAAAAAGTATATAAGAGTTAAATTGACTATAAGTTCCAAAATAAGAATCTGTATAGCATGTCTAATAAGCTTTTGTTTCGTTTAAAAGAGCAATTAGTGTCTCAAGTTGATGATATTCTATCTCTATCGATACGTTATCTAAATACTCTTTCATCTCTCTTATCTCTTTCATCTCTTACGTTCGATTTTACTTTGACCTTCATCTTTTCTCTTCCCTTGATTGGCTGGTCCGGTTCTTCTTTCCTCCTTCAAATTTTAAATTTTTGTTACCCCTCCTTTCTTCAACCCCTCTCCTTCACCTATCTATCGCAATCCTCTTTCCCCCTTGCCTCTACCCTTTTAACCGCCTTCTTCTTCCATTCTATTATTGCTCTCTTCTACTAAATTTTATTTGACTCATGAGTGACTATATTAGGAAAAGGTACACAGTGATGTTAGTATTATTCCAAAACTTACTTTCTTCAAACGGTTAGTTTATCAGAGCTCAGACCACTTACCTCGTTGTTATAATATTACGTTCGATTATAATTTATAATTTTATCAACAATGACTCGTTTAAACTATTATCCCGTAATTGTGAAACATGTCTTAGACATCTGCATGCATATAAGTTTAGGGTTAATAGATAACGCAATAATGAAAAAAGAAATTGAAATTGAAGATCATTTTATTATTGCATATATAGTAATTTAAACTGTTGATCATTAGAAAAAAAGTTTCTCGTTTATCCAATCATTCGTTTTGAATGATCTGTTGAGTCCAGGATAGTTATTCAATAATAATTGTACTGATGTTCAGGTTTTAGATCTTTTATGCGTTGAAAATAAGTTAAATTTAGCGTCAATGTTATTCATTGTTTTCCTCCGGCGAGCGGCCAACCGAAGTACATATCCCTAGCCCATCCGCTGTGCCTCTGATGTCCCAGTACTAGTGCCAAGTCTCATCCCCTAAACTCTCGCTATGCTGGTTGAGCCAAGTCCACCCCTAGAAATGAAATCTGCTTGATAGCTAGGGTGTTAAAAAGCACAATGGGCACATGGGTTTGCTAACTTTAAAAGATATCGTGCACTACTTACTAGTACGACTATATTTAACAATTAGTTATTTGTACTGTGTCTAATTACAATAAGCTTTACTTTTATTTACGTCATGGTATAAATCATATGAAAGCAATAAAGAAATAGTTAAAATTAGTTGGATTAGCTAGTGCATTGTGTACTGTACTGTACATGTACCACGATTTACACGTAACGTTAAGTTAACCCTGGGTTATTATATGCTATGTACATCTATATCCATCCATAACTTTATTGTCTATTAACTTTATCTTGAACATGGGCAGATTCTTTTCTAACAATAAAGAATGAACTAAGATAATTATATTATGTTTTTTCAATAAAATATCGGTTACGCAAATCTTCCTCTATACTATGTCATCAACATATAAAGTTTAATTCATAGAGAAGGGCAGTGGCAGAACGGAATCTGCAGCTCACGAGAGTGGCAAAAAAATGGCCGGCGATACCAGAAGCGGATCCGATGACGGAATTCAATATTCCTTTAATACCTCATTAAATCAAAACCCATTCAATCACAGATATGCTATCATTGGAATGAATACGTCGTCGAATCACTATTTCCCTTATCAATAAAAGAGATACCCTTATCTTCCTTAATGCCGATGATCAGAAATAATTTGACATACATTTATGTGATTGCGTTATATAGATGTAAGGGTATGTTAACTAACTGGCTAGCTAGCATCTGCAGAAACCACTGTAATTGGCTTAGCCTGATTTCAGGTCCGATAAGGCCGGTAAGTTAACTTTTTAGTAGTAGATGAGTTGATTAGCGCAGAATGTTACGATAAAATAAAATCTGAATTTCTTTAACAGTTCAATTCAAAATTAGATTCTATTTTAGTTTACAAATTATATTATTTATATATAGTTAAATATGTTACCCACCTATTGTTTCTGTTTTTGGCCGTCAATCCGCGAAATGGGTAGGAAAACGAAATAAATCGGTGGGCTAGTGCCAAACTTCTTCTTGCTTCAGTGGTAAATTTCTACACACATTACCCAAGACCCTGAGCTTCAAACGTAGCTAGCTATGTTAGCCATACGAACCTGATCGTCATTCATTTCCATTAATTTGGCTTGAGAGATTATCATTACCCTGAGAAGCCCTCTGATGCCCCTTGACATAAGATGTACGTACTGCCTCCGGTGGCTGGGCTTATGTCACAGTTAGTACTCTAATTGAACATAGATAATTCTTGCAGAGCCTCAACCTGACGGAGAACAATATGTGACAATTGAATAATTGAGCCTAGGTGAGGTCTGGGCAAGCTATTCTCGACCAGGCATCATAGAGGATAGTAAGAGGAACGGTCTTGCAGAGCATTCCCGGGGACACAATCGTGACTACAGATGAAAATACGCGTTTACCTGGGACACATAAATATAAACCTTTTCTCCCCTCATGTACCGTCGCTTGGTACTACATGACTGGAAAACAGAATAATCGTGATCAAGCAATTGATAATCTAACGTAGCGAGAGGATCAAATGACCAGTATCTCGAGATTAGGGATACCAGTCTAGAGGAAGAACGGTCCAGGTATTGCAGGCTTGCAACAAAAGTATTGTTCGCATTCTATATAAGAAGCGGGTATGGATTACGGTCGAACAGCGAAGGCAATAGACTGGGGAGTAACCTTATACCCGAGCTCTCTGGGGCTACGACCGACCTGCTGGAGACAGATGAGATCGCTCCCTTTTCTGTTCCCATGAACACGCTAGCATCAATCATCGAGAGTTACATAGTAGCATAGAAATAATATTCCTAACACATGTTGAAGCTTATAAAGAAAACGCCACAAGACTCACTAGTTAATGGTTGACCTATGGAAACCTAAGCAGGACGGGTTTCTGGGGTGGACAAGGACTTAGTTGTCGGCGGCGAAATCGCCAGGAACAAATTCTATCGGATAAAATTACCAATATATAAAGGATATTGTTATATTTTATACCTGAAGGGATGAAGTAATTAGCTTTGATTTAATTTCCATGTGATAGTTAAAAGTCCGATCGAAATTAAACTCTTACGTTTTACTAGTATAATAATTTATTACAATTCCTCATCGGATGTCGGGTTATTCCAGTCGATCTTCAACTCTTGCATGAGTCGATAAAGATTAAGTATATCTTAACACCGTATATAAAAACAACCTTATGGATTAAGGGAAAGTACGATGCAAGAGTGTCAATACGGGGTAATGAAGGAAATAACACTATAATCCAGGTTGGTTATTGTTCTTCCACCGTCCACCTCCTTCAGCTGCCAGCCTCAGTGCCAGGTACCCACCCCCCTCCACATTCAGTTTGGCCGGATCTAAAAGTTATCGGAAGAACGGAAAAGGACAATCTGCATAGCAAAAGACCGGAATCTCGTAACTTACGCTGTCCCACCCACTCTGTTCTTCATGCATGCATGCATAGCTCGCTCAGGTCATGTGCTAGTAACTAGAGGCTCTGCCAGAATGATCTGAAGAAGAACTCAGCCACTGGGATATATCACTTATTGTCAATCGTCGTGTCAACTCTACTGTTACAGTTAAATGTTAATCCTGCATTCTTGGCATATATTTTCGGCATTTTCGCCTTTTTGATTCTTCAGGGGAGAGAGGACCGCGCTGTGTCCATTTTTCTGGAAATTATATATGTTGCATCTCTCCAGTTAGATTCTGCGTGCCTTGCCCTTATTCAGAAGCTGTTCCCTGCATGTCTTAATGTGATAACCCGTTAACTACAGATCGTTACCTTATGTATACATTTGCAGTTGGAAAACTAACTTCAATTGATCTAACCCTGCATATTTAAGTTGCAACCTTCATTAGTTAATCTAATTTTTCTCATCTGGTAACCGTTAACGTTATAGAGCAGTGTCTGTGCATTTTGTTCTACTTTTAAAAGATTAAATTAAAAAACCAAATACGCTAATAAGTGGCAGTTCAGACTTTGCAGATATCACCAGCGAGTAACTAAAAAAATATGAGTTACGTGTGGAACGACAGAGGACAAAGACTAGCTATTATTCCTTTTGCCTTGCCATGATATGTCAGAGGCCGCCAGCTCTCTCTTCTCGAGTTAAATATTTGTCTATTAAAAATATGGTATGATATTTCATCTGATTATTGATATTAATATTAGCTCTCTGTGTAAGTTATGTAAGTTACAACAACAACAAGCATGTAAATGCATAGATCAACTTTTAAATAACCAAATCCGAAAAGTCATCTGGTTTGGCCGACAGAAATCCAGATCTAACTATCTATCAAACTCGCTGCATGGTATCGATAACGTAACCTCTCTTGTCGATCGTGCAGAATCCAACCGTCACATCAGGGGGATCGCCTTCCCCCCTCTCCATTCCCCCTTTCATCAGAGCTTTCAAATGAGCTTTCGATTCAGTTGTTGAATCAATTTACTCATCAAATGTTTTCAGTCGGTCAACTATTTATTCATGTATGTTCCTTAAGAGCTTTATTTTTTGTTCCCAGCAGGTTAATTTTTTATTACCATTCTATAGTCTATAGTCGACTTGACTTTATTTGATGCCACATCATATATGCAACAAGCAATATCATGTGTTATATGTTAACGTTATGTTAGTTTAATTTAGCATACAAAACACTTCTATTACACATAACTGCGTTTGTTCAATTCTATCCAACGATATTGAATTATATTAGCCAGGCACACAGCCGGCATGCGCGGTTTAGTTAAGGGAGAGAGAATGTTACATATATGCATGCTCCTGTTTTCGTGATATCCATGGATGGTCTTCCGTAGATGAACCCATGTTATTATGAAACCTGTCATATTTTTAATTTCGTTTTGTCAACTACCCCTCAAGATGAGGTCCAATATTAATATGGCCGTGTGGGGCATGGTTGAGGCTTTCATATATAAAGACAAGTTTTGCGGTTCTCTCCCACCTCTTTTTACTCCTGAAGAAGTATTATTTAGTATGCTGTATACTTTTCTTCTTGAATTTTTTGTTTTTTGTTGTCATGTCTTTAGTAAGCCAACCAAGCTCTATTACTTGAGTCGTCATATTCATAGTCCTCAAATTTGAAAAGCTACATATATATATGAGTAGAGTATATGACCATCGTGGCGGGTTGCTTGAGGAGTTTGAGGGGTTTGAGGCCACTATAGATTTACAAAGTTACGATGACGAGAAACCGGCAGGAGAAACTATAGTAGGTAATCACCATCACCATCACCATCAAAATAATAATACTAATAATTATCATAAAATGAATCCTTTTAATGGTAATTTCGAGTCTCGCTTACGAGCAGAAATACTCCCGTATATCATTTTGCCTCCAAAATCTTTACCAGGAATAATATCAGAACGTCCTTTAGCAGTTCGAGTAGTTAAAGAAGGCCAGTCTCCATTTGAAGATCCATCATATACAGAACTCAGAATATTGGGATTGGCTCATACAAATCATTTTAGAAAACAGGTTTCATTGCTGTCGAATGTCCAACAGGGTAGTCCCACTACTTATACGAATGCTCCGGTTTATATATATAATTACGTCACCTACGATATTAATGAAGAGGAACTTGTATTTCAAAATGGAAAACGTACTAGTGATTTCGAGATTCATTGCCAGCTTAACCAGTATTTCCCTTATTGGGCTTCGAATTTTGTAGTCGATCTCTACTCATTATGTGAACCGTATCTTGATTTCAGTTCTTTTTTTGGTACTTCTGTGAGAGGAATCGGAACTAGAATGGCCTCTCTCAAGCAAATGATGACAGCGGCTATTTATTTTGATGCTTGCGCAGCTATTGTACGGATTGAACATCCTGTCAATATTGAACGTCAATTAGAAAAATTTCACCCGATTAGGGCATTTCGTAGTGGACTTTGTGGTTCCAAGATCCAGACCGAACTCGAATCAATGAATGGAATTCGAGAAATTTGTGAATGCCCTGTCCATGTAGAAGACTGTTTGATTTTATTCCATAGGTGGCTATTTCTTGGTCTTTGTTTTGATACTGAATCTAGTCCTATTTCCAGATCAGTAGATGTAGAAAAAATTCATAATGTTAAGAGTAAAACGATGTTATTTTCTGGAGAATGGAGTTCTTATTTATTTGTTCGACGATTGATTATTAGTAAATTTAAAAGATTACAACAGACTCAATTCAAGGCTTTCCCGTTGTTGGAATCACAGCAAAGTACTCCTAAGAAAAATAAATGTAGCAATGATAATGATAATTGCAGCAATAAAACTTGGATAAAAAAAGATAGAATGAAGATTCCTACAAATTTCAAAGTTTTGAGCTTTGATAGTACTGATCCTTATTCCATACTATCAAATGTACCTGAATCTAGTCCGTTTTACTCACAAATGAAACTATTATGTGACGGTTATGCTCTTAATGTTAATCAGGCTCAGCAGTTGTTTCCAGATAATTGGCCGGCAGCTCTTTTATGCTTTTACCCGGGATTTGATTTGAGACGGTTTGCATTTGTTCTAAACTTGGACCTTATTCATCCCGATATTACTGGAAGTATGATGTTACAAAAGTTTAATATGTTTAAAAATCGATATGATGATCTCAAGACGATTCTTGAACCGTTCAAATGTGAATTAATTATTCCTCAGGATATTAGAGTAATTCCATTTATTGCAGACTGCCAGTTCGTATTGAAGTCAAAATACGATATACAACAGATATTTCTATCATCAGCAGCTCCTTCGCAGACATTGTCACAAAATTCCAGTCTTTCGAAGTCAACACCTTCATCGATCCCTTGTTCGACAACTGTATCATCGTCAAAAACTTCATCATTACAACCTTCTTCAACCCCTTTGACAGCGGATCCCTCGTCTGCAACTCCTTTGTCTTCAGCTCCTTCATCATGTTCTGTACCACATTTTCCTCCTCTTTCCAATGAGAATCCATTGACGGGTACAAAAGATAAAGGAACGAGATAGAATTCAGATCAAAGGAATACTGACGAATATTATTATTTTTATTTAATATTTCCCTTTGGGATCTTATTTATTTTTTACGAAATTTATGAAAACTACAGAATTAGATTTCTGTTAATTAGTGTAAGGTTTTTTTGGTTATTTGTTTAGATTTTTTTATACATAAGTTTTGTAATATATTATGCTTCACCATGCTCGTATCAAACGCAGCAAAATACTGAGGATCTCTTGGCTTCTTAGGTTCGTATCATCCCGAATTCAAATGGAAATGGCGCAGGGATATTCGTATTACTAGTCTGAGTTCATAAAATAGAGGGACCAGCTATCAGCCTAAATATGCAGGGACCTTGGACCCGTCATGCAAGGGTGTAAACTAACTTAGTCAGGATTAGATCAAGATAGATTAGGTTAGATCTAACTTACAGAGATTTGTATATCCTTATAAAAACTCCTTTTTTCGTCCTATTAACGAATAATCTCTGATACCTCAATATAACAATATTGTGCCATCACAGAGCCGATGTTTCTATAAGTACAGATAACGATATAATAATAATCTGGTACACATGTTTGCTTCACATCCAGAGAGCTCTGATCCCTTCGTTTGAACCAAAGCCTACAAAGTTCTACAAAGAACCTGTTCCAATGTGCTTTTAACGCGTTGCCAAATGCCGTTTTCCTCTGGTGCAGCTAATTCGGTTATTGATTTGTCCAATTTGGACTCTGAGGATGGTATTGATGATGATGAATTGGTAGAGATCAGTAACAAGTATTCTAAGACTGATGGAGTGGATAACGATGACAGGAGGCAAAAGAATACCTGGTCAAATGTTGCTAAATCTTCTACTGGATCTATCATTGAGGATATGAATAACCACACCGCCAAAACAAACCCGACCCATACCCTTCCAGCTGAAGCTGTTATACAAGCTATATCAACCACGTCTCATTATAAATTTAATAATGAAGCTCTGTCAAGTTACATCTATCCAACCAACCTTCCAATTCGAGAATATCAGATGAAAATTGTTAATAGTGCGTTGTTCACTAATGTACTATGTGCTCTACCAACTGGATTGGGTAAAACCTTTATTGCCAGCACTGTAATGCTCAACTGGTATAGATGGACACAGGACACCAAAATAATATTTATGGCACCAACCCGACCTTTAGTCTCTCAACAAATAGAAGCCTGTTTAGGTATCACTGGTATCCCACGAAGCGATTCATGTGTAATGATTGGTACTGGTATTAATCAAAAACGAAGAGCAGAAGAATGGGCCTCGAAACGAGTATTTTTTGCTACTCCCCAAATTGTGGATATTGATTTGAAAAAGGGGCTTGTTGATCCAAAATCAATAGCATGCCTCGTAGTTGACGAGGCCCATAGAGCTACAGGTAATCATTCTTATGTTGAGGTCATTAAATTTATATCGCGGTTTAATCAATCGTTCCGTATTCTTGCCCTTACTGCAACACCATCTGGTCATATGGAGGGTGTACAGCAAGTTATTAATAATATGAAGATATCTAAAGCTGAGATCTTCACAGAGGATAGTGAAGAGGTGCGTCGATATGTTTATGAACGAACTGTGGTTAATGTTAAAACTGAACCTTCTGAGGAAGAAAGGATAATCATTTACAACATTTCCAGAGCCATCCAACCATTGCTTACTGAGGTTAATAATGTTAAAGTCTATCATGTAAGAGTTCCTGAATATATCACTCAATTTGGAGTTCTACAGGCCTGTCAAAGATATAATGCGTCTCCTGCAGGGAGATCAAATACTCCCTTAGTGTTCAAAATGCGAGCTATTCTGTCAGTTTTGATTAAGATAGGTCAAGCAATGAGTTTGTTAAAGGTACATGGAATCATTCCATTTTATAACTGTATACAGCAGATAGGAGATGAGGATGGTAGCGATGGTGGCGGCGGCGGTGACGGCAGTGGAAGTGGTGGTGGCAGGGCCAAGAAAAAGGATACTAATGATACTACTAAAGGGAAAGCAAAGCCCAAGAAGAAAAGAAAAAGCAAATTTGTTGAACAGTTTATATCCCACCCTGGATTCGTTGAATGCATGGATTATTGTCGAGATTTAATTTTTGATCCTGTAAAAAACAATGGAATTAAACCTGAGTTCATTGGTCACCCCAAGTTACAGAATCTTGTAGATATTATGTCTGAGTTTTTCAACAATAATTCCAGAGAAGATTCTCGAGTAATCATATTCGTCGAATATAGGGATTCAGCTGCAGAGATTCAGAGGGTTCTTAACTTTCAGTGCCCAAGTACAGTTCGATCCCATTTATTTATTGGACAGGCGAGTACTGGTGGAGGTGGTGGTGCGTCTGGTACTAGTAAAGGTGGTATGCGTCAGAAACTGCAACAAGAGGTAGTTAAAGATTTTAAGGAAGGTAAATATAATACAATTATAGCAACTTCAATTGGTGAAGAAGGTTTAGATATTGGTCAAGTTGATTTGATCATATGTTATGACCAATCAAAAAGTCCTATTCGTAGTTTACAAAGAATGGGTCGTACTGGACGTAAGAGAGACGGTAAGATTTATATGCTTATGACGAGCCAGGAAGATCAAAAATTAGAGCATGCTCTCTATGGCTATAAGTACATTCAGGAGCAGATCGACAAGAATGAAGCATTTGAATACTTTCCTAATAATAGGATTATTCCTGAAACAGTTTTACCCATCTGTGAGAAAAAGATGATAGAGATACCTGAAGAGAATAAAGAAGTACTAAAAGCGAAGGATGTAGTAGACGAAGTGATAAGCCAGATGATTTATAATTCTAAAAAGGCTCGTTCTACCAAAGCAAAAAAAGAGAAGCCTATTGTGAAGAAGTTTTTCATGCCAGATAATGTACATTCAGGATTTCTACCAGCCAGTGCATTGACGGTTGATGGAGCAGGTGTTGCTGTTCCTAGTATCCCCGTCGGTAAAAATCAGATAGATGGTATCGATAACTCAGTTGTAGACTCTCCAAAATTTTCTGGAAGTCAAAGGCCTGTTTCGCCTGTTTCGCCTGCTCCCGCACCTGCCTCTCCACCTGCCTCTCCACCTGCCTCTCCACCTGCCTCTCCACCTGCTCCTCCTTCGCTTCAATATGTTGAAAGCTCGCCAATCTATCAATCTGATTTGCTTGTATATGATTCTCTTAATGAAGACCATGTCGACAAAATCGTGAATAGCGAAAACAGCCATGATGGAACAAAACCATTGTTATCATCTAAAGTAGCAGACAATATTTCAGATACTGATTCAGTGCGGAGAATAAAGAAAAAGTCGGAGGATACTGATCTGGTGGCATTTTGTGGCTCAGATGAAGGGTATTTGACCGAAGTCGAGTCCGACATCTTTGATGCTGTATATCGCACAGACTCTCCTCCTGATTGTGTAGAGTACGATCCATTAATTGGTGCACTACTTAACACTGGTCGTGTTCGTATTTCTCATGGTATAATTACTGAGCAATTTCATGGAATTGTTCAAAAGATCCGTAATAACGGGTACAGAGATCGTAAGCGTCCTGAAGTAGAGGACAAGTCTGAAACTGATCGAAAACGGGTCCGCAGGTAAGATTTAAGTAGAATTAGTGTCTGTACTTATGACTTATGACTTTTGAATTAATCAATAACGGCATTAATTTTCATATATTTACTAGAGACGATTTTTATCGATATTATTCTACACATCAACAAATATAATTTGTCTTTGTCTTTGTCCTTTTTTCTCATTACTTCTTCTTCTTCTCAGGCTCTAAAGCCTTTCTCTTAGTATATAATTCCTTAAGCTCCTCAGGAGGAGAAGTAGGTCCTATTCTTCGGAATGTCTTAATAGCATTGGATCTCTCGGTAACATCAAGCGATTTATCGTAATAAATCTCAACTAATGGTTTATATACAAGCTGGAAATAGTCTTGAGATATAACAAACTTGTCATCATCAGATTTTCTGACTGATTGGTCTTCTTCAGGACCAGATGAATCCCAACCTTCACCTTTGCCTAATCTGACGCCAGCACCTCGAAGTTTATCAAGGATACCAGCATGATAAGCTGGAACAACACCACCGGCAGCCTCAATTTTGGCCTTTCGATTCTCCTCCGACCATTCAACAGGTGTAGCACGACGAGTGCCGGTCCAACCGATGTCTAAAAGTTCTTCACGAGTAATATCCTTCTTAATAGTACGACGCTTAAATGGATTCATACTAATCGGGTTAATTCCCCCAACATAGAAAAGCATGTAAATGAATAAAACTTTAACAATATGTAATGCGAAAAAGCCGTATTGCCACCATAACCCATTAAATGGTGATTCACTATCATCTTTCAAAGATGGAAACAGATACTCAACTAACTTGAATAATAAAGTTGTTGGTGCTATTCCGGGTGTTGGACTAATATGATCAGGAAGATCTAAATAAAGCCATCCTAACAGAACTCCTAAGATACCTAAAGATCTAGTCTGATTATGCTCCCAAATAGGAACAAATAATTGACCTTCCCAAGCCACATCTTTAATAGGAGCATTCTGATCGACTTTTTTCAAATAAATCTCCTTATCAGCATTATCATTAAAAAGTAGACCACCATCAGATGTCAAAAATCCTGGTTCCGTTGATACTGCGAATCCAATAGGTTTATCATTATAGAAATAAGAAGGAGATAATACCATTGGAAGTACATCAAAGATCTTATGTAGGCTTTTCACGGGTGCTGTAGATGTTAGTTCTGAATCGAATCCAACTCGTAATCTGGGTTACAGTTGCTCGAGAATTAGGTGGCTGTGGGAAGAACCGCCAGTTCTCTTCATCATGATCGCAGCGAGAGCTAGGCACACCCGCCAGAGGCCTACACCCAGTCTTCGGACCAAGATTCTGGGCAATTGCTACGTCCAGTCGCCTCGGACATAAGAGCAGAGACTTACCATTTGCTGTAACACTGAAACAGTAATCCTTTTCATAATCTTCACCCATTCGTATATAGATATCGATAGCTGGTTCTCCAGAACCATCTCCAGAATCTGATTCTAACTTTGACTGATTTTCATCTTCAACAGCAGATGGTTCGATTTTGGTATCTTCCTTGTCAGCCATTATGGAGGTGGGGGTTCTAAGAACAAACAAAGGATCTCTTAATCCTGTTAAAAGAAATGGATGAAATGGAAGAATAAGAAGAGAAAGAATATAAACAGGACCACAGAAATAAAATAAAAAAACAGGAAGAAGTAGTAGAAGTAGAAGTAGAAGTCGAAGAAGTAGAACAGAAGCAGAACGAAGAAAGTTGTTTTTGGGCAGAGAGAGGGGTAGAGTGGGGAATTTTATAAGCAGCAGCCCCACTGACAACCAGGGGGATTCGTAGCTCCTGGTTGATGTTAATAAGTTAGCAGCTGTCAGTTAACTAGCTCGCAATAAGTTCTCAGCAGAATCATTACAAGCTCATAACAGGCTAATGACAGGCTCACAACGAGCCCACTATAAGCTCAATTTACTGCTGTCTGTCTCAGCTGGCTGCCACCGAAGAACGGTTGGCTACACATGTGCATATATTATAACCGTTAGATACACAACCTAACCTTTGTGCATATTTCCTTGCAGTTTTAGCCGTTAAGTTAGGTAGATTTTAGCGGGGGGGGGAAGTAGGGAGTCGGGGACTGCCCACTAATGCCAACTCTACTTTGATTATTTTAACATAACTATCTACTATGCTGAACTGTACACTGAGTTACTACCACTCACTACTACTATACGAAACTTAACTTCGAACGTCACCAGTAACTGTTACTGTTACTTAATGAGGTACGACGAAAAATGATGTTAAAATCCAATTAGGATAAAGTGGTGGCACCAATTTATTATTATTATTATTTCATATATAAATATATATATATGTAAGACGAGGGGCTGGCTTCAGCAAAAAGGGTATTCCTCACCTGACTCTATCTTAATTCACACAGGGAAGAGATATAATTTATCAATTAATAAGCTAGTTGAAATTAATTGGGCTATCATCCTCTCTTTCCTATATATGCTCTGGGTAAGCTTTGAGATCTCTGCATAACCGAGTACAGATTTGGTGGGCATTTCACGAAGATGATTGATTGATTTCCGACTTGCGGAACTGTACTTGTGAATGGAGTATGGGTCAGGGACCAGCCAACTTTGGGGAACTCCAAGATCTGACTTCTGGTAACTCGAATTCGGTCCTAAATCTGTAACAGCGCGGGGTAACAAGCTGAACCGCGAGGATACAGATAATGGGGGTAAAAGTGTTTACTACTAGACCGTACCGTAAAAGTTGGGGGTGACTCGAGAAGAGCGGGGACATAGGGTGCATACCCGAGAAGGTACGCAATTATACGGAAGATCTTGTTTGAACTTGACTTTGTCCAAGTTCCAACTGCTGGGCCGTGGGCCCACTCATTTCCCGGTTCATATTCTCTAGAAACTTATCATCGACTAAATATATGCTGCGACAGTAATCCCTCATTAGACTACGCCAGGAGTCAACAGAGGCAGTTCCAGAAAGAAATAATGCTAGTTATGTTCAAAGTTTCTGTGGAAGATTTTAAGCTTATTTTGTCCACATAACAAATTACTGTACGGTAAATAGGTACATAGACAAATAACTAGTTAAACATCTCTAAATGCGGGCCTGCTTCTGCCTGTATATTTCTTCGCTCTTCTTCTATGTTCCCCACAATTAATTTGAAATTTTGAACACGGCCAACTCATGCGTCATTACGTACTTATCATGTACAGTCAAAAGAGGGTTTCCGAACAAAGGTGGTTCCCGGAATCACCATAGTAACAATCGGGTTTAGGGTAGTAAGAGCCCTTCCCCATTTGGATAACAATATTTCAATCGTTATATCGAGAGTTGTCTACGGTTTATCTCTGTGCGGCGTGGGTATATTTCTTAATCGAAAACGTGGGATTATTTTCCGGGAACCACCTTTGTTCGAAACCCCCCTTTTGACTGTACTGTACTGGTTAAGTTAAGTTAACTTGTTAACTTGTTAAAGTTAAGTTACCGTTAAAAGCTATACATGTAGCTCTTTCGTTACTTTCCTCATGTCAAACTCGAAGGAGACTTAATAACAGATAAGGTATCAATTTAAGATAACATTAATATTTACATTTACAAAAAATGAAGACTGAGTTAAAAACAAATTCTGTTTAGATCTCAAATCTTTAAAGGCCAGCTTTCTACTCTCTAGAACCGTGGGGGTCAATTGGGTAAAAGTAGTCGATCAGAACATATGCATGAGTCAATTCCAAAAATAACCCTTAACGTTAACAACTCGGTTATATTACCCCACCTGATGCATGAAAAATTTCGGATTAATTTCAAAATTGTACACTTATAAAAACCAGTAACTAACTGGAGTAAAGTTAAGGAGAGGGTGGTCCTAGTGGCCCCGTAAGAATTCTAAATCAGACTAAATGTACACATTATAAAGGATCTCCTGAAATTTGTTCTTCTTAAAAGATTTTTTTTCCTTGGTAAAGAGAGATCCGAGCTGCTGTTGTGTAATATGTTCTCGCCTCCCTTACTCTAACCCGAAACGACTGTCAACTGCATATCTCCTTATCAGAGAGGATGGAGTATTATTACGATCTCAACCTCGAGAGGAGCGATCATTGATACCATAATCTGCCTCTACAGTCGGACTAAACCCGACTTGTGGATTTAAGTTTCCGTGTAAGTTATTTGGAGGCGATTTCGATACTTTGTCTCTCTTTTATGGGTCAATAGGTCAATACTTAAATATAATTTATGTAATAGACGTGTGTACTGTACGTACGTTCGTACATACGTACGTGTACGACCTTTTTGAAACTGTCACGTGCTCTCTGCTACCAAATGCCCTAACCTTTGACTATCTTATATGCCGGTGATAACTTTTTTCCATCCTTTAGCTCTTCATTGTCAATCAATGGATAGATAGAAGGGGATTGATTTTACTAGGGTAATTGATTTATCGATATTTCGTCATGTCATTAGAATTATACTCTATTACACTTCAACCACCTACCACAATTGTGGCATCAATTGTTGGTCAGTTCTCGGGACGAAGAACTCAAGAAATCGTATTAGCTCGTGGATCCTGGTTGGAGCTTTTACGGCCTGATCCTAATTCCGGTCAATTGACAAAATTATTATCACATAATTGTTTTGGTATTTTAAGATCTTTAGCTCCATTTCGGATTGCTGGATCTTCTCGGGATCATATAATTATAGGGTCTGATTCGGGTAGAATCGCTATACTTGAATATGATGATGATAAGAATACCTTTCGACAAATTCATTTGGAAACATTTGGAAAAACAGGAGTTAGACGGATAGTTCCTGGACAGTATCTTGCAGTTGATCCAAAGGGTAGGGCGACTATGATTGCATCAGTAGAAAGAAATAAACTTGTATATGTATTGAATCGAGATGCTGACACGAATATAACTATTTCATCACCATTAGAGGCTCATACTACTAGAACATTAGTATATTCATTAATAGCTGTTGATGTTGGTTATGAGAATCCAGCGTTTGCTGCTTTGGAGACTGATTATGATGATCAGGATCTGACCACACCTAATAGCTATATGGGAAAGTATGGTCGTACTGGAAATGGTACTTTAAACGGTGACGAGGATCATGGTGGTAATGATGATGATGTTGATGTTGACAATGGTAATAACAGTTCAACGATAAGAAGTAAAAAATTGACTTATTATGAATTGGATCTTGGTCTTAATCATGTGATTCGAAAATGGACTGGACGAGTGGATCCTACTGCGAATGTTCTTGTTCAAGTTCCAGGAGGGACTGATGGTCCATCAGGCGTTTTGATAGCGTCTGATAATACTATCACATATCGTCATTTGGATAATCCGGGTCATTCTGTTCCTATTCCACGGCGACGACCCATTAAACGGCAGCGAAATAAAGGAATCAAAATAGAACAGGACGAACAGGATGATGACCAATCTGTCAAACATGAAGAAGAAAAAGAAGAAGACGATGATGATGATGATGATGATGAGCAGGAGGAAGAGAACAATGATAATAATGACCTGACAGTGAAAACTTCTGTCTATATCGTCTCCGCAGTAATGCATAAAATGAAAGGTGCATTCTTTTTCCTTCTTCAATCAAATTATGGTGATATCTATAAAGTATGGCTCCATCATGATGGCCAGACTGTTATAGACCTTTATATAAAGTACTTCGACACTATTCCCCTCAGTGTTTCATTAAATATTCTTAAATCTGGCTTTTTGTTCGCCGCTTGTGAAGGTGGAGATCATCGGTTTTACCAATTTAATAAACTAGGTGATGATGATAATGATACCGAATTCTCGTCCTTGGGTGACTATAAACTTGATGAGGTTGTTTTCACTACCAAACCACTCGATAATCTTCAACAAGTGGATAGTTTACCTAGTCTTAATCCTCTCCTTCAGGCAAAAGTGGTCAATCTTACTGGTGATGACGCCCCACAAATATATACCATAGGAGGTTTAGACACTCAATCTTCTCTTCGCAAACTTGAGCATGGCCTACCAGTTAATGAAATCGTAGCGACCGAACTGCCTGCCGCACCAATTGGTCTTTGGACTACCAAGTTAACTATCACTGATGAATATGACAAATATATAGTGCTATCCTTTTCGAATGAAACCTTGGTTCTCTCAATTGGTGATAATGTGGAAGAAGTCACTGATTCATCCTTTTTATCTTCTGTTTCAACTATTGCTATTCAACAATTAGGACGTGATTCTTTATTACAGATCCATTCCAGTGGGATCCGTCATATAACTGCTAATAAAGAGATCAATGAATGGGAACCTCCGATAGGCACATCGATCACTGCTGCTTCTACAAATAATTACCAAGTGGCCATTGCATTATATCCCTCTAACGAGCTTGTATATTTTGAAATCGATGATGAGGGTCAGCTTAATGAATATGGGGATCATAAAGAATTATCTGAAACGGCATTATGTCTTTCTCTTGGAGATATCCCTGAAGGTCGAGTACGTAGTTCATTTCTAGCTATTGGTTCTGATGATTCTACAATAAGGATATTATCACTTGATTTAGGAAACACTCTTGAGACATTGAGTATTCAAGCATTATCTGCCAAACCTAATAGTATCCGAATTATGCATATGGGAAATGATTCCGGGAGTGGACTTTACCTTAATGTGGGATTAGAAAATGGTGTTTATATTAATTCGTTACTGGATTCTGTGACTGGTGAATTATCTGATACTAGGACCCGATTCCTTGGCCCTCGTGCAATTGAAATATTCAAAGGGAAAACTATAGATGAAGATGTTGTTCTTGCTTTATCTACAAAGCCTTGGGTTGGATATACTAGTGGACCTGGTCTTACATTTGATATGGTCCCTCTATCTTACGAATCTCTATCTTATGCTTCGGGCTTCTCCAGTAAGGATTGTCTTCGAGGTATTGTTGCTGTTGGTGGTAATGTTTTAAGAATATTTACGATTGAAAAGCTTGGTGAAAAGATTAATCAAGAGCAGATTCCGTTGAAATATACTCCTCGGCATATGGTTCAAAATTCTTTTACGAAGAATTTTTATGTTATTGAAACTGAGAATAATCGAGTTCCTGATGAGGATGACAATAACAACAATAAAAATGAAGCTGGTGCTGATGCTGATGCTGATGCTGATGCTGATGCTCAACTTCGCGAGGTCAGAAGTGAGCATCGATGGGCTTCATCGATAGCGGTTGTCGATCCATTGAACAAAACTGTATTAAATCGAATTCAATTACAGGATAATGAAGCAGCGTTCAGCATTCTAAACTGTAATTTTGATAGCCATCAAGCCGAATATTTAGTAGTAGGAACAGCTCGTGATCAGATTATGATGCCCAGTCAGTCTCATTCTGGTGCTCTCATTCATATTTATGAATACAGTGAGGACGGCAGTTCCTTAACTTTGTTACATAAAACCCCAGTGGAACAGGCACCATTGGCATTATTAGAATTCCAAGGTCGTTTATGCGCTGGGGTAGGTGGAATATTAAGAATATATGATTTGGGTCTCAAACAACTACTTAGAAAATCTGAGCAAGACCTTCATCTTAACAACATTATGACTCTTAATACTGAAGGGAACCGGATTGTTGTTGGTGATATCCGGAATTCCTTGACGTACGTTGTATATAAAGAAAAGGACAATCTATTAATTCCATTTGCAGACGACCCAGTCGCTCGTCATATCACTACTGCAGTTATGCTTGATTATGATACTGTGGCAGCTGGTGATAGGTTTGGCAATATCTTTGTTCTAAGGTGTCCTAAGAAGGCATCATTAGCATCGGATGAAGATAGTCATGGTATTTATCTAAGATCTCAGCAACCTTTTCTTAATGGTGCAGCAAATAAATTGGATCTGATATCTCATTTTTATGCTCAAGATATCCCAACCTCGTTATTAAGAGCTAGCCTTGTTGTAGGTGGTAATGAATCACTTGTGTATTCTGGTATTCAAGGCACGATTGGTACATTGATTCCTATGATATCAAAGCAAGATGCGTATTTTTTCCACCAATTGGAAGAATTAATGAGACAATATGATGTGCCTATAGCTGGACGAGACCATATGATGTATCGTAGTTACTATGCTCCTGTCAAGTCCACGATTGATGGTGATCTTTGTGAAAGATTTGGCTTATTATCGGCTGATAAGCAAGAACTGATTGCTAACCAACTTGATCGTACTGTTCGGGAGATTCAACGAAAGGTGGCCGATGTACGTATAAGAGCGGCGTTTTAAGAAGAAAATAGACATGGCACTGTATATTACATTTTGTATTTATTATTATTATGAAAATAAAAATTTAGTTCATATATATTTACACGAATAGCATGCTATGACAGTATTCTACATTTACCCATTCCAGCCTGATGAGGTAGACCAGCACCAAAATCTTCAATATGAACGTTGCCTTTACGATCAGCAAGAATCAACACTTGTCCATTAGGCGAGAATCTTATCGAAGCAGCCTCTTTAACTGATGCAGCGCCTGTGACTTCAGCAACAATAGTAATTCGCCTCAATTCTGATACCATTCCTGGAGAATGCATCAGATAAACCAGACCACATTTATCCAAAAAGGCTACTGCATCCCCTCTAGGAGATATCTCCGCGCGATGAATCGATGATCCCACTTTATCAACCCGCATTAAAACTGAAGGATGCGACAATCCCGAAGATGCGCCAGATGACATGGATCGAGTGGAAGTAGATACTTTGGAATCGAGAATTATAGGAGGGGCTGATGATGCTACTGAAGTTACTGCCATATATCGGCTGTTTCCGGGAAAAAACTGGACACTAGTAATGCCTTCATTTTCAGGACCAACATCAACTCGTCTAGAAGATTTCATGACCAATCTTGGCTCTTGTGGATTAACAACAGATATGACCATAAACCTCGATTCTGTACAAGTACTACAGGATAAATAGCATTCATCGTTTGAAAATGATAATGTGGCAATAGGATCTCGATAAGGGATAGTCAAGGTTACTATTTTAACATTTTCCTCAGTCCAATTTTGAAATGAAGCAGCTGAGGATGTTGTTGAAGTATGCGAAGATGATAGAACACTATTTCCAGATGGGTTAATACAATGCAGAACAATCATTGGCTGAGATCCGTCGGTGTTTTTGTCTTTACCCACGATAGCATAGGCTACGAGATTTCCATGAGGTGAAACTGCCATACAATGAATACCAAACGATGATTGATAATTATAAATCTCTGGATAGCCAGGTTCTAGTCTAAATACTTTTAAAATACCGGTTGAACTAGCAATAACAGCAATGGAATTGGTGATCCCTGCCATTGGTTTATCCCAATCTGAGTTGTTTTTATTGGAAGATGATATTGAAGAAGATATACTACTACTATCATCAGTTATATCTGACTCTAGAGAAATTGTATGACGAAGGATTGGAGGGTCGTTGAAGTCAGGTGGGATGATATAAAAACGACACCTCCTTTTACCTACTAGTACAACATGGCTAATATCAGGAGAGATAGCTGTGACAAACATCAACTTATTTGACCGTTGTAGTAGGCTACGAGGTTGAGTTGAATGAATGAATTGTTTACGATAAATCGGGAAAGATTTAGAGAAATTAATTTCCCGAGCTTCGATTTCTGCCGGTGACAACATAGCTAGAGGTGGAATGATAGCTTTTTGAAACGATAGTCGTGGACTGGTGGATGTGATTGCTGTAGTTGAAGGGCTATTCTGTGGCTGTTGTAGTTGTTGCTGTTGCTGTTGCTGTTGAGCGCTATTATCAGTATCATTACTCCGAGATAATGGATTCACCGGAGTCTCTAGACTTGAAATCCATTCTTCCACACCGAACTTTAACGAATCGGTACCTATTACATTTCCTGATGGTGCTGCTGATGATATTGCCCCATTATTTGGTGTGGTCGTTTGTATTGTCGCCGGCATTGTCGTTATCGAAGAGCCCACAGTTCCTGGAACATGAGCTCCACCAGCATCTCCAGAAGGTTTTTTCGAATTTCTTTTCGTCGCTACACTATTAGAGGATGCTGCTGCTGCCTTTAATAACTCAATAAGTCCAATTTGCTTACTATTATGAGATCCGACAACGCTGACACCATGATCAGGAGATATTGACACCCGATCATGTGGACTACCAATAGATATAGAGCCTGAACCAGCAGAAGTAGTAGTGGAAGATGTAGTAGTTGTAGTTATTGTACTATTATTATCATTACTGGGATGGTCGTTATTGTTGTTGTTGATATAACTATTGAGATTAGTGGGTATGCTTAATGGATTTGAAACAGCATTATTACTAATATTGTTTATTCTGGCTAACAATCCTAATTCATTTTTCTTTTCAGATATTTTTTGATATATGCGCCGTAAAGACGGTACTGGTTTTAATATTTCGACATTAGGTGTAAGGCATATTGGGCATCTATTGGAACCAGCATTATCAAAAGCGACACTAGTTCCATCAGACCAGGAACCAGGCCTTGAACCGGAGAAAATAGCACGAGCTCTAGGAACTGTAGTACTTGAATCAGTGGCACCGGCACCACCACCACCCCTAGTGTTTTTCTTTGCAATTCCTTTTACAACTGCTTCAGAGACAATACATCCACAAGAAAGTACCACATGATCAGAACACCCTACAATTTGTTCGAGTGAATCCAAGAACTGACTCCATGCAACCACAGTAGATTGATCTGTATGTGTTTTGAATGTTGGTTCATTCATTGTCAGCATAGATGTCGCTGGTGGTAACATCATCATCCAAAATAAAATACAAAAAGGAAGTCAATAAGTTGTATAAATCCGTCTAAAAAGGTTGTCTACCTATTGATAAGCAATCTGTTAAATGACTGTAAACTGACTGTAAACTGACTGTAAACTGACTGTAAACTGACTGTAAACTGACTGTAAACTGACTGTAAACTGACTGTAAACTGACTGTAAACTGACTGTAAACTGACTGTAAACTGACTGTAAACTGACTGTAAACTGACTGTAAACTGACTGTAAACTGACTGTAAACTGACTGTAAACTGACTGTAAACT